>OY757904.1:104497127-104607157 GCA_963585895.1 Sepioteuthis lessoniana
TTACTAAAGATTATTAGGGGTGTCCTCGTGGTGTAATGGTTAAAGCGATGGACTGCGGAATCGTAGTAAGCGAGTTCGTATTCCAGTCGCACTATTTTGTTCACTTTCGGGCAAATACCCTCGAGAAAGGGATGAACGCCCTTACCCTCCCAGCTATGGGTTAAATAGTACCACTACTGTTCTTCTAGAAGAATAGCTTTGGCCTACAAAGGTTGATATGCCATTAAACAAAGAAACCAAACTAAATATTATTATTTATTTGAAACCATACAACTGTGTGCAAATTATTTATATCACATTGGAATTCTGGATAAATGGAATTACTAATGTTAAATTGCAATACCAGAAACTATTTTAGTGCATGCAAACAAATGATTAATGTTCAATCAAATTATTTGTGTTAAATAACAATACTTGAAACCATTTAATTGTGTCCAAAAATGAACTTTAACCATATTTACCAACCCCTCCGCTTGGGCAGGATATGAGACAAGGTCAATTTTTAAGCGGATTTTAACAGGTTTGAATTCAGAGTTTTCCTTCTCCTAGACTAGTTGCCTCACCAAGGCTGAAGAACCTAGTCTATCCTACCATTTATCCATAGCTGGAGGGAGAATAATTGGATTCATACCTTTCCCAAGGGTATTAGTGCTATGTGAAATGCAATCAGTCTCGTCCAGGATTTGAACTCGCGTCACCGTGTCCATTTCCTACGACAATAACCATTACACCACAGGCACCTCCAAGATGAACTTTTAAGAAATAGCGTTATCTACAAACTATTTGCTTAGAAATAATAAACATAAAACAGGATTTAGCATCAAATTGCTCACAAGAGTTTATATATCATAAAAAGCAACCAATACCGCTAACAAATTTCACGAGTGCAACTGTGAATGAACAAATGGTATTTTATATAAAATTTGATAACTAATAATATTTATCAAACCAAATACTTTTCACGTGTTTATAGTTTCAAGTAGGTATTCTGCTCAAAGGATGTTTCATTGCAGTTGGTTGGCTTCTTTCAATAAACAATTTTGAACAAACTAACGCCAGCTGTCTTAGAAGTGATCAAAGTTAAGCGTTAAAAGTTCCCCTGGTCAATCATAGATATCAGTTGAGCTAAGATATTCGCTGCTTATGTTTCTGGTCGACTCTATTGCCGGAGTCGAAGAAGCCTTTGAGAACGAGAGTGAATGTATAACAGAATAAGATTATTGGTAACAGACAAAATGGTTCTGTATCACATAGAATAAGTCAACCTCATCAGCTTGTACTGACTCATTCTCACCATCCATTCATATCACCTATCGCTCCCTGTTTGTTGGTCGGCTAAGACTGGCGCGTCCAAGTGTAGGAGTCCATTGAAGAACGTCACTTTTGAGTTGGTCCTTACTTCTCCAGCAGTGTCCAGTATGTATTGTTTGTCTTACTTGGATGTTTTGGATGATAGGAGGTAAGTGGCCTTCTAGGAGTCCATAGAGGAAAGTCCCTCATAAGTTGGCCCTTACTTCCCCAGCACTGACAAGCATGTATTGTTTATATATATATATATATATATATAGGGTGGAACGATAAAATTGTCACTCTAGAAAAGACATGATTCCATTTCCGTTTAATGAAAACCAGTTTTCTTTTTTTGTTGCAGACCATCTACTAGTTGGCCAGTTGTGTACAAATCCCAAGAGCGATAGGAGCCTTCTATCATGTCTGAAAATGACACAATGTTCAACGAGCGAGATCGGAGATGCGCCGCTGTACAACTCATGCTCTCTACCGATCCAAGTTATGACAACAGGACCATTGCCAGCACCCTCAAAATGCAAATTCGGACGGTTCAACGCTTGAGGGCACAGCTCAACGCATCGGACGACCCTTTGGAGGTGGTGGAGCGGAAGGACACCGACTGGAAGACCCGGACCAAGAAGTTCATCGAAAAGGTCCAGGCAATCATTGATGAAACTCCCGAGCGGCCTATTCGGCAGATTGCAAGAGATTTAGGCGTCTTAGGAGGACTTAAAGTGTAGGTCCTACAGGTTCCAGACAAACCAGATCTTGACTGAGAAGACAAAGAACCTCGGGCTAATCAAATCCGTCAGGCCCCCCTCCTTCCCCGACCTGAGCCAGCTGGACTACTTCGTTTGGTCATACGTCGAGAACATCACCAAAATGACCTCCCACAACACCAAAGCCAGCCTGATCGCTGCCATCCGCCGAGTATTCGCCGAGTTCCGGCCGGCGCTGATGGAAAAGGCATGCTCCCAGTTCTGGATCCGTATCGAGGCAGTAATTAAGGGTGAAGGCGGCTACATTGAATAGATGTCAGCTCTACAACATAATCAAGTTACCTGAATTGATTTTTTCCATAAAAGTTTTAAAATAAAGCTGTAGTGTTGTTTTCTTTAGGACGACAATTTTATCGTTTCCCCCTATATATATATATATAAGAGTTTGGTTAGATGTTGGAGAAAAAGGATGTAAGATTAAATTTTTATTTATTGCGGACTTTTTGTCCTCATCTTGGTAGGTTTTTTTGTGTTGTTTCTTCTTTCACTACGTTTCGGCCAAATTTCACCTCTGGCCTTCTTCAGGTGATTTACCGCGACCTGGGATAGGAATGATGAGTCTTGTAACCGTATCCCCAGTAATTACTGCCTTCCATAGTTGTTGTCTATCGCACCACGCCCGCAATAAATAAAATTAATTCTCAGATTAAGAAGCCTCATCTTAAAATGATTCCAATTAAAGCCAAGTACAAAAAAGGATGTAAGATGTTTTAATTGTAAAGACTATAAAAAAAACTTAGAAAATAAATTGCTTTAAAATCACATGAAAAAAAATGCCTGTTCGTAAACAATAAGATTTAAAATGATAAATATCGAACATGAATTTTCAATCTTTTTCTTTTAATAAGAAACGGCTTTTTTTAAATGAAATATAAAAATTAGCAAACTTTGTCAAGTTATCAAGGAGGCTTCTCAGACACTTTTTGAGGCGAAAAGAAGCTATTGTTTTGGCAACACAATTTTACATAAGAGCCAGATCCAGGCAGGAAGACTGTTAGATTGGTTTGGTTTGGTTGGGTTTTATGGCATATCAACCATTGTAGGTTATTTAATGCCAAATCCATTTATATATATATATAAACAGTTCTATTTCAAACAATTCAGTTTAGCATGAGTACACAGTTTGAATATAAAAACAGTTCTATTTCAAGCAATTCAATTTAGCTTAAGTACACAGTTTAGTTCGATTTGACCCATAGATAGGGCCCTATCTTGCGCTACCACTCCTGAGATCGATGGCAATAAAGGGGTACTCTGCATTCCCGAAAGATCCTGCATTACTGGAGCATCACCATCAGATTGTTTAATTCTTTATCCTGGACACTCGTTTGGGGAGTCTTACCTCTCTGCAGCCCCAGTCGACTGGGCCACTGACTGTTAGAGCAGCGCTAACGCACACACACACACACACACACACACACACACACACACACACACACACACACACACACACAAAATAACACAATTTTCTATTGATTAAAGTTAGGGTCAAAGCGCGTTTCCATATATTTTATTTTTCACTATTTCTGTCGAAGGTACTTTTCACAAACCAAAATATATTCGCCTGACATCTTTGTCAGAAACAACATCAAAACATGGCTCTGACCTGTCCAATTTCGAGTTTACTCCTGGCTTTTCGACAAATACTGTTGCCCAGGAAAATTAATAATATCTAATCCTTTCGTTATAATCACTGCCTTGTGAAAATTACAATACTGTCCACAAATATTACAAACTATTCTCCAAAAGCCACTTACCAAGTTACACACACTTACACACACATATATATATAAATAAATGAATATATATAGTTGGCTATATTTATAAATAAGATTTATCAATATCAGTGATAGAGCCTGTATATAAGTTAGGATAATGTGGACAGTGTGAATGGCGCTTGGTGACTGTTAGCATCCCCCCTCTGCAATCATCGGACCTTGCTGTTTAAAAAATCATCATCATCATCATCAAGTATTAGTGATATTATGGAATATCTTGATTGACTCTCTCTGTCCATCTATATCGTCTATCGCTTTCGGCAGGTCTTCTAGACTGCATCCAGTGTCCCTGCTTCGCAGGTGCATGTAAGTTTTTGTTGGTCAGCCATTCCTGGTGTGTCCATGAGTGGGATTCCATAAGAGAACGTCTCTTATAAGGTGGTCCTTACTTCATCAGCAGAGCCCCGCATGTCTTGTTCGTCTTAATGGATGGTAGCATTCTTGTTTAGCTCCAATCTAGCTTTTTCTCCAAGTCCACACACACACACATATATATATATATATATATGTGTGTGTGTGTGTGTGTGCGTGTGTGTATATATACATGTATATATTTATCAGGTGCATGGATTAGTTACATGAAGGTAAAATGAACTTGTTTACCTTTGATATTGAACTAATATTTTTTCGCCTGTTTTATGTCGAAATATTCTTGTTCATTTTTTTTATCGATTATATCATCAATACATAATACGGATATGTATATTTCTTATTGGCTACACCATATAAACGCACACATTTATATGTAGGCTTCGGTTTCTTTGTTTAATGGCATATCAACCAGCGTAGGTTATTCAATGCCAAAGCCATCCTTGTCGAAGAACAACTGTGATACTATTTAACTCATAGCCGAGGGGATAATGTGATTCATAATTTTCCCTGGAGTATTAGACCGAAAATGAATGTAACAGCGCTTACTTTGAGGCCGCAGTTCAACTCTTTAGTCAATACGTCACGGTGATTGCTTTTACACACACACACACACACACACACACACACACACACACACACACACACACACACACGCACACACATATATATATGTATATAAAATATATATTCAACAAATCCTTATAGCAAAGCTCCGCGAAATAACAGCTCTACGGCCACTTACCTCCCATTTCTAAAACCATTCAAGGAAGACGAAAAAAACTATAAGGACACTGCTGGAGAAGTAAGTACAAATTCATAAGTGACGTACTCCAGTTGACCCCCCTACACATGGACGTGCCGGTGTTGACCCACCCGCAAGAACTTATTTACATCAGTCCTGTGCGGACAAAAGATGTAGTTTGGAAGACCTGTCGGGAGCGATGGATGATAGGGACAGATTGAGAGAGAGAGAGAGAGAGAGAGAGAGAGAGAGAGAGAGAGAGAGAGAGTGAGAAATCCAGGATTTGATGATGATGATGATGATAATGATATATATATATATATATATTAGAGATTTAACGATTGAAATTGTTTAGAAATGTGTCTAATTATTAAATCATTGTCAGAAAGAATCATTATTGACACTTAACCGAGATATGCGTTCTTGGTGCGGATTTGAGGCAAAGATTTGAATCACAAATGTACTGAAAAAAAATCCTCATGTCAAGTGGCTTGGATATCTATGAAAAAAATTGATAATAAAAAGAATAAAATAGAAAAAGTTTAATTTCGCTTCATATTGAATTTGTCACGAGAGAAAAAAAAATGATTTGCATAAACTGATTGGCAAGTAAAAAAAAAGTTTTGTGGTAAGTGTTTTCAGAAGTCTCTTCTTTTATAGTCAAACGTTGGCTTAATCTGATGAAGTTCGCGCAAAAATAACTGAAAAGTGAATATTTAAAAGAAAAATAAAGGCACAATCGAAGAAAGAAAGAAGGAGAGACAGAGAAGAAAATAATATTAGAAAATGTATTGAAAGAATAGAGAGTTAAGAAAAACTGGAGGTTGATAGTATCTGCTATATTCAACATCACGTTCAATGTTTGGTATTATCGATTCACTAAGCAACGTTATTTTTTCCCCCAATCATATGAGAAAAAAGACAAAAATTGAAAACTTAAAAGAATAAGAATTAAAAGCTAAACAAAATTGAAATATTCCCATTCTGGGCAACATAATTACAGAAACAATTAAATAAAACCAGAAGACGCGTGGACCCATTGATTTCTAGCATTACAACATTCTATGATCAACTCAGTCAGCTGGGACTATAAAATACGCCGACTGCCTCTCTGCAAAGTGGTAAGAACCCCCACCCCAACGAGTGTCCTTCATATGACGTTAAACTGCATCTGATGGTGAGGCTCCAGTGCTAGAGATTTAGATAATGTAGAATACTCCTTCATTGCCATTACTGCCTGGTCCACTCTGACTCAGATTGGTTGTACCTGTTTTGTTTTCACCAATGAGTCAAATACGGCTGCTTAACCATTTAACTGTGTGCAAACAAATGAGCTCTGACTGGTTTAAAATGTTACAAACAGACAATTCGTTTACAAATGAAATATTGAATATATATATATATATTTTTTTTCTCATTTTGTCAGATTTACCAAAATCTATCATTTCTCCATATATATATATATATATATATATATATATATATATAAACAAGTTTGGCATTAAATAGCCAAGAAGAGTTGATATGACATAAAATCCGACCTACCAACCAAACATTCTATGATGATATGGATGATACTCAGAGAGGACGTAGACCCCACAAAATTATGATTTATTTGTAAATTGAACTGGAAATGGTTTTACTTGGTAGTTTAAGTGAATTGCAGGAATGAAAATCTCACTAAAATCCTTGGTTTGGTTTCTTTGTTTAATGTCATATTAAAATTCGTGGGTTATTTAATACGAAAGCCATCCTCGAAGAACAACAGTGGTGATCTGATTTAACTAATAGTTCGGGGGATAAGTAGCTTCATACCATTCCCAAATAACTTTAGTTCTAAATAGAACGTAACAGTGCGACTGGAGTTCGAACTCGCTTACTACGATTTTCCAGTCCAGAACTACTATGCCACGAGGACTCCCACCTGACAATGAAGTTAGTGACATATTCACACACGCACACACACACACACACACACACACATATATATATAAAATATTGTTTTATATTTAAGTATATGACAAAGTTACCTCTATGTTTTTTGCACGTACACCTTCAAGAATTCAACAGATAGTCAAAATTTGTGATGTCGTGGATCGATTTCTTCGAAAGCCATTTTGGTTCTTCCTAAGTATCTTTTCAATTTTGGGTTCTATGCGGTTGCATAGTAGAGCATTGTATATCTTGTCCGCTATGGATGTAAGGGTTATACCGTGACAGTTCTTGGCTAATCTTTGTCTATCTGTCTATTGTGTTTTGATTATATACAGCATTACAGTGTCAGAGCAGTGTGTCGTCGAATTCCAGAGACAACAATATTATTTGTCGACTTCGCCAATGCCTTTGACTCCATACACAGAGGGAAGATGGAGCAAATACTACTCGCCTACAGCCTACCCAAATGCTATATAGAAACACGAAAGTAAAAGTTTGCTCCCTGGATGGAGACAAAGACTATTTTCACATTGTAGCAGGTGTGCTGCAAGTAGACACATTAGGCCCATACCTCTTTATCATCTGTCTAGACTACGTGCTTAGAACATCTGTAGATAAAATGAAAGACAACGGTTTCAAGCTGACAAAGGAAAGAAGTAGAAGTAACCAGCACATACAATTACGGACGCAGATTACGCCGATGACATAGCGCTTTTGGCAAATACACCCACCAAGCCGAAACCCAGCTACATAATCTGGAACGAGCAGCTGCTGGCATAGGACTCCATGTTAACGCAGACAAGACGGAATACATGTGCTTTAATCAAAGAGGCGAAATCGCCACACTAAACGTTAGTTCTCTGAAACTAATAGACAAGTTCACCTACCTGGGAAGCAGTGTCTCATTATCCAAGACAGACATCAACACGTTTTGTTTGGTTTGGTTTGATAATATTGGATATCAACCACTGTAGGTTATTTAATGCCAGATCCTGCTCTCTCTCTCTCTCTCTCTCTCTCTCTCTCTCTCTCACACACACACACATATATATATATATATATGATTTGTGAATACATTTTGTAGATAACATTCTTAGACAAGCCTGTGCTCTTTTTTGCACACAGTTAAATGGTTTTAAGTATTGCTATATAAGTCACAATTTAACATCAGTAATTTTTTTGCACACATTTCTATTTGACCCATAGATAGGACCCTATCTGGTGTAACCTCTCCGGGTCAGAGTGGACCTCGGAGCAATGGCAACGAAGGAGTACTCCACATTTCCCAAATCTCTAAGGCTAGAGCCTTGGGATCAGAAGATTTAATGGACACTCATTGGAGGGATCTTACCCCTCTTCAGAGATGCAGTTGGTGTTTTTAACAGCCCCAACCGGCTTGGCTTATTGAATTGAAGTAATTTTCAAATAAATCTGTTTGAACTATAGTAAAGATAGTAACTGTAAAAAACAAATTCGATCATCTTCAAGAGATACCTGAAACACTTTCTCCGAATGACGAATACGTCAACGCCCACATGGAAACAGCAGCAGAATGCATACCAACCAAACCAAGAGCCAATTTTAGAGTTCTATGAGAGATACTAACATTTAGGAAAAAGAGATGACATGAAAACAGCATCTTTATGTAATAAAAGAAACCCAAATAATGCCAATGCTCAGAATCTTAAGAAAGCACAAAGACAACTAACTAATACATCCCAAAAAGAACAAAAAGAATACATTCAATGTCAGATCTATATAATAAGAAACTCGGTAGAAGATAGCTAATCTCGAATAGCATGGCTGACAGTAATGGAAGTCAGTATAAGAAAGAGCATCTCGAGAGTAAAACTGAAAGTTGTCTGCCAAGAAGAACGAACACAGATAGGGAAAGAACATTTCAAGAATCTGCTTAGAAACTCCCCTAAAGTCACAGATTAACCTATCACAAAAATTATCAATAACAAACTAAACATCAAACTAGGACAGTTTTCTCAAGAAGAAGTCAATATAGTACTAAGAAAAATTGAAAACAGAAAAGCTGCCTTCCTTGACGAAATACCCTCAGAAGTATTGAAGATAAGAAAATTCGATGTCTTACAACACCGATTTTGCAACGCCGTATATAACCAGAACAATAGAGAGAGAATGGCGAAAGGCTTCATTGTCCCTTTCCCTAAGCAAGGAAACCTCGGAATCACCAAGAACCACAGAGGCATAATTCTTACTTCTATAGCGGCTAAGATTTATAATGATCTACTTCTCAATCACATCGAACTTGAAACTGAGAAAATTCTAAAAAAAAAAAAAAAGAAAAAAAAAATTAAAACGGTTAAATTAAAATTCTGACAATCGGTTGAATCTTTCAAGGAGTTCGTGTAAAAAAAACCTTGAGGGGACGCTCTTGTTTGTAGATTTCTCCAAGACATTTGATTCCATACACAGAGGGAAGATGGAGCAAATACTTCTCGCTTAGGGTCTTCCCAAAGAAACTGTTACAGCCATAATGATGTTCTATAATAATACGAAAGTCAAAGTTCACTCACTTTATGGAGACACAGACTTCTTTGACATTGTTGCTGGAGTTCTGCAAGGGGACACATTAGCACCATATCTATTTATAATCTGCCTAGACTATGTACTTACAACATCGATAGATCTGATAAAAGAAAATGGCTTTACTCTAAAAAAGGCAAGAAGTAGACGAAATCTCGTAGAAAGTATAACGAACGCAGACTATGCAGAGGACATAGTACTTCTGGCAAATACACCTACCCAGGCCGAATCCCTGCTGCATTGCCTGGAGTAAGCCGCAGAAGATATTGACTAACACGTGAATGCAGACAAAACAGAGTACAAGTGTTTTAATCAAGGAGGAGAATCGCAATTCTAAATGACGCTTCTCGGAAATTAGCGGAAAAGTTCTCTTACCTCGGTAGCAGCGTCTCAACAACTGAAAGTGGTATCAATATGTGCCTAGTGAAGGCGTGGAACTGCTACCGATAGGCTATCCATCATATGGAAGTTTGATCTATCTGATAAGTTAAAACAAAATTTCTTTCAATCAGCAGTTGTGTCAACACTACTGTACAAGTGTACGACATGGACTCTGACAAGAGGAATTGAGAAAAAGCTAGACGGTATCTGCACAAGAATGCTAAGAGCTATATTGAACTCTCCGCAAAAAAAAACAAAAACAAAAAACAAAAAAACAGCTGTACAGCCACTTATCTCCTATCTTTGAAACCATCCAAATAAGACGAAGACACGTGGGACACTGCTGGAGAAGCAAGGACGAAATTATAAACGACTTTCTCCTATGGACCCCTTTACATGGGCGTGCCACTGTTAGCCGACCAATACGAACTTCCCTACAACAGCTCTGTGCGGACACAGGATATAGTCAGGAAGTCCTGTCGGGAGCGATGGATGATTAGGACGAATTGAGAAAAAGAGTCGTCGAAATCCGTGCAAGCAGCGTGACTTGATGATGAAGACAATTTCATTCAATATTTATTTTTATCTTGGTGTTAAATACAGTTTTATTACAATTTGCTTATTAATAATATTTCAAGATGTTCCATTTATATATATATATATATATATACATATTTATATATATATGTGTGTGTGTGTGTGTGTGTGTTCAACAATTTTTTATAACAATTGTATTTTTGAAATATATAACAGGCAATCAACCACAAAGCCATGAAAGTATGTTATCAGATTTTCCGAGGAAAAGTTCAATTTAATTATAAAAAAGTTTGTTCCTTAACTGCTGAAATGTTTTTTTTTCGTATCCTTATCAAATTTTGGGAGGGAGAATTCTGTTTTTAGAATAAGCTGTCGATTTCCAGGAGAAAATGTTTGGGCATATCTGGAATACAGTAATAATTTGACTTTCATCTCTTATGACTTAAATCGTTAGTTTGAAGTAATTATTTTATCATGAATTATAATTTTCTTTTATCACACGGGCCAAGAATCAATTGAAATATTATCATAATTCTCCAGATGTCCGCATGTTGGTATAACTAAGGCTTCACCATTTTTGCCGGATTTCAACAAACATTCATGAAATTATTAGTCCTTCCGGGAAAGATTTTAAACTATACAAGGATATCCGGCTCAGACTAGCTTTTACGTAGAATCTTTCTCTTGCTTTCTATATCTTATAGCCCCACCCTACCTGTAAAATGTCTGTCTCATGGCACTTACTCACTCCCTTGGTAATCCTTATTATGCTCTCTCTCTGCTACAGCCTGGTGTTGAGCTACTAAAAGGAAGTTAATTTAATTTCAACGGTCACCTGGCCTAAAAAGGCTCAGGTACTCCCGCCAAAAAAAAAAAAAAAAGAAAGAAAATAACGACAAATTTCTCAATACTACCCTTCAAGTCTGGAAAATGATAATATTTATACATTTGTAATGATTTTCGAGGGTATCTGAGTTTTCGAAACGAACACGGGACCGTCTTCCGTACGCTACACTCGGTGTAAACAATGCAGTAACCTGTGGCAAATAAGCGATAAAAAACAAATAAAAAATCCTTGAAATTCAAAAAATTATTCTAACATTTGATAAAAGCGACCTTACGCCTTTTATTAAAAAAATGACAACCCGTTTGTAACATGTTTGAATATCATTAATTTGACCCCTCTTCCCAGCTGTGGTTGTGTTAATGCTGCTCTATAGACCTTGGGTCGGATCATGCGGATGGGAGGGTAAATATATACTTACATCAGTTCTTGTCGGACGCTGGATGCAGTCTAGAAGACCTACCAGGAGAGATGAATGTTTGCGAAAGAGAAAAAGAGAGAAAGCTCCATGCTATCAGCGCGACTTGATGAAATATTACTAATTTAACTCCTTTAAATTATCCAAAAGTGTACGTCCTTTGTTCTTTTTTAAAATTTTTTTTACAATTACTACTTAATTTCGGTAAGTACTGCTCATTGGCATATGACTGGTCTATTGGCATGAATGGTTAGGGCATTCGCCAATGGCCCAGGAGACCGGGGTTCGATCCCAGGTCGAGTCATACCAAAGACTCAAAAAATAGTACATGATAACTCTTTGCTTAACGCTTAGCATTATAAGGTACGGATCAAGGGTAATTGGAACAATCCAGGGAAAAGAGTAGTGCCGTCCCCTACAGATCGATGTAGTTGCTATTGAAAAGACAGCCTTCAGGTCATCAATTAATCTAAATAATTCAAATATCTTGATTTGTAACGCCTTTGATTAATACAATCCCTTAAACCTATCAGTGACATAAGCATATGGTTAGCTATGGTAAGATAGAAGGGTAGACTGAGCTATTTAACCTTGGTATGGCAACCGGTCTAGGAGAATAAACTCGCCGAATTCAAACCTGTTAAACACCGCTTAAAGACCGACCTTGTATCGTGTCGTGCTCACGCAGGAGTTGGGTAAATATATGTGAGTTGTAGGCGAGTGTAGTCGAGGGCGACCTTTTCAATAGCTACTACACCGAGGTGTAGGGGGCGCTACTCCTTTTTCTGGATTGATCCACTTTACTCTCGATACGTACCTTATATTGCTGGGTATTAAGCAAGGAGGTATCAAGTACCATTTTTAAAGTCTGTAGTATGACGCGACCTGGTATTGAACCCAGGTCTCCCGGACCATAGGCGAACACTCTACCCACTAGACAATGATATACGTACGATTCACTATTAACCATGTTTTTCACTCTCCGCCGGGCATGAGATCTATCAAGTGTACATAACGAGATCCTGCTGTATTTCAAGATGAAACAGAAAAAAATTAATATCATAAAAATAAAAATTAATATCGTAAAATAAAGAAAAAGAAATGAGGGAATAAGTAAAAGGAAATAAAAAAGAAGAAAAAATGAACGAATAAAAATGAAATATTAAACAAAAGTAAATAAATAAATGGAAAAACAAATAAATAAACCGTTAAAAATCATTGTAAGTAAAATGTAATGACGTGCAATAACGGTCAAATGTGTAAGACACCCTTCCTAAACAAACAAACAACCCTACCCAAAGCAAGCAAACAAAAACATCTAGGTAAAATGATTCCTTTGAACGCATAACATAATTCCACTCAGTCGATGGTTTTCTAATCACATTTTATTAAATGAATAAACAACACACTACATCTGCCATTACAGCACAATGAGTCTAGGCGTTAACAAGTGAGTTAATTTACCAAGGTGATGACAATTTAAAAACAAAGATAAAGAAAAGAAAGAAAATGAACTGTTTTTCTTCTTTTCCGTGGATAAATATGCCAATCCGGTATAAATAAGATATATTAAAAGAATCCAGACCTTCTTTCCTTACCGATCTGAAACCATTAGTAATAAATTTCTATTCTTTGGTATCACATGAAAATCCACTTGGCAAATGATTACTGCAGCACGAACTGACAACAAATAATTTCAATCAATTTACAGGTGAAATCGAATGTTGGTTTCACGATGACAAGATGAATTTTTTCTTATTTCAAAGTGACCTAATGTTATATAAGGTTAACAGCCGGTTTTTAGAGGGTTCGTTTAGGACAAAGAAAGCGTGCCAATGTCAATGAGGGTAATTTCATTTTCTCTCTGTGACCTGCTGGAACGACACCGTCCCCTTTTCTTATTGTTAAATAAAATTCGGTTTGATCCGGAATTGGATGATCCGCTTGTATCTCAAAGTCCCAGAGAATATTATGAGTTTCATTTTCAAGGATTTGTGCATATACTATTTTTCTGACTTGTTAAATTCCAGTCTTTTGCACAATTCTAAGTGGATCATCATCTTTACCAAGATGTGCCTTTTTCTATGTCAGTTTGCTACTTTCGCTTATCATATGGTGAGCAATTTCATCTCTAAAATCATATAACCAAATATCCTACCTATATTTGTGTAATATACTAGCTTAGCTGACGACGGAGTACCGTGGATGAACTTAGCTGATTTAATACGGTCGCAAGATAACATCAACAAAGTAGTTTCACTGGAAAGAGAAAAATGTAATTTATTGCCTGTGGATAGTAAGACAGATATTTCCATTCGCAGAAAAGATCAACCAATTACTGGAAAAAAAACCGGAAGTATGTAAGTTCCGATAACCAGCCATAAACAGAAAATACATGAGGCGAAGAGGATGTTCATATTTACGCATGGGACTTGAAAAGACAATATAAGGTCTGTAATTTTGGACTGAAGGCAGAAACCCGCTGGTCACTCAAGCAAACCTGTCAGCTCTCCCGTGTGTGTTCTCCAGCCGTCGCTCTAATGCACACAAAAGGGTCCCCGCCATAGAAGAAAGATATGTGCGAACTCTCTCTGATTGTATTCCTGCTTCACACAAACGTCGCCGTCGAAGAATAAAAATATAAATTATATTTTTATATATCTACGTGGTCTTCGTTGTTTGTCCATCTGTGCGATATGTGACATTTGCTATTTTGTAGTGTATTATCAGATTATACTTTGACAGAATTAATTGTACTGTTATTAACAGAAATTTAGTTTTTCTCTACAGGTTACCTCTTTGTTTTTATGTCTTCATCGTTTCATGGGCAATTTCTTTAGTTTGTCGCTTGAAGTAACCATACAGTTGTTTTGTTTTCTAGATATTTTATTGCTGTTTTCTTAATTGCCCTTAAGTTATTTCTGTTGTTATTGTTGGTACTGCCATCTGTAATAAATCTTTCTTTTCTCTTTTTTTTTGTATATTCTTCGAGTCGCTGAATTGCTGCATCTACATTCTTCAATGCTAGCGATTCTTTTTCCTCCTCCATTTTCTTTTGTCACATAGAGTATGTTTATATCATATTTTGCGTGTAGGATCTCGTGCATAGTTATTATTTTTCTTCTACTTTATTCTATCTGTCTGACTTTCTTCATCGTCTATTTTTGGAAGGGTCCAAATTATCTTACAAGAGACACTGGCCAATTATTTATTTCTTTGATGAGATTTCTGCTGTAGAGTTTGGTTTCGAGAAGTTTTATTGTTCTTCTGAGGTAGACGTTTTTTTTAACTTTTGTTTTCTTTGCTTGTTGGTATCTGTTTCTCCGCCCAGTCAGCTGGGGCTGTAGAATACTCCGACTGCACCATTGCAAAGGGGTAAGACTCCTCTCTCTCTCTAAGTGTCTTGGAAGTGACACTGAACCATCTGATGTCCCGGAGCTTTTGGGAATATAGAGTAACCATTCATTGCCATTACTCCAAGGTCCACTCTGACTCGGAGTGGTAGTACCTGGTCTCATCGATAGGTCAAAAAGAACTATTTAATCATTTGTTTTACTTAAAACTATTTAACTGTACAAACAAATGATTAATTTTAAATAGGGTTATTAGTATTAGATATCAGAAGTTGAAACCACTTACCTATATGCAAATGAACGGTTAACTTTGAATAAAATTGTTAGTATTTGATAAAAATACTTGAAACTATTTTACTGTGAGGAAACAAATGAGATCTGACTCGTTCAAAAATTTCATCTAAAAACTATTCGCTTACAAATCATGTATATATATATATATATATATAATCGGGATTTGCTATTAAATAACGCACGAGGGTTGATATGCTATAAAACAAAACCAAACCAAACCAAACCAAACCGTATCCATTTCTAATATTTCTTGGTTTTTGTAATTTTCTTT
The DNA here is from genome assembly GCA_963585895.1 of Sepioteuthis lessoniana. NCBI lineage: Eukaryota > Metazoa > Mollusca > Cephalopoda > Myopsida > Loliginidae > Sepioteuthis > Sepioteuthis lessoniana. Next base: position 104,512,678 of record OY757904.1, read on the forward strand.
CTCTCCAAATATTCTTTTTCTGATTGGATAGTTCTATTCTTTAAGTTGTTTCTATTTGTTCTGTTTTTACAGTATAAGGATTGAGCATTACTCATTACGAGTTTTTTTAAAGTCTAAATGACAGAAAGACTTCTCAGGTCTCCAGGAATCTTTTCAGTATTCTAGTTAATTTCAGTAGGGCTTTGGTTTGGGTGGTCTCAATTCTTCAAAATTTCCAGTTACACCAGTCACATTTTTAGGCTTTTCAGATTTGTTCCACGGGATCTAATTACGACGGATATTACTGTAATCTTCATGTTCTATAGCTCTCTGGCAAGCTCTATTTATTCATTCAGTTTTTCGCTTTTCTTACAATCATTTTATGATATGCTCGAACGACAAAGTCCACTAGGTGACAAGTTCGTTTCTTTATGTCGTTTGCTTCTAGGTCTGGTCTTCTATCTAAGATGGGTAATCCATTTGTATCTCAAAATTCTAGAGAATTTCGTGTTTCCTTTTCTGGCCTGTGCATATACCGTTTATCTATACTGTTAAAGTTGCACAATTCTAATTGGATTACCTTATTCACTGAGTCGCGTCTGCCCTTGTATTTTTTGTGCCAATTTACAGTATTCGCTTATTGTGTAGTTTATTGTTCCATCTCTCTCTCTCTCTCTCTCTCTCTCTCTCTCTCTCTCTCTCTCTCTCTCTATGTTTCCTACACTTAATATTCTCTTGAGTTCTATCGCTTCTAGCTTTTACATAATTAGAACTTACGTGGATTTTTTGTGCTGTTATTTATAGTTATTCCGCAACTCTCTTTAGATTTCCTTTATGTTACCATGTCCATGCCGTCTCGTGTGAAATGTCTTTAGTCTGATGAAATGTCGATATAGGTGTTTTTCTTCTTTTTGTTTTCTCATTTTTATTATTCCATTTTTGGTGGTTATTTAACATTTTGGTGTTATTATTATTTTAATGATTCACCTCAGTCTTGCTTTGCGATCTGCTGGTTATTGTCTATTTTATTGACTACAAATTGTCAAGTCAAAGCAATCGATTGACACGAATTTGACGTAACGACAAAACCTTTGTACAAAATGTATCAGATCAAAATTCAGTTTCTACACAGTTACATACAGAATAAAAATCATCATCTCGTTAGCAGACCTATTGGTGGAAAATCAGATAAGACAGGTATATATATATATATATATATATATATATATATATATATATATATATATATATATATATAATGTATATGCTTTTAAAGTGTAAAAATAAGATGAGAAATACGTACATACGACAAGTCAGTTGTCTAATGATGAAAAAAAACCTCTTTTACGTGACATGCGTTTTTAACAATTTCTTTACAATCGTTCATCAATCACAAAAAATATTGCCATAAACTTTGTAAGTACCGATATAAAATATTTAAGTAGTGTCGTGTAATGGTCTACTAGCTAGCTGAGCAGACTATTATTACTGCAGTGAGTGGTTACACGGAACCTGTGGCCTTTTGTCATACTAAGTTAAGCTTAGAACATAACCGATATAACGCACGAGGTTTGATAAAAAGTATCAAAACTGAATTTTCAAGCATTTTTATTTAGAAAATTAAGATTTAAATGGAGACACGTGCACGACTGAGCAACTTATATAATAAAGTAAGAATATCTAGATTAAGAAGCCTCATCTCAAAATGATTCCAATTAAAGACAAGTACAAAAAAAATCTAGATGTCTATACTGCTATTTCCAAAGCTGTGATTGTAACTACGGAGGAAATAGAATCTCGACTAGTTTACCATATATGTCTATTCTCTACGATGGACCGTTACCGCTCACGATATTGGAGCCTGGTTACAACTACTACTACTACTACTACTACTACTACTAGTAGTAGTCAAACAACAATAAAAGCAAACACAGCAGATGATCTAGTCGGGTGGGAATGTAGAATGCACCGACTGCATCTTTGCTGAGGGGTAAGATCCTACCAACAATTGTCCACTGTAAAAGTTAACCATCTGATGGTAAGGTTTGAGTCTTGGAGATTTGGGAAATTTGGAGTACCCCTTCATTGCCATTACTCTCTGCTACCCCCTGAGCAGGAGTGGTTGCACCTATTAGAGTCCTGTCAATAAGAACCATTTAACCATTTAACTGAGTGCAAATGAATGAATAATGTTAAATAGAATTATTAGTATCAAACAGCAATACTTGAACCCATTTAATTGAGAACAAACAAATGATCTCTGACTCTTTTAGAAATGTTACCTACTAACAATTCGCTTACAAATCACATATAACGTATGAACAGGATTTGACAATAAATAACCCACAAAAGTTGATATGCCATCAAATATAACCAAACTAAACCAAACGCATAGCAGCAGATCTATATATTAAATAGTACGAGTTTCTTTGACTTTTTTCTTTGTTCCTCTGTTCTTAACTCCTACAATGATCAGGTCGTAGTATCTGTGCGTCCTGCTAATAATCAAAGATTGCCCTCCCCACCAAAACAATTTTGGACTTATACCAGAAGTAATTTCATTGTTTATTTTAGTTTGACACGAGGCCAGAAGTATGAGGCACCTTGTAAGAATTGATTTCATTCGCAATCCTAGGCAGTAAATTAGGGAGTGAAACTTTGCAGGGTGCATAAATACTATTCTTTTAAAAAAGTAAATAATGACATTTTTTACGGGAATGATGCGGGTAATAATAATAGTTTTATTAGTATTTGTACTAAAGATAATGAAGTTACAAAACTGAATTAAGGAAGATTTGATGACAAGAATGAGAAAGATGGAATTCAGAGAGAGAGAGAGAGAGAGAGAGAGAGAGAGAGAGAGAGAGAGAGAGAGAGAGAGAGAGAGAGAGAGAGAGAGAGAGTTGGGGAGAAATAATAAAAGAATTACTGAGGGGAGGAAGAAAGAGTGAAAGGGATAGAAAGAAAATGTATAATGAGAAAACGACGGAGACAAAGAAACTGTCAAACATATTTGACGATGATAGACTGTCTAGAATTGAGTTTGAAATCATAGAAATTATTCGATTATTTCTGAAATAGCCACTTAGACATCTCAAGATTTCTTTCCTTTCCAACGAAGGGAAATAAATGATATATATATATATATATATATATATATATATATATATATATATATATATAATATTACTTTAGGCAAAAAAATTGTGGTTGATATTGTTTTTTTTTCTTGCTATTGTTGTTCTTAGCAGTAGCAACAGCAGCTGAAGCAGTTGTTGGTGTAGTCGTCGTAGTCGTGGTCATGATCGTTGTAGCAGTAGCAGTAGTAGTAGTAGTAGTAGTAGTAGTAGTAAGTGTAGTAATGCGTATTTCTTTCATAGACTTTCATCATCAATTATGATTTCAATGAAATATATATATATATATATATAGAGAGAGAGAGAGAGAGAGATAGAGATAGATAGGCAGACAGACAGAAACAGATAGATAGATAGATAGATAGATAGATAGATAGATAGATAGAATTAGAATGCACTATTGATTCGACTTAAAAACGACTAATTCTTTACGGATGCTTAACATAAGAATCATCGCTGTTAACAAATAAGACTTTTTCTTTTATCTAATTATTTCCTGAGATATATTTCAGTGTTTTTAATCTATATCATTTCATTCCCTGTTTTATTCGTTTCTTTGATTTTATGCAATTGAGTAGACTGCTGTAATTAACTGGGAAAGCTTACGTTGCGACCAAGTTTTCGAGGGAATCATTTCAGTGTTATGAAACTTTAGAAATTTGTGTTTGTCAATTATCATTGGTAACAACTCTGTTGAACGATGGAAGAGTTTCTGTCCAACTAATGATGGCCTTGCAACAAATGGAAACGGCAGACGTCTTTTGACATTATGTGACAATAACAATCTGTTCATTATGAATTCAGTGTTTCCAGTAGAAACTATACGCATTGCCACGTGATATATGAAGATCAACTTTAAGAAAAGAATCGATTATATTCTGAGAACGTTAATAAAAGATCATGGTAGTATAGTGTTTACCGTCGGGCCAGTATCCCGTTAGAGACTGATTGGTGAATAGATTTTGAAAATCAAAAACCGAGAGAAAAAAAGAAAAGTCGTAAATTTTCATGGACACAATCGAGTTTTTCACACCAGCGATAGCTAATGATCTTTCAATGGAGTCTGAGTGACTGCAAGTCTTTTCAAGTCTCCCGGACTCTTCTCAGTATTCTGGTCGATCTTAGGAATGTTGTAGTTTGGATGGTTTCGGTTCGTCCTCTGATTTCCAACTCTTCCAGTCCACTTATCAAACGTTTGTGGATTGTTCCAAGCGCTCCAATTACAATTGGTATCACTGTCATCTTCATGTACCATAGCTTTTTTAGTTCTCTGGTAAAGTTCAGATGTTTGTCTTTCTTTCCCTTTTCTTTATTTTTGACTCTGTTGTCCGCTAGAAGGTTATCTTTTTTCTACTTGATTTTCACAAGGTCTGGTTTTCTGGCTGAGACTAGGTTATCGTTTGTATCTCAAAATCTCAGAGAATTTTGTTCGTATCATTCTCCAAGACCGTTATTTGTTATGCTTCCTTGGGCATCTCCGCTTTTTGGTATCCTTTCATGTTAACCTTTACTTTTCTTATTTTGTTTTTAAAAAGAAGTATCTTTGCTAAGAATACCTCATCGTCATCAAATCGTGCTGATAACATGGAGTTCCCAGACACTCTCTCGCTATCCGTCCCTAATGGCCATCGCTCCTGGTATAAAATCAGCCCTCTCCTTTCTACCATTTTCAATTCTCCATTTTCGCTTAATCGTTCCAAACTTGTGAACAATGCCTCATTTTCTTAGCCGTCGTCCAATATATCCAGTAATCCCTAGCTATATCCTGTCTGGACGTCCGTAAAATATTCTGCCAACTACGCTTGTACCATGGGTTCTCCTCTTTTGGTTGGATCAGTATATGCTACTTTCGCTAAAGTTGATTCTCGACTCTCCAAAGCCGCGATAGATTCTTTTCACTTTTTTCTGATCCCTAAAAAAAGCCTTCACCGCCTCGGCCCTATTTGCATGGTTACCAAAATGACCGTTCATTCTTGACACCATGTCTTTCTGTGACTGATTGGAGCTTCTCTCCAAGAAGTCTCTAAAACACTCGGAAGCTGGAACTTCGGTCAAATCGTTGGCCAGTCTTACATCGGACAGATCGCATATTTTGCCATTCTTCTGGATCGGTTCTACCCACGGACGCAACTCCGTAGCCCTTTCCGTGAATAAAGGTATCTTTGATCCCGAGACGTCTAACTTTGCCATTGGTCTCCGATGAGGATCAACCTGGTCACCACTATCAATTTTATCCACAGCCATTTCTAATAATCGAAGCCAAGCAACAATCCCTAACTACCCTTACGGCCAAAGTCAAAAAATGCCCATAGCGACATACGATAAAGAACAAATAATAATCAAAGGCAGAAGAAAGAATTTCTGACCTCTCTGAACCGATATACCACAGTGTCAATACCCATAGTTGACACTGCGCCAAGATAAACTCAATCCTTTCCACTCCAAACACGTTGTATTTCTGATCGTTGAGCAGCTCAGTTTGAATCCCGTAGTAAAATCACACGCTCTATACAACAGTCTGAATGATGGGATGTTTACAATTCGAACTGTCCTAAGTCACAGTTTCATTCGTCGAGCATTTAGCTTGATATTCAAAAAGTGTGGAGATTCTTATTGGCCAAGGAAATGGTTGTTTCCCATATCGATAAACTATAGTAATCCTCTCAAGTGACCAATGTTCTGAATCGATCCCTTCTTCGAAAGAACAACGATACCAGTGCTTAAATATGACAGTTTAATAACAGTTTATCAAGTGAAATGCAATAAACTATCGTATGCCATCTACAGTTATACAAAACAGAATACAGTATCCGTTTTGACAAGACGTGTGTCGGTCTTAAGTTAACTTTCGCAGCTTATTGAAATGTTGGAGTCATTCACTGATGAGTGCAATGGTATGTGAGTTGGTGCTTTCTCTCAGCTGCCCGCTATAATTGCGTGAGTGTATTTTGCCACTCCTAATACGAGTCAATTGGTTCTCTCCGCAGTCGAAACACCAAGTGAACTCGTGACGACAAACTCTGTCGTCTTAATTACATTTCTTCATAATTCAAATCTATTCGCACGCTGAAAATATACCCCAAATCAGCTATTGTTTAAATCAAGTTAAAAGGTCATTTCCTCTACACTTACTCAAAACAATATTCCAATATTGTCAATTTATCTAGCAGTTCGAAATTCATAACATGGTTTGACCTTTCTCACCACAATCAATCTGTTTTTGAGAAATCTGCAAAAATCTGATTTTTCACATTAACTCAATCCACACGACTACGAGGAATATCATAACTACGATATTCACAAAAGCAAGTTAACTTTGTTACATCACAATCAGTTAACTTCGCTACAATTACTGGTCCTCTAGACTGCACCCAGAGTCTGCACAGAGCTGACGTATGTAAGTCCTTGATAGTCGGCCAACACTGGTGCGTCCATGTACAGGAGAAGATCGCCTATGAGTTTGTCCTTACTTCTCCAGGATGCCTTGTTTGTCTTACTTAGATGGTTTGTTAGATGGGAGGTGAGTTATTGTACACTTACTGTCTTAGAGGATGCTGCTTCCAGGATTTATTCAAAATAGTACGTTGCATTGAATATCTATATAAAAGCAAAATCCTTTGAAGGAATTCATCCAATAGTAAAAAAATGCCCTCTTAAATTCTTTTTCTTACCATTTTTTTCTGAGATCATCCAATTTAATCGTAAAATTTTCGTTACTATTGCTTATTTTGATCTGATTAGGCAATTTTTGCCCGAAATATCTTACCTAATAAGCAATTTTTGAAATTTGTCTTGACAGTACATTTCTACTTCGAGGAGAAATATTGTAAAAATGTCAGCCATGAATGGAAATTCCATGAAGGAATGTTTCAATTAGATGACCACTCATTTTTCTTTATATCAAGTATTTAATCCTAATCTCTCTATACCTATAATTTTAATCCTTGACTTATTTAAATAATTTTGTCACTCTTCCTAGTATGCTTTCTAATCTCATTATTATACTCCAATTTCCATGGCTTGACGCTGGTGCTTAGGCCTGAATACAATATTCTCCATGAGGCTTATTAGGGTCTAATATATCTTAAAAAACATTTTCTTCCTTTAAAATAAAAATTCTAACCCTCAAGCCTATCATTCCCTTTGCCCTTGATACAATAGACAAAATATGATTTTCAGCTTTAAATGTACAATCAAAGTCGGCTTCTAGATCGCATTCTCCTCTTGCTAAACTTAATTCAACTTTTAAAATTTTCAGTTCAATTTTGTAAATGGCAAGCCTCTGAAATTAGCAGACCAGTTCATATATATATATATATATATATATATATATATATATATATATATATATATATATATATATATATATATATATATATATATACACGGTATGGTTAATGAATGAGTATACCTTTACCAGTAAGCCATAAAAAGCTAAATTCCTTCGAAACCAAATATACCAAGTGAAATATTATACAATCAAAACGGTTATTATTAGGTATGATTTAGCTCTAAACTAAACAGTATTGAAACTCTGTAACTCAAAATATAATTGCATAAATAAAAGGAGTGTATTTATTTTTGGACTGCAACATATCAATTACAGAATTTCAATGCTGCAGAGTTTACCGGTTAAAGGTAAATGATACCCTGGTAAGAGGGACCTGATACCAAGTAAAAGATAAAAGACACGAGATAAAAGATACTAGATATCTAGTAAAAGTTAAAAGATACCAGACAAAAGGTACCAGATACGAGGTAAAATATAAAAGATACCAGGTAAAAGGTATCAGATACAAAGTAAAAGGTAAAAGATACTAAATAAAAGGGACCAGATACCAAATAAAAGCTGTAAGGTATCAGATAAAAAGTTGCAGATACGAGGTAAAAGATAAAAAATATTAGATAAAAGATATCAGATACCAAGTAAAAGCTAAAAAATACTAGATAAAAGGTACCAGATACGAAGTAAAAGGTAAAATATACTAGATGAAAGGTACCAGATATTAGGTAAAACGTGAAATATACTAGGTAAAAGGTACCAGATACGAGGTTAAAGGTAAAATATACTAGATGAAAGGTACCAGATATTAGGTAAAACGTGAAATATACTAGGTAAAAGGTACCAGATACGAGGTTAAATGTAAAATATACTAGATGAAAGGTACCAGATATTAGGTAAAACGTGAAATATACTAGGTAAAAGGTACCAGATACGAGGTTAAATGTAAAATATACTAGATGAAAGGTACCAGATACTAGGTAAAACGTGAAATATACTAGGTAAAAGGTACCAGATACGAGGTTAAATGTAAAATATACTAGATGAAAGGTACCAGATACCAGGTAAAACGTGAAATATACTAGGTAAAAGGTACCAGATACAGGTAAAAGATAAAAGATACCAGGTAAATGGTACCAGATACCAGGTAAGAAGTAAAAGATACTTGATAAAAAGTAAATGAAAATAGGTCAAGTAATATAATAATTGGTAATATAAATTATGTAATATAATATAAATTTTGTAATAAAGGTGTAATAATGAAATTGTTAATGTGTATTTGGCAACTCTAAATCGTTCTAAGTAGATGTAGAGACAGTAGTCAAATCAAAGTCCTTAAAAGAAGCAAGATTGGAGTTACATTTATAGCTGTAAGGAATATTGTTTATAGCGCTGTACTTAGTTAAACCATTGTTTTATAAGGGATATAGAAAATATAGAAATAAAATACATTATTTGAAGCTAAAGATAATACCAGGCATGCCTTTCCATATTTTGTGAGGAGACAATGTCTATTAGATTATATGATGATATTTCAAATACTGTATCGGTAGGTTGAGAGCACAGCTTTGCAAAACGGTCAAAGGTGTGAGCGTAGCAAGTCTGTCACGTAGTGACCAACCCGCCGGCTGAGCTTAACAGAAAGTCGCTCAATGCATAGCGAATTCAGTAGTAATAATAATTAGGCTGAGAATTCTTGTCAGAAAATGTTTGGACATACAATCAGCTGATCCTTCTGAGATAAGTCTGGTTTTGAATCAGCAACTGTCGAAAAGTATTTATTTTTCCGGTGTATAAAATGCTCTCTTGAATAAACAAAAATTATGCCAATATTACACTGCGCTAGTTTTATAACTAGGGGACTGTTTACTAATGTTTGAAACGAACAGTTATGGCTCTTGAATAAGTTCAAGTGGGAGCTTCCGATTTCCTCATTGCTTTTCGGCTTTTCCAGGCATAAAATAATTAACAGCTTAGTTCGAGGAGGCCATCCCCCAGGCAACACTTACCCACTAATCGAAAAGAGTAAAGGGTTGTGTTTATTGCTCGGCGTCTGAGGTGCCATTAAAAGGGAACAAACCAATTTTTAGCATCACTCCTCCGGAAGCCTGCTTCCAGCCGGGTCCTCATATCAAACCAACATTGAGTCACATACCATGACTGTAGAGGTTGATTAAATAATCGCTTTCAATCCTTTGTATTTCATACGTCTTATATGCCGGCAGATGCTGTAGTTATCTTTCTTGCTTTCTTCTACTTTACTTTCAAATACTTTGTTTCATGATCTCTATGACTTCCTCACTTAATGTTAAAGATAAATATAAAGCTTTTCTCCTCTATTGATTACTATATTTTTCTATATAAGAACTAAAGAAGAGATAATATTCTTCCGCAAGTAATGGAATTGAAAATCCCGAAGTCGCCGTCATTTTCTTTTTTGAGAATTAAGTACTTCTGTATTAGCAATAAAGAAGGCTAATCCACGAGATGAGAGAAACGTTATAATTGAAAGTCTTCTTTGCAGTACCTTTGTCCAGTATTCTTTTTGCTTTGTGAATTAGATTTCCAATATTGAATCAATTCGCCCAAGTGAATTTCGTCTTAAAATTCATATCATCACAGAAGTCAGATGTTCAGAACTGTTTTCATGTTCTCTAATAGAGGTTTGGTTTTATGGCACATCAAACATGTAGGTTATTAATGCCAACTACGTCTTTATACATTATAGACAGTTCTGTTTCAAACAATTCAGTTTAGTATAAGTATAGTTTTTTGTTTACACACAGATAAATGTCAAACAGTTCTATTTCAAACAATTCAGTTTAGCATAAGTACACAGTTTCAATGTAAAAAACAGCCCTATTTCAAGCAATTCGGTTTAGCATGAGTCCACTGTTTAGTTCTATTTGACCCATTGATAGGACCCTATCAGGTGCTGCCACTTCAGGCCAGAGTGGACATGAAAGCGATGGTAATAAAGGATTACTCTGTATTCTCCAAAGCTCCAGCATTACTGAAGCCTCACCATGAAATTGTTTAGTGTCATGTCCAGGACACTCGTTGAGGGAGTCTTACTCCTCTGCAGAGGTGCAGTCGACTAAGCAATGTAGAGGTTTAGTTTCAGTCTTAAAATTCACCATCGGTTTGTTTTGGTTGGGTTCTTTATACATATTATATGTTTTTTTTTATACATATGATTTGTAGACGCATAGTTTATTGATAATATTTTTAAACGAGCCCGAGCTCATTTGCTTGCATAGAATTAAATGGTTATACATATGATTTATGATTCAAAAGTTTGTATGTAATCTTATTTTAAAATGAGTCAGAGCTCATTTGTTTGCACACTAGTTTTACCATTGTTTGCCAGCAGTTAAATTATTACAAATATTCTAACTGGAATTGTTCTATTTAGTAATAATCATTTGTTTGCAAACACTTAAATGGTTTCAAGTATTGCAATGTAATCTCAATAGTTTTATTTCCACACAGTTAAATGGTTTCAAGCATCGCTATGCAACACTGACAATTCACTTTAGGCAGATAATTAAGGTGTTTCAAGTATTGCTAATCAACACTAATTATTCTATTCAATATTACCCATTCATTAGCGCTCAGTTAAATTGTTACAAGTATTGCTTCGTATAACTAACCATTCAATTAAACATCAGTCATTTGTTTACAAACAGTTACATAGTCAAAGAAGTTCTGCTTCTAACAATTTGATTTCATGTAAGTCATTTGTTTGCACTCGGTTTAGATGTTAAACAGTTCTAATTGACCCACAGATAGGACCCTAAAAAGGTGCTACTACTCTGGGTCAGAGTGGACCTGGAAGCAATGACAATGAAGGAATACTTTATATTCCCTAAATCTCTAATAATGGAGCCTAAACATCAGATTATTTAATGTCATATCTTGGACACTCGTCGTGGGAGTGGAGATCTTACCCCTCTGCAGATATGCTGTCGGTGTATTCTACAGTCTCAGGCGACTAGGCTGGAAAACTGGACTTTCAATCCACGTCAACTATCAAAGAGAACGTAAGCAAAGCAATATATTTGGGTGATTCAAAAGTTTTGCAGTATTTTTTCATCTGTATCTGTTGTAGTTTCCGCGGAAATAAATAGGGGGAGCATTCATTTTCGGAACGTCGCTTATGTATATTATTAGGGTAAGTCTAAAGGTTTGCAATATTTTGGTACGTGCTAGTTTATGGCGTGTGTATTACGTACACACAGCAATTCAAATCCCAGGAGGTACCCGCTGTGGTTGGTAGTATCTTGGTAGTTGGTGCGCTAACACGTTGTACATTGCGTCACTCCATGTGTGATTGGAAAGCCGCACAAACAAATGTGCAACGTAGTCTAATTCAGGAACTTCTGCTTTACAAGTTCGAACTGAGCCATAACCCCACTAAAGCAATAAAAACATCCGTCATGTGAATGGTGAAGGAACTGTTGACCACGGTACCAGAGGGTTAAAAAAAAATGTTGCCCGGGTTGCAAAAATCTCGACGATCAAGCAATATTAGGAAGGCCTAAAATCGCGGATTCCGAGACTGCTTCAAGTCATAGCGACAAATCCGACAGGTAGCATTCAATTAGTTTCGGGTAAGCTCGGCATCTGGCAATCCAGTGTGGTTCGTCGCTATTATAACATAGGGAAAAACATAAGTTATAAAAATATTGCAAAATTTTTTACTCACCCCAATATATTCTTATTTTTAGAATTGGTCAAAGTTAGGGTTAGGAGTCAGGGTGAATTTGGCACACATGACACGACATTGGGTTGGATCGATAAATTACCCAAGATGATTAATCACCATATGGCATAACGCAACAACCTTTATTTGGCTGTTTATCCTGATCTTGTCACCTTGACTGAACACCGGCAAATCAGCTTGCGTCATCAAATGGACAAGAAGCCACTTTATCGGGCATAAGAAATAGCCCAAACATTACCATTCAACCCGAGAAACAAAAATAACGTATTTTTGCATCAATGATATTTCTATCTTATATTTACCGCTGATTTGCACCATCACTCGTAAAACATTCTAAAGGTTGCTTTGCAGGTCACGCAAGCTATTAATAGTAAACGTTCATGAAACTTATTCAGTATACGAGGTGGATTAAAAAAGTATCAAGACTGAAGCTGTACTTACCAACACGGAAATATATATATGAAAAAAAAATTGAAAAACAAAGTTATCCAAAGTGAAGATTTTGATATGAAAGAAAGTCGACGCTTTTACGTTTCAGTTTTAATAAACCATCATTAGGGCATAGAAAAGATGTTATCGAGTGTCATTAGATCACCGATGCTTGTTTAAATATGTTGGATTCTTTTCCATTACTTATTTCCATATATATATGTGAAAAAATAATTTTTTCCGCCAATAAAATTCTATTTGTATTTAACCTACTTATTCTAGAGTGTTTTCCATTAGTCGAGGTATCTCTGTAACCCACCTTTGATGCGAACCAGTTCCGTCGTATTTGTCATCTACATCCCCAGATCTTATTATAGGCATTGATTTTCAGTTACAGAAACAAGAAAAAGTTGCCAGAAGCGTATTTTTTTTATATTAGAGAAATATACTTAAAATGGTCTAATTTAGAGAATAAATTATTTTCTCGTTCAAATTACAACTGTGTTATTCTGTGTGGTCTACATTAACGCTGAACATAACTGTTTAAATAACCAAAAACACAGTATATGAAATAAGAGAATCATCCAATCCTCCCTGAATAAGGGCATTTATATCATAAGGTAGCACTTTGTTAGTTTCAGTAATTTTCAATGAGAAAACTGACGCATTTATTGTAATATAGAAATTTAAAGGGCACACATTTCTTAAGTAAACACTGAGCAAAAATCTGAAAATAATCTGAGTAAGGTTAACTTCTAAGCTCCTGATAAAACTGGCCACACTTTTTACCGTAATACAAAGATCTTTAAAAGTAGTTCTCCGATGAATACAGTGTGTAAATCTGGACGAGCTTTAATTGTGAGTTACATATAAATCTAAATAAGACATTTATTTGCATAAAGACAATAAAAAAATGATCGTATAAATTAAACAAAAAATGAACTTACTAAAACGTAAGAACTATTCAACTCTCAAAACCAAATAACTTTGTATTAGCCTAGTCAGCTTGGGCTGTTGAATACGCCGACTGCATCTTTGCAGACAGGTCAGACCCCCACCCAACGAGTGCCCTAGATTTTACACTAGATTGTATCTGATAGTGAGGCACTAGTCCTGGAGCTATGGAAATGTGAAGAACCCTTTCATTGCCATTACTTCCAGATCCTCTCTGATTCAGATTGGTACCTGTTTGGGTCCCATCTATGAGTAAAATAGAACTTTACTCTGTTGGTTGGGACTGTACAAGCCCAGTCAGCAAGGGCTGTTGAAAATGCTAACTGCATCTATGCAGAGGAGTAAGAACCTACCCAACGAGTATCCTGTATATGACACGAAACAATCTGATGGTAAGGATCCAGTCCTGGAGCTTTGGGGAAAGTGGAGTACCCCTTCATTTGTATTACTCAACTCTGACCCGGATAAGTAGTACCTGTTAGGATCCCATCTATGGTTCAAATAGATCTGTGTTGTGATGTGAAAGATTAGCACTAGTTAGTGGCTAATCAAACTTGTTATTTGACGAACGTCCCAGCAGACGGATGAGTGTAAAAGTAGGCCTTTTTTTAGGTGGGTCCAGGCACAGGGCCGTGGTCCAGACGTGTCCGGCGGCTCAAAAAATGCCGCGGGCCCCGTCAGCATTCCCCTAAAAAAGACACGCCTCAGGCGCCAGGCAATAAAACTAACCCCTTCAAAGACAGTTAAAGCCTGGGGGTCAGCCCCATGAGTCTCGAAGAAATGACCGTCCGGCATGAATGCCAAACAGTCTGCTGAAAAACCTCTGCACGAAGCAGGAGCTAATCAAGCTTTCCTCAGTTATTCTTAGTGAAAGACTTATATAGGCTCTCTCTTACGCTTATGCTAATTAGATAGATTGATTTGCCAGTATCACTATATCTCCCTGAAACGTATGGGTCTTATGCCCCTAGTAGGTCTTGTACTTCTTCTAGTGATTGTTTCATTTTCTGGATTACTTTGTTTTCCTTGTCTCTCTCCAATATTTCTTTCTCTGGGAGATCTCGATCTGTCCCGCACTGAGCTTTAATCAAGGTCGTCTTCTTGGATTATTTGATCTTCAGAGTTTTCAAACTCATTCTGGTCCACCTGATCATGCATTATTTCGTCTTCTGACATTTCATTCTGCAAAGGTTGTTCTAATAAATCATCAACGGAAGGAATCTTCATTATATTGGTTTCATATTCGCCCTGGGACCTTATTTGATCAGCATGGGCTAATATACTGTTTCCCTTTTCTCTATTTATTATAACTGTATTGTGGCCTTTTTGCGTGATAAATTCTTCCCTTTCTGAATTTGATTCTTTGTTCTTTTTGTACCACACGTTTTCATTTGTGGAATACGACATCGTTAACAGAGCTCGAATTTGCCTTCTCATTAAAGCTGATGAGCTTTCTGGTCTTCCGGCGAGTGATATTGTATGATAACTTAAAAGAAGCTTTGGAGAAAAACTTCTATTTTTTCTTTTTGCTGAGAACATGCTTTTAGTCCCGTTTTTACGGTCTGCACCATTATTTCCGCTCACCCATTCGATGGAGGGTGATATGGCAGTGTCTTATACGGTTTACACCCAATTTTTTCCAATCATGAAGTAAGATCTTTGTCACAAAATTCTGATGCATTGTGGATACCGAGCTTTTTAGTATGCAGTTTCTGGAAAATATGACTCTTAGAAACTGTTTTATCGTAGAACTTTTCTAGTCTGGCACACGGATTACTTCGGGCCAGCCTGTGAAAAAGAGTCTACTAGTATTAATGAGAGTCCCACTCCAATAATGTGTGCATGATCCATATGCACACCAGTCCATGGCTCCACTTCTTTGGGCCATGAATGTAAAGTAGTCTTTGTAAAATTTCTTAATTCTTGACATTTTTTGCATCATTTTATATATTCCTCGACATCTCGTGAATAACTTTATCCTTTTTTGTGTGGCCGCTACTCCACAGTGGATATCATCATGTACATTTTTATCATCAATTTTCTTTTTGTTTCTGGGGAGAATTATCAGATCCCCATTACAAATCACTCCATTTTATCATTAATTTATGTTTTATTTCTTTGTAGGGTCTCTCCGCCCTGGAGCAATTTCCCCATATGTTTTTTCTTATTCTCGATGTTATCTTTGTACTAGATCATGTCTAGTTTCCGCAGCTATTCTATCTAAAGACAAAACATCAGTCTCTACCCAATGTAAAAATGTATCTTCATATTCTTCTTCTGTTTTATCTTTTAACTCCTCGTAAAATAGCAATTGAATTTTCTTTAACATATTCTATATCAAAGTCAAGTGCCATTAATCTTATTGCCCATCTTAGTATTCTCGATGTCGTGACTTTGGGTAATTTTTTTCTTGGATTGAATATAAACTCTAATGGTCTATGATCACTTCTCAAAATAATTTCTTTTTTCCATTAAAAACTGCCGGGCTTTATTGTGTTATATCGTCATCTACAGCATCATAACCACAAAATAATAAAGACAGACACAGGAAGACTTCTTTAAACTAATATGTACCTCTCACTTTATTTGTAAGGTTTGAAAGGGTTACTCAAGGTTTGCGTGTGAGAGGGAGCTAGAGACCGAACAGAAACTGCAATATTTTAACCCTCACTCTTATGGCCGTCACGTTGTGTCTTTCTTGTTCTCCTGATGCTCAACTGGAGGCCCTGGGGTCCACTCTGCTGGGTGCTGGCTTTCTTTACTGCATCTTATCAGCATCTTCTCTGGACCCCAAACTCCATCGGGGTTCCTGAGGGCCCCTTCGGCCGGGTGTGGCTTTCCCTACCACATCTCGTCTATAACTCCGCCTCCAACTCTCCTGCAATTGGCACCGGAACTCGAACTCAACTGAGTTATATAATAGTTCAACGCCCACTCGATCTTTGAAATCGCATGTTTGATTGTCATCAAGCGGAAATAACTGTCATGCAGTTCAGAGGTCACTCTCTTCCGGTGCGTCAGTCTATGAGAGTATCATGGGATTTTTTAGCTTGTCCCATTTTGTTAGCCAATTTCCGCCCACGCGATTTCCTCTCCCAACTGCCATCGAAATGTGTCACTTCCTTCCGGTGCATCACCTTGAATGGCATTTTGGGCCGGGTCGAAGGCCAAAATACAACAATTGGTTGTCCACACGTAGGCCAATGCTTCTTTCTCTATATTTTGATAATTAAATTCAGTGTTCATTAATCTTCTTGATAAATGCATTATTGGATGTCCTTGTGGGAATATTCCAGATATTGAATGTTCTCTTGCATCTATTGTCAACGTAATGTCCTTTTTAGATAAAAAATGTTCACTACTGGTTTCTTTGCCATAATTACTTTTAATCCATCAAAGCTTTTTGTTGTTCCTTTTACCACATAAATTCAACATTCTTTTTTCTTAAATTTGCAAACGGCTCAGTCAAGTCCGTATATTTTGGTACATATCCCCTGTAGAAGTTCCCTAATCCCCAAAAGATTCAAGTTATTTTTTATTTGAAGGTGTAGCTATTTTTAGTACTTTTTTCTATTAAGCTTTGGTCTGGTGATATACCTTCTTTTAAAATAGAAGGACTAAAAATGATATTGTTTACGCATTTTTCCATTTATTGTTATTCCAGCGTTTCTTAATTTATACAAAATGATGTCGATTTTCTTTTTTAATTCATTTTCATTAATAGCTCCTATGCCTATATCATCTTGGTTACAAACCATATTCTTATATCTTCTCATAAAACCTGTTTGATGGCCCTTTGAAATATGGCGCTTGCTGTTTTTATTCCTTACATCATCCTTCTCCAATTCAGTCAGCCTATTGGCGTATTTATAGTCGTTACTTTTTTGAAGTTATTGTCTTTTGGGATTTGGTGTTATGCAGTTTTCAAATCTATTTTTGTAAAAACGCTCATACTTGCCAGTGCATGAAACGCAACTTCAACATTAGGTATAAGATATGAATGATTTACGCCTATTCTATAATCCCCACATATACGTATGTCTCCATCTGACTTTCTTAAAACCAGAATGGATGATGCCCGCTTGCTAACCCTAAAGGGAACATGTTCAAAAAGGTCATGTTCTATTAATTCTCGTAGTTTTGTAACTACTAATGGCAACGAATGTACTGGTAATTTTCGTGCCTCATAATAAGAGGGGTAACATTTTCTTTTAATTTCAAACTTGCTTTATAGTGTTTTAACTTTCCAGTTTTTTCCATTTTTATTTCATTAGTTTGGTAGAACTTATATTAAGCACATCGTTTCCAAGATGTCCGTGGTCCTTTTTACAAATTCTAACAATTATAGATATTTATCCCAAATGCTGGGCATTTTTCTTTTTTTATTTCATGTTCATGTCCACAATACGAACATTTTTAAAAATCTTTTTTGACATGTAAATATCAGTGAATATTTGTTCGCTGGGTTTTATCATGGTTGTATTTCTGAATTAATTCTTGTTGCTGTATAAAGTCAATGCAGGTATTTAAAGACATATTTCCTATTTGTAGTTGTTCCATTATTTTATATCGGTGTGATACATTGTACATAACTTCAATTAACATTAATTGAATTAAGTCCTCTTCAATCCTCAGTTCTTCTTGTCCAAGCTTTTCAAACTCGCAATATCTACCCGCATTTCGTAAACGGTGTAGATATTTTATGATCAGTTCGTCAATTTCTTGTTTCATAGACATGAACTTCGTTCCTTCTGTCACAACCAACCTTTTCTTGGGTCTCATATGTCTTCTTATCATCTGACGTATTTTTTCAAAGATCAGGTCTTCCAGGTTTGTGGGATACGCCATGGGGGAGACTTTCATTATCGCCTCGCATCCAGCTGTAGCCAAAAAGAAATCCGTAATTTCATTTTCTCCTCCGTTTTCCTTGTTGTCTTTTAGCCTTTTAGTTCTTGCATTCGCAGCAAATCATCGTAGCTACATATCAACAAAATCGGAATTCTAGAGAGACAGTTGGTATCCTATCGGCGACGCCATTGTTGTGATGAGAAAGGTTAGCATCGGTTAATGGCTAATCAAGCTTCTCCAAGGTATTCTTAGTGAAAGATTTATATAAGCTCTCTCTTACACTTATGCTAATTAGACAGATTGATTTGCCAGTATCCCTACAATCTGTTTAATGACTTACTATACTTGAAACCATTTAACTGTGTACAAATAAATGATTAATCTTAAAATTAAATAAATTATGAAGCAATGCTTGAAACCATTTAACTTTGTGCAAACGATTGAATAATGTCGAATAGAATTATTAGCGTTAGATATCAATACTTAAAATCTTTTACAGGGGATTATCATTAATTTAAAAACTAATAATTTGTGTTAAATAGCAATACTTGAAACTATTTAACTGTGTGAAAACAATAAATTGTAATACTTGAAAACATTTAACTGTGCAAAAATTATAGATATCAAATAGAAATATTGCTGTTAAATAACAATATTTTAAACCATTTAACTGCGCGGAAACATATGAACTCTGGCTCGTTTGAAAATAATGCTATCGACAAAATATTCGGTTATAAATCATATATATAAATATATATACATATATATAAAAAGAGGATTTGACATTAAATAGCCCACAAGGGTCAATATGCTCTAAAACAACCAACCATAACTTTGTATTCGATATTAATACTTGATACCATATAAGCGTATGCAAATAAATCATAATTATTATTTACTCTTTTGAGAGTTTTTCACACCAGTGTTAGCTGATGGTTTTTCCTAAAGTCTCTAGGACTCTTCTCAGTATTCTGGCCGATCTTAATAAGGTAGTTGTCTGGATAGTCTCTACTTGTCCTCTTATTTCCAAGTCATCCAGCCTCTTTAACAATCCTTTGGGGATTGTCCCAAGTGCATCAACCACAATTGATATCACCGTCACCTTCATGTTCCATTTTTTAAGTTCTCAAGCAAGGTCTCAGTACTTATCTCTCTTTTCGCTTTTCTTTTAATTTTACTCAGTGGTCTGCCGGGCGGCAAAGCCTACTATTCGCTAAGTTCTCTTTTTTTGTTGATTATCACTAGGTCTGTTCGTCTGGACGAGATTAAGTGATCCGTTTGTATCTCAAAATCCCAGAGAATTTTGTGCGTCTCATTCTCCGGGACGGATTCTGAGTTGTGTAAATACCCCTTGTTCTTATGATCAAATTTTAATTTTTGGCGCAACTCCCAGTGGATTATTTTCCCCGCCCAGTCGTGTCTAGTCTTATACTCTTTTTGTACTTATTCACTACACTTGTTTATGGTTGATCATTTCGTCTCTATCACCACATAACTGACATTTACTGTTTTGTTCTATCTTGGCTATTTTTGCTTTAGCATAGAGAGTCCTTTACAAAAATTATGATAATAATAATTATAAGGCACTACATCCCAGAGACGACGTTGACAGACTAAATGTATCAAGTAAGGAGGGAGGAAGAGGACTTGCCAGCATTGAAGACAGTGTTGACGCATCGATACAACGACTGGAGGACTACATAGAAAAACACGAACGAGGACTGATTACAGCCATCAGAAACGATACTGACAACATGGTGACCAATAGAATGACAATAACTAGGAAACAAAAATGGGAAGAAAAACAACTCTAGGGGCGCTTTAAACGACTAATAAACGATATCTCGCACGAGAAAATCTGGGCGTGGCCAAGAAAAGGAAACTTTAAAAGAGAAACAGAATCTCTACTAATAGCAACTCAAAACAACGCCATCAGAACCAATCAAATCAAAGAGAAAATAGATAAAACGCAACAAAATAGGAAATGTAGGTTATGTGGTGATAGAGACGAAACCATCAATCACATAATAAGCGAATGCAGCAAATTAGCACTGAAGGAGTATAAGATTAGGCATGACTGGATGGCCAAGGTGATCCACTGGGAGATGTGCAGGAAATTTAAATTTGACCATACGAACAAATGGTATATGCACAACCCAGCAACTGTCCTGGAGAATGACACACATAAACTCCAATGGGACTTTGATATACAAACGGATCACCTAATCTCGTCCAGAAGACCAGACATCATTGTAATAAAAAAAAAAAAAAAAAATGAAAAAAAAAAAGAAAAAGAGAACTTGCAAAATTGTTGACTTTGCTGTCCCGGCTGACCACAGAATAAAACTGAAAGAAAGTGAAAAGAAGGATAAGTACGTCGACCTTGCTAGGGAATTAAAAAATCTATGGAACATGAAGGTGTCGATTATACCAATCGTGAGTGGTGCATTTGGTACAGAAAATAAAGGACTATTAAAGGGACTAAAGAACTTGGAAATTGGAGGACGAGTGGAGACCCTCCAAACTCCAGCATTGTTGAGAACAGCCAAAATACTGAGAAGAGTCCTGGAGACTTGAGGAGACTTGCTGTCACTCAAACTCCCATAAAAAAGTCTAAATGAGCCATAGTTTTTAATGAATTGGAATAGTTACTTAACGTAATTAGGCATCAATTGTTAGTATTAAATAAATAGGTTAATGGGTCTTCTCGTACTAATTACTATTTATTAGTAGTTGTATTATGACGTTCTGGTTAGTTTTCATGAAAGAAAATCTGGAGTTAAGATGAAAGAAAATACAAGTAACAAATATTTGTAACATTTTAAGGTTTGTTAAGTTGATATTGTTTGCAAAATGGTATTTTTATTATCAAAAATACTCGTTTTCTCAAGTCATATTTCATTTATAAGACCCGTTGATTTATGATCAGAAAATCAACAATTTATGGAACTAATTTTTTCTTTCCCTATTATTCCTTCCTATTGTACTTAAATGCCAGCTTTACAAAATTATTTCAAATGTATAAGTCGATGTCCATCCTCAAAATTGTGTCCTCATTATTCGACCTATACACGGCTATATACGGCACCTGGATTCATTATAATTCAATACAAGCGTAAAGATTTTGATGCATACAAAATTATTACCCAGCATAAGCCAATCCACAAATTTTACCAAAAAATTTGATCTCCAGAAGTCGACCAATTCACGAGTATATACGGTACTTTCATTAAAAAAAAATTCTATACGAGTACATATTTTCAGCCTTACAAAATCATTATCAGCGAGGAGGTCTACCTCCCTCCCTCAAAATTGTGTGTTCATTATTCGACCTATCCATAATGATATGCGACAATTGCATTCTTTATAAAGGCAAAAAGATTTCGATGCATATAAAATTATTACACAGTATAAGCCAATCGATACTGCTATATGGATGCACTACATGGACGCTAACTAAACGGCTGGAGAAGAAACTTGACGGCAACTACACAAGAATGTTGAGAGCAATACTGAACAAGTCCTGGTGACAACACCCCACGAGACGCCAACTGTACGGCCACCTACCTCCCATCACGAAAACTATACAGGTCAGACGAGCCAGACACGCCGGACACTGCTGGAGAAGCAAAGACGAGCTCGTTAGTGACGTACTACTATGGACCCCCACATATGGCCAAGCAAAAGCAGGACGACCAGCCCGAACTTACATACAGCAGCTATGTGAGGACACAGGATGCAACCCAGAAGACCTGCCGGAGGTGATGAACGATAGGGAAAAGTGGCGAGAGATGGTCAAGGATATCCGTGCTGGCGGCACGTCTTGATGATGATGATGATGATAAGCCAATACACAATTTCTTGCCAAAAATTAGGTCTCTAAAATTCGACCTATACAACTGTATATACGGTACTTTCATTCTTTACGATTTCATGAAAACATAATCTTTTAAGCTAAATTACATTTTTATTTGTACTTTTTCTTTAAATTTAACCTTGGGTTATTCATTGTCATATTTGTCATTTAAGGAAAATTATTCTATTTATCGGAAATTATTCTGTTTAAACGAAGAGGCTAATACACGCTCCCATTCATATGCATAAAGAACCCTAATATCTAAAAATTTCCAATAATTGAGAATCTTAATTTTTGGTTTATAATTAAACATTCATTATCCGTCCTATACATGAGTACATACAGTACTTTCATCTTTTATGATTCCTTACACGTGTACGTATTTTCAACGTTACAAAATTATTACTCATTCATAGACCGACCTATATTTCCAAAATTACATCTTCATCATTCGACCGATACATGGGTATATACGGCTCTAGTATTCTTAATGATTACACACATATGTATATTTTTTCGGCCTTACAAAATTATTACTCATGTTTAGGTAGATTCTTATCCCCCAAATCGTGTCTTCATTATTCGACCTACACACGATAATATATGGCACTTGTATTCTTTATAATTCAATACATGCATAAAGATTTTGATGCACACAAAATTATTACTTAATATAAGTCGATCCGCAATATTTCGCCCCAAAATTAGGTCACCAAAATTCGACCTGTACACGAGTATATACAGTATTTTTATTCTTTATTTCGCGTATATATATATATATATATATATATATATATATATATATATATATATATATATATTTCATTCTCAACGATTCCTGGCACCCGTACATATTTTTTAACCTAAGTTATTTTTTCGTTTGAACTTTTTCTTTAAATTTAACCTTGGGTTATGCATTGTCATATCTTCTGTCATTTATAGAAAATTATTCCATTCATCGGAAATTGTTCTATTCACTCGAAGTGGCAAATACGCGCTCCCATACATAAGCATAAAAAACACTAAGATCCAAATGTTCCCAATAATTGACAGTAAACAAATGCATTTCTCCTCGCCCTCAGCTCCTTGAGAGCGTGGATATTGTTCCCAAGACGAACAATTAACCACGGTCTCATTTACCTAAACTCATTATAGTTGGCGCAACATGACTTTCCGCCCTTGAACTGTCTGGAATTCTTTCTTTAATCTTTTGTACATTCTATTACGCTTTTCCTTCTTTCCTTCCTTCCTTCCCTCTTTGTCTAGATTATTCAAATGTTCCACGTTCGCCCACTCTAAGCACATGATGCATCAAATGAACTGGCATGTATTAGAATGGTTTCTTTTCGGAATGCTTATCGTGATACAATGCGTTTCTCCAATGGAGTCTTTTTTACTTTTTTCTTTTTTTTTTTTTTTGCATTATGCTGTGTACGGAATTGAAAAATGAAAGAGTATTAAAGATTTGTCAGAGGAAAATCAAACATGCTTTGCTCTTCATTCAAGCTATGAACTGAATGGGGGATAAAATATTTCCAGTGAAATGCATTATTTATTGAAATACCATTATTTATTTATAGATTTGGTCGAGTCATCGGAATAGGTGACTGCTACCATAACCTGTTCCAAGCACGAGAATTCTTAAGTGCATGGCAGTGATATATATATATATATATATGTTAAAATAGAGAAGTCATAGAGTGAAAAGTGTTTCGTACGCATTTGCCTATGCTTTCATCAGACCAAGGTCTGATGAACATACAGGCGAAAAATCAACAGTTATCATGCTCCGTTGATTCTATTTGTATGCTATAATTTAAATATATACGCTCTATCAATGATATTTAACACTATTTATTCATAAGTATATTAAACTATATCATGAATATATATATATATATATATATATATATTTATACCTAAGTTTGGATAGCATAAACAGAGTCAACGATACTTGGTGACCCTCATTTCTCGCCTATCACGGGTTGGTTATCCTTTTATATATTGCTGTGCGGGTCATGATGGGAAGTGTAATCTAGTTAGTGGTTCATTCTGGAAAGGATGGTCTATTTTATATTCCGTTGTTATTTATGTGCCTATTTTGTATTATATATATATATATATATATATATTGTGACGAAGAAATATGACACCCTCATACATTCGTCGGGTTGTGGGGAAGGGAGCGGCTCTCTGGCCGTCAGCAGACGATAGTAGTAAGCAAGAATTACAGAATAGTGGAAGTGGGAGAAGCCGTCTCTCCTCCACTCTCTCTATCATTACAATGTGATATGGGCATGGGAGAACCTCAATCTCTATTAGCCATGTATGTGTCCGCAGAGAAGCAAATCTGCGACCATGATTGGTACGGAGGAAGAAATCGCCCCCCCCAAAGCCAACACGTGGTGAATTTTCAAACTATGGAGACTAGTTAGTTGCCATGGAGTCGTCAAAGGGTGAGAACACATAATGAGTTTCCATTCATTCCTGAAAAGATGAAGACCCATAAGGAGTTGCCTCTTGTTCGTTAAAAAACCTAGAACATTATTTGAGATATGGAAGAAACCCAAATTCAAAAGTCCTGTTGCGCAGAGAACACAGAGAAAAGAAAAAGCTTATACTTGTAATAAACCAGCACTCTGAGGTATGGTAACCCTCGTTAAACAAATACCCGAAGAAAAGACTTGTCCTCAAGGAAAGAGGCAATTATCAATCTTGGTCTTATCTGAAATAAGACGTGTATCCTTCTACCAACGCGTTATTGAAACCCAATAACGAGGGGAAAAAAGAGACGAGAATAAATTCCACAAAGTCCCAAGTAAGCGAATATACAATTTAAGTATATTCAAATTTATCATGCTGTATTCACACTGACATGAACAAAAGACAAATTACGGGAGGAAAGAATAGCTCCGATAAGATAGAGGAGAAAAGAGGGAATATTTCCCCAATGATAAACTTGAGATTTGGAGCACGAGCTCCACCATTAAATCCCAAAGTCCAAAGGAAAGCGGAACATGTCTATCACTGACGAACTACATTCTCACCTTCCGCCATTAACATATATTAGATGGGGACCTCGTCCGGGATACAGATATTTTAGTGGAGGCTCCTCCGAGATACAGAAAGACTTTCCCGCTCCTGACTTTTACCTGAGTTGTTTTTTTCTTTGTTTCTTTCTTTTACTCAATAAAAGAATATTATTTTTAATCGAGTTAACCCAGACACGGCAGTTCAGAGTCCTTTTTTGTTGTGGAAGTATTGTATTTGTCAAAGACCTTGTATTTGAAGGGGAAAGCTCGCCAGTTAGCTGTGTTGACTTTAAATAATTCACCTATAACTCGCCTAGTGGCTTTAAAATGTGGTTCCTCTAAGGAGTTGGTGATATCTGTAAAATTAAATAGCGTTCGGCAAACCACAGCCAACGTCTATGTCCTGCGTTAACAGCACCCTGCAAGCCCGCTTGGCACATGGCGGCGTAACAATATATATATATATATATATATGAAATTAAAAAACAATTAGTCACTTTTTCCGTTACATCAAGAGAGGGAGAGTTGTGTATACGTGTTAAAACCTTAGAATCCAGTTAAAACCATCAATAAAAGCAAATTAAAAACGGTTTTCATGGACAAAGAATTTCTTCACATTACTGCCAGTTTCATCAGTTATTTTCGGGTTTTAGACACGTAATATGATTTCTTTCAAAAGTCAAATTCCCTTTCTATTCATATTCAAGTGCCAATCCTGTCATACCTTTATCAGCACAGTTTGAACTGCGACAGTTACAGTTAGCGCTTTTAAAACACACACACACACACACACACACACACACACACACACACACACACACACACACACACACACACACAAATATATATATATATTGGTTTCTTTGCTGTATAGTGAGTTATTCAAAACCAAAATATTCATCTTAGAAGAATTTAATTCATAGCTGGAGGGAATAAGTGGGTTCAAACCTTTCCCAAGAGTATTAATCAGAAAGTGAAGGCAATAAGGCGTCTGGAGTTCGAATTCGTTTACTACAATGTGGTAGTCCTGAACAATATATATATATATATATATATCTGCACACACACACACACACACACATATATATATATAATGTTAGCCAACATATTCAAAGAATGTTGATACTGGGTTTGTATTTCCCAACCTTAATATTTTTCAAAATAGTCTTATTTATATTAATCACACTTATTCCACTGAGTTTTCCACTGATTGAAGCACCTCTGAATCGCCTCCTTTAATATGGTGCAAAACTGTACCGTCGAGTTTCTTATATGTTCTTATATGTTCTTATATATTCTTATATTTAAGATGCAAATCTCATACGTAGAAATATTTCCTTATATATATAGATCTTACAGATTTGTCTTTTCCAATTGATGATAAACAACTGTATTTCGGTAAAGGATGAACTCGTTGTTTCCTACTTCTGGAAATATTCTTACTAGTTCCCAAATTCAGATCCGAGGAATATGTCAGTTGTGCTACCACGGAAATGTTCCTTTTGTTTAAAAATGGTTCACAGCTAGTGGATTTAGAAATATTTAACATTTTAAAAATAATTTTTATTTTTCAAGTTGGCATCCTAGATCAGTGTTAATTAATCACCAGTCATTCTTATTGTCAAATGCTGATCAGATTTCATGTAAGGTTTCACATTGTTGCATTGTTGTCGCCAGACAAGAAAGCCCTTGAAAATACCGTCTTTACCAGACTAATTCAAGAGATTGATACTGATTTGGCTGCTGAACGCTCATATCGTTCCATCTTAATCTAATAGAAGATTAAATTACAGAGAAACTGGGCTGTGGTGTTTTCGTGCTTTAGTGATGTGACACATTTAAGACACAAGTTGGAAAAACAAAGGAATATTGTAAACATTTGAGTATAACCGAGTGATTATAGAATGTCGTAAAGTTTTAGTGAATTAGGATTTATTTGATTCGTCTGATTTTATAATTTTTATCTTGAAAGGTACCATATTATATACAATCATATTATATCATCATCATCATATCGCGCTGGTAGCATGGATATCCCTGACCCTCTCTCGCCATTCCTCCCTATCGTTCATCGCCCTAGGTAGGTCTTCAGGACAACATCCTGTATCCTCACATAGCTGCTGAATGTACGTTCGAGCTGGTCGTCCTGCTTTTGCGCGGCCATGTGTGGGGATCCATAAGAGTACATCTCTTATGAGTTCATCTCTGCTTCTCCGGCAGTGTCCTGCATGTCTGGTTCGTCTAACTTGAATAGTTTTCGTGATAGGGGGCAGGTGGCCGTACAGTTGGTCCCCACCCAAGAGAAAGGGAAAAATAAAAAAAAATAAAAAAAAAATGAAATGAATCCCCCCCCCAGTAGACCGCCTCCAAAGTTACCTAAAATTTCAGTAGTAAATAAAAGTCAAAACGAAGAAGAAGCATTTGAACTCAGGAGCCAACTGGAAGAAATATATCAATATTGGTCAGTATGTCTTTAAGTCCTATCAATTTAAAATGCTGAATTTTCAAAATGTTATGCTGTATTTTGTTTGTGAAATAATGCTTAAACTATGCGTTTTAAATGTAAAGACACGCTTACTCTACTATAAAGCCAAATTGATGTTAGTCTTTCCAAATGTCAGCGAACAAGGCAGAATGTTTTTGAATCTCTTCTATAATATAATTTAAAAATTCGTAAAGAAAGCCCTAACAGTAGTTTAGAAGAAAAACAAAAAGCCTAAAACACCTAATGCTACCACAGGCCCCCACCCCCAAGAGAAAGGAAAAAAAAAAGAAAAAAAAAAATTTTTTTTTTTTTTTAAGCTCTATAATTCCTGAAGCCTGCTAGGTTCCCAACTGTAGTATAAAAAAAAAAGCCTGGGAAAAGTCCCAATACAGCAAAAAAAAAAAAAAAAAAGCAAAAGTCAGTACCAGTGAAAGTCATACGAAAGTACCTTAATCTTGGACTTTAACTAAGTTAAAACTTAAGAAAACTTAAACCAAAATTACCCCCCGCTTTTTTTTGCGTACACATGGGAAGCAGCATGATGTACGTAAAGGTATTTGAATAAACCCATGGACGACCAAACTCAATACCTAAACGGGTCCTGGACGTGAGTTTGACGACTTTACGCTCAGGATCGTTAGTTCGATCGGGGAACTACTGCTGCTCCTCTATAAGAGTGGCTTCTATAGAAGAGAATAAAACAGCCATCGAAAGATAACCATGACCATCATATTATATACTCATACTGAAAAAATACTCCTAAAAGAACACCCCTAAAAAACAAAACAAAACACAAACAACAACAGCAACAATAGCAAAAACAACAAAAACAACATATAAAAAACAAAAACAACTGATTGCTGTGCAATAAACAAAGCCTTCATCAGATGATGACTCTGGAACCAGGCATGGTTTCGGAGCTTAATCATCACCACTCACCCAAAGTATCCTTGCAGTATCTTACAATGCCCCCAGTCTTTGTTGGTTTTCCCTCACATCGTAGGAACACCATATCAAGATGCAACCTCTTCGTATAATTCTTAGCTGTAATCACAACTTTTCAGTAACGAAGCGTTAAGATTTAAGTGAACTTTTGACACGCCATTACACTGAACCTAACATTCGACTTAACTGACTAGGTTACACTGAAAGAAAAGAGAATTACCATAAAATTCACATGCGAAGTCAGTATACAGAATTTCAATAGTAAATCGTTAATTCTATATTAATTTGAATTATATGACAAGACGATAGCGACAAATTTATTAGAAAGTCGAGACAACGTTCTTCATATGTCAAACGGCTATTTTTACATTGGTAACTCGAACTAAAAAAAAAGGGATCTTGTGAACGGTGTGGAACTCCTGTTTCTGGATTTCTTCGATTTATTTACAATTTCTGTATGAGATTTATGCAGTTAACAACATAGGAGATCAATTTTATTGAGACGACTCTGTATTGTTTTATGACGTGATGATATTATTCTGCCACAAATGGTAGGTGCGTATTCAGTTTCTTTGTAGCCTGGTAGTGATTGTATGGTCTTTCTCACCGATATTATAATGGTATATCATATTTATCTTTGATCAAAGGGTAAACGAATTCTAATTAATTAACATATACTAAAATTAAATTAAAAACCTCAACCAATATTAGATGTATAACAGTAAATAACTCCCGTATCCTATTCATTATTAACTTCAAACTATGACAACTTATATTTAAAGCCTTAATCAAAGATAATGAGAAAACACAATAATTAAAATATCTCTTAGCTCGGGAAATGGTGTTTTAAATATTTCAGTAATTAATAGTTA
Organism: Sepioteuthis lessoniana; assembly: GCA_963585895.1. Classification (NCBI taxonomy): domain Eukaryota; kingdom Metazoa; phylum Mollusca; class Cephalopoda; order Myopsida; family Loliginidae; genus Sepioteuthis; species Sepioteuthis lessoniana. The sequence goes on from OY757904.1 coordinate 104,542,223, forward strand.
CTCTGAACCTAAGTAGATATCTTTCAAAACTACTCTGAATTACAGCGTCCCTGACGCGTGATATTGCAAATAAGATCCATATCTTGTGCAATATTATCTACAAATAATCACTATATATGTACATTTTATTAATAATAAAAATATGGAAAAAAAAATAATGATTAAAATATGTTTGAACTTGGGAATATGTGCTTTAACTAATTTTAATAATAGATACGCTGAAGTGAAGCTATCTTTCAAAACAAGTTCAAAATCACAACATACTTAACGCGTGACGTCATTTTGAAACAAAAGATTTTCTTGAGAATTTAAATCTAAAAGTGTTAGCTGAGAGGCACTGCAGACTGTTCGACATCTCTGTTTGTCAGAAAAAATTGTACGAATATCTCTTTTTTCTTGAAAATGCCCAGAGAATAGTTTAAAGCGTTTGGACCTGAAGGAAAAAACTATGGTTAAATTTGGTTGTATCTTATGCCATATCAACTCTTGTGGGTTTATTAAGGCCAAATCATATATATATATATATATATATATATATATATATACATATATATATATATATATATATATTACAACATTGTATGGTAGTCACTATCTCACTTGGTGGGTTTGTGGCAGACCAAGTGATTACAGATAAGCATCCATGCTATTAAATATATGTAAAAACTAATATATATATATACATATATATGATTTGTAAGCAAATAGTTAGTATGTAACATTATTCTTAAACGAACCAAAACTCATTTGTTTGCACACAGTTTAGTGGTTTTAAGAACTGTTAAACACTAATAATTCTACTTAGTATCAATCATTTGTTTGCATACTGTTAAACGGTTTCAAGTATGGCTATCTAAAACTAATAATTCTATCTGCACATCGTAAAATGACTTCAAGTATTGCTAAAACTAATAATTCTATTTAATATTAATCGTTTGTTTGCACGCAGTTAAATGCTTTCAAGTATTAAAATTCAACATTTCTAATTCTATTTATTAATTATTCCTATCAAATATGAACAACTTACACACGGCCGTATGGATTCAAATAACTAATAATAATAATCCTATTAAAAGACTGAACACTTCTACTTGACCAATAGATTGGAACCTAACAGGTACTACAACTCCGGCCAGAGTGTACCTTGGGTTTATGGTAATGAAGAAGTTTTCCGCATTCACTAAACTTTACCATCAGATGTTGTTTAATGTCATACCCAGAATAAAAAAGGCTATGAGGAGTTTTTACACTACCTTAATCCATATATATACGTTCCGTTGAAAAGAAACAAGAAAAAATAATATCGCAGATGGTCCTCTTACCATAAAGGATATTAGTGATTAGCCATGTGACCGTAATTCATAAGAACACTCGCTGGAATGAGAGAAACAGACTTTTTTTGAAACTGGTTTGTCTGTTAGTTACCGGCTGAGCCACAAGTCAAGACCAACATTTCGAGGCTAAGCGAAACCTTCAACCTCCCATTGGAGGTTGGCTACGATTTGTCAAAGATTGATCTTGATCGACTAAAAAACAAAACTTCACGTCAACCTGTTTTTGAGACTGGTCCGATGGGAAGACGTAGCATTGGAAATTAAGTAAGTAGAATTTTTCTGTGATTACATGTCTGATTTTCTTTTCCAGATATCGACAACGTCATCATGTCGTACGCCCAGTCATCTGGGGTTGTAGAATATGTCAATTACATTTCTACAGTGGGGTAAGACCCCACCTATGAATGTCCTGCTTATGACACTGACAGAGAGGCTCCAGTCCTGGAGCTCAGTGAATGTGGAATCCCCTTTCATTGCCATTACTCCCAGGTCCACTCAGACCTAGAGTGGTAGTACCTGTTAGGTTCCCATTGATGGGTCAAATTGATCTGTTTAATCATTTACTATACTTGAAACCATTTTGCTTGGTGGAAATGATAATAGCAATACTTGAAACCTTTAAACAGCGTGCTAACAATAAATAACATTACTTGAAACCATTTAAATGTTGTTCAGTTGGCTGAGGCTGTAGAATACACCGACTGCTTCTCTGTAGAGGGGTAAGACCCCAGCCTCCAACGAATGTCCCGGATATGACGTCAAACAATCTGATGGTTCGGTTCCAATAATGCTGGAGCATTGGGGAATGCAGAGTACCCCTTCATTACCATCACTAGCAGGTCCACTCTGGCTCGTAGGGTAGCATCTGATAGGGTCCTATCTATGGGTCAAATAGAACTAAACAGTGCATTTATGCTAAACTAAATTACTTGAAATAGAACTGTTTTTTGACATTAAAACTACGTATCTATGCTAAACTGAATTGTTTGAAATAGAACTGTTTTTGACATTGAAACTACGTACTTATGCAAAACTGAATTGTTTGAAATAGAACTGTTTTTGACATTGAAACTGTGTACTTATGCCAAACTCAATTGTTTGAAATAGAACTGTTTTGACATTTACCAGTTTGTAAACAAAAACTATACTCATACTAAATTGAATTGTTTAAAATTTAATTCGGTGTTAAATGACCCGAAAAGGATGGATAGGCTGTAAAACAAACCAACCAACTAACCAACCATTTATATGTGTGTAAAAATGAGCTCTGGCTCGTTTAAAGATGTTTCCTACAAATTATTCACTAACAAATCAATAATATATAAGTATTAACAGGATTTTGGCGTAAATAACCCACAAGAGTTGATACGCCCTAAAACCCAACCAACCAGCCATCATATCTTCCAATCTTTGTCTCTTCATCTTCGCCAAATTTCTCCAAGATGCCCCCAACACTACATGGTGTTGTTTTGTCTGTCACATTCAATAAGACTTGTTTAAACACACACAAACATACACAGTTATATATATATATATATATATATATATATATATATATATTGAGAGAAAGAGAGAGAGAGAGAGAGAGAGAGAGAGAGAGTTCTATCTATCTATCTATCTATCTATCTATTCGTCTGATGATTCTTCACATCACACGAAACTTAAAGAAAATGCACTTCTAATGTTCATGATTATAAATTTTTTTTTGCTTCATACCTGATCAGCTATGATAGCATCGAACTCCTTCTCATGAAAAAAAAAGAACTTTTCTCAGCTGCATTTCTCTTTTATTATTCTATTCTTTATGAGTTTTTCAAACCAGCTCAAACTGATGATTTTTCTCTGAAGACTGAATGACAACAAGTCTTCTCTTGTCTTATGAACTCTGCAAAGTACCTTAGCTGATTTTAGTTGTGCTATGGTCTTGATAATTTCAATTCTTCCTCTCTCTGTAGCCCAGTCGACTGGGGCTGTAAAATAGAAGTATTTGCTATTTAAACTTGGTGCAAACAAATGACTTATGCCTAAATCAATAGTTAGAATTAGAACTAATCATTTAACTGTGTCTAAACAAATGACTGATATTTAATCAAATTGTTAGAGATATATTGCAATACTTAAAACCATTTAGCTGAGTTGGCTTATGCAAAATTGAATTGTTAGAATTAGAACAGTTTGATCATTTAACTGAGTATCTCCAAAATAGGTTTACAAATCATATATTTAATATATATGTAAGAAGAGAATTTGGCATTAAATAACCAAGAATGGTTGATATGCCATAAAAAAGTTGGTGACTGTTGTTGCGGGCAACCAGAAGGTTCCCTTTTCAATAGCTACGACACCGAAGTGTACGGGAGGGTGCTACTCCTTTCCCTGAATTGCTCAACTTTACCCTTTATAATTACCTTATATTGCTGAGTGCTAAGCAAGGAGGTATCAAGTACCATTTTTTGTGTCTTCGGTATGACTCGACCTGGGATTGAACCAAGGTCTCCTGGACCACTGGCGAACACAGTACCAACTTGGCCAATGAGCCGGTTTATGATATGCCATAAAACCAAACCTAATCCTACATCTAATCTTCTGTTCATCAAGTCTCTTTCCCAGGTCCTTGCGGACCGTTCCAAGTGCCTCAACTATGATGGTTATAACTGTCATTTTCATGATCCTCAACTTTTTAGTCATATGGCAAGGTTAATATATTTATCTAGTTTTTGACTTCATTCACTTCCATTCTGTTATATATATATATATACCCAACCCCTCCACACAAGGAGGATTCGACACAAGGTCAATTTTAAGCGGAGTTTAACAGGTTTGAATTCAGAATTTTCCCTATCTTAGACCCGCTGGCATATCAAAATTAAAGACCTCAGTATGCCTTACTCTTTGCTCATAGCTGGATGGAGTATAGTTATTCATTACATCATTACACCCCGAGCACCTCCACTATATACGAGGTGCATACGATAAGTTTCCAGAGTTTTTTCGTATGGGAACTTTTATTGATAGTACACGCATGAAACTCTAGTCCCCTTCGAAGTAATCTCCTCCGGCTGCAATGTAATTGTTGTACCGTTCCAACAACTTCTGGAAGGCCCCATGGAAGTCCTCTTGTGTGAGCGTGTCAATGACCTTCGTCAAAGCCTCTTACATCACCTCAATTATCTCATAACGGCAGCCTCTAAGCTTAGGGAATAACCAAAAGTCAAAGGAAGCAAGGTCTGGACTATAGGGAGGCTGAGGAACTGTCTTGATGCCCATCTTGATCAAATAGTCTGTGACAAGGATGGAGTTGTGGACTGGTGCATTGTTCTGACCCGATTTGAAGAGTTCTGGCCTATTCCGACGGAATCTCTTTCTTAACTCCCTTAAAACCTCAACATAGTAACTCTAACCCTAGCCCTAGCCCTAGCCCTTTGGCCAATCAACTCTAGTGTATTGACTTCCTTACTCCTCGCACACCTCTCGTCATCCCTCACAGATCCCCTACCTTCCTTGAATCTCTTATGCCGCTCAAAAACGGATGCTCGATTCATGCAAGATGGTCCAAAAGGAGTCTGAAGCATTCCATACGTTTCTGTGGCATTTTTTCCAAGTTTAAAACAGAATGTTATTGCATATCGTTCTTCTAAATTGTCAGTTTGCGTTTTTGAAATTCACCAGCTGTGACAATCAGGCTTTAGTAGGGTGTATTCCAATTGTTGCTGTAGCTGTTCATTTTAAGCTGAAATCATAACAATTGGTCAGTCATCTCATAAGATGTATAGCAATAACGTACTGAACTTTCAAGAGTCTACAACAATTTTAAAGGCCTATAAGAAAAAAAGTCTGGAAACTTATCGTATGCACCTCGTATATATATATATATATATATATATATATATATATATAAAGTGCAATTTGATGAAAACTCAAACTTGGTTAAGTCGTCATTATAAATTTATTTTGGCGGAGAATATTACTACACTCTCTGTCTCGTCAGTGACTTTTTACATGCTTTTCTCGAAGTTGCAGAACAGCAAATGTGGAATTAGAGTTCGTATTCAGAAAATAAAATAAAAGGATAAAATGAGAAATAAAAGGTAAAATAAAAATAAAAATAGAAATAAAAATACAAATTATTTGAATTCACCGGCGAGGGCAAAGGAGGTCAAAATGATAAGTGCTAGAATCATTAAGAAACAGGAGTGGAGTTTATCTATAGGTCAACCCATCCTAATTTACGCACTTGTAAGGAGGTTCAGTCGCAGGTGTGATTTTCCAAACAGACTAAGATCGAAGAACTAATGGCTATGCCATATATATTTTACATTTACTCCTAATAGGTCTGTTAATTATCTCAGCTGTTGTCATCCTAGATATTCCTCTTACTTTAATTAGAACCAAGAGAGTTAAATGAGATAAAGGTAAAAAAATTTTTCGTAGTGGTCAAGTGCTTTTAATTGACCCTAAAAATGGTTAAGGGGAATTAACTACTCTAGAGTCAAAGGCCTTAATTTTTGGATTAATATCCTAAGTTAATCTGATCATCTAACGTTACCTTTCCTCGCCTCGGTAATATCCACTATTGAATTGATCGCCTTTAGTTTCTAAAAAATCTTTATCATTGTCCTTTCGATTACATAGGGACTAGTGTTTCAGTTGCTCTCTGTCAGGATAATTTGAATTTTCCTTTCTATAAAAAATAATCCACACCCACTGTCTTTGGACGCTGGCTGGATATTATAATACACACACACACATATATATATATATATATATATATATATATATATATATATATATATATATATATATACGAAGCACATTAAATAAGTTTCCAGACTTTTTTCGTATGGGAACTTTTATTGATAGTACACACATGAAACTCTAGTCCCCTTCAAAGTAATCTCCTCCGGCTGGAATATAATTGTTGTACCGTTCCAACAACTTCTGGAAGGCCCCATGGAAGTCCTCTTGTGTCCTAACGACAGCCTTTGAGCTTAGGGAATAACCAAAAGTCACAGGGAGCAAGGTCTGAACTATAGGGAGGCTGAGGAACTGTCTTGATGCCCATCTTGGTCAAATACCACTGACCCGATTTGAAGAGTGCTAGCCTCTTCTGACAGAATCTCTTCCTTAACTCCCTTAAAACCTCAACATAGTCTCCCTAACCCTAGCCCTTTGGCTTATCAACTCAGGTGTATTGACTTCCTTACTTCTCGCACACCTCTCATCATCCCTCACAGACTCCCTGCCTTACTTGAATCTCTTATGCCACTCAAAAACTGATGCTCGATCATGCAAGATGGTCCAAAAGCAGTCTGAAGCATTCCATACGTTTCTGTGGCATTTTTTCCAAGTTTAAAACAGAATTTGATAGCATATCGTTTTTCCTCGCGTCCAGATTCCATTTTTGAAATTCACCAGCTGTGACTATCAGGCTTTAGTAGGGTGTATTTCAATTCCTTCAGTAGCTGTTCATTTTAAGCTGAAAATATAAAAATTGGTTTGTCATCTCATAACATACTGAATTTTCAAAAGTCTATGACAATTTTAAATGCCTTTACAAAAATAGTCTGGAAACCTATTGAATGCACCACGTGTATATATATATATATATATATATATATATATATATATATATATATATATATATATATATATATATTATCTAACGCCATGTTAGCCGATGGTGTGAATGGTTCTATTTTTGAATTTTCTTTCTACAATATCCATGTTATTTAAAATCCAATGTAGAATAATAATAATAATACTAAATTAAAGCACTGAGCAAATAATTCCATATAAAAGAAAAACCTTTAAAACGCGCATATTTTTTGTAATAATATGTATTTCAGCAGACCCTATATTTTTTTAAATGTTAGATCAGACATTTGAAAAAATATTGGCTCTGCTGAAATAAATATCATTACAAAAAATATGAGTAATTTTTAAAGGTTTTTTCTTTTATATCGTATATATATATATATATATATATATATAGATAAAGAGATAGATAGATAGATTGATACGAACAGAGAGAGAGAGAGAGAGAGAGAGAGAGAGAGAGAAGAGAGAGAGAGAGAGAGAGAGAGATATCGGTCACAGAACTTAGTCTTATGATGGTGTAACGAGAAATTCCTTTTTATATCCACTCGAGGAATTACAAGAAGAAAGAAAGAAAGAAGAAAAAATGTAGTTGGAAGAATAGTGACTTTGAAATAGTGATTGGCTAATTCATTTTAACGGCATATCAACCCGTCGAGGGTTTATTTCATGCCAAATGGTTATGGAATCAAGTTAATTTTACGTTCATGTTTATACTTTTTGTGTAGTTATTTCTTCAGTGTTTTTGTTTTTGAACGCAGTCCTACTAAATACGAATGATTTTAAACAGATCCACTCCAAATCTGAGTGATCCTGGAAGTAATAGCAATGAAGGGAAATCCACACTTCGTAAATCTTCAGAAATGGTATTGCACCATCTGATGCAGTTCAGTATAATACTCGGGACCCCCCTTTTTGTGGGCGGAGGGAGCTCTTATCCCACTAGAAGGGATATAAACAGCTAAAGGGTGAATGAAATTGTGAGAAAGTATACGAAGTTATCAGGTAAAGGTGAAGAAGGACGTATAAGAAATTATAGCGAGAGAAGAAATAAGAAAAAAGTGTGTGAGAATTCACGAGAGAGAGAGAGAGAGAGAGAGAGAGAGAGAGAGAGAGAGGGAGAGACAGAGACAGAGACAGAGAGAGTAAGAGAGAGTGAGAATGAGGAGCGTCAGTTGAGTAAAAGAAAGAGGGGGGAAGAAATTAAGTTGGAAGGCTGGAAACCGAGCAGAATTATAATTACCAATATTATTCACTGTATCATGAGAGATTAAGGGTTAGTTTGGTTTGGTTTGGTTTGGTTTGGTTTTATGACAAACCATTCTTGGTTATTTAAAGCCAAATCCTGGTTTTACATATATATTAAATATATGATTTGCAAACACATTTTGTTGATTTACATATTAAAATGATCAAATAGCTCTATTTCTAACAATTTAATTCAGTTTAAATAATTCCAAGAATTACTATGTATCACAAAAAAATCAATTAAACATCTGTCATTCGTTCACACACAGTTAAGTTATCAAACAGTTCTATTTCAAACAATTCAATTTAGCATGTCATTTGTTTGCACTCAGTTTAAATGTCAAACAGTTCTATTTGACCCATAGACAGGACCATATTAGGTACCACCACTCCCGGCCAGAGTGAATTTGGGAGAGATGGAAGTGAAGGGGTACTCCATATTCCCCAAAGCTCCAGCATTACTGGAGCCTTACCATTATTGTTTAATGTCATGTCCAGGACACTCGTAGGTGGTGGTGGTGGGCGTACCCCTCTGCAGAGATGCAGTCGGTGTATTCTACAGCCCAAGCCGACTGTGCTGAGAGATCAAGGGTACCTTTGTATATGAAACATTTTGTCAGTTATGACGGGAACTATGCAAGTTTTATAAGGTACTATTTTTTTTTAAAAAAGGAGTCCAGTTGATGCCTATGTCAAGATTTATACAACATTTTTTGGTGGACACTTAGAAATTTTGATTTTTTGCCAAAGTCGTCCACTAAACTACCAAAGTATTGATAATGAGTTTGATTTTCTACAAGCGCAACATAAATCCAACATTGTGACAGATTTAGTTCGACCCTCGTAAATCAATGCACAACGAGCAAATAAACAACTCAGTAAGAAAATCGATTAAAATCATATCTTCCTAAACGTAGAGGCTCTGCTAAAATTATGAGGTCCAGTAGAATGTCGTAGGAAGAAAATGGTTGGTTCTTTAAAACAGGTCAGTGTGCATGTGTGCAAGAGTATGTGTGTGTGTGTGTGTGTGTGTGTGCGCGAGCGCGCATGTCGATGCATATGATTGAGAAGGAGAGAGAAAGAGGCAGAGAAAAAAGAAAAATGCAAGTGAGAGGGTGGAAGCGTCAGTTAGGACAGAGAGAAAGAAAGCGAGAGGGAGAGAAAGAAAGAGAGAGAGAGAGAGAGAGAGAGAGAGAGAGAGAGAGAGAGAGAGAGAGAGAGAGTGACAGAGACAGAAGAAAAGGTAGAAAGCGAGAGGCAAAAAAGAGAAGGAAAGAGACAGAAAAAGACAGAAAGAGTGAACGAGGGAAAGAGAGATAGATAGATAGATAGATAGAGAGAGAGAGAGAGAGAGAAGAAAAGGTAGAAAGCGAAAGACAAAAAAGAGAAGGAGAGAGAACGAAAAAGACAGAAAGAGTGAACGAGGGATAGATAGATAGATAGATAGATAGAGAGAGAGAGAGAGAGAAAAAAAGAAAAGGTAGAAAGCGAGAAACAAAAAAGAGAAGGAAAGAGACAGAAAAAGACAGAAAGAGTGAACGAGGGATAGATAGATAGATAGATAGATAGAGAGAGAGAGAGAGAGAGAGAGAGAGAGAAGGTGGAGTTCTTTTTCTCTATAATTGCTTTCTTCTCTTTTCCCCTCTCTTACTTTCTATCTCTTTCTCTCTCTTACTTTCTCACGAGCGTACACAATGGATACTTCGTATTGTGTAATAATTAGCGAGCTGGGTTTAACAGACCGTCACTCGAGTGTTTGATTCTCACTGGGAGACCCACACTTCTCACTTTGTGCAAAACAAGATAAGTTTTGTTTCTTTGTTTCATGGCATATTAATCTTTGTGGGTCATTTAATGCCAAAGCCATGCTTGTAAAACAACAGTGGTACTATTTACCAACCCCTCCGCTCGGGCAGGATATGACACAAGGTCAATTTTTAAGCGGAGTTTAACAGGTTTGAATTCAGAGTTTTCCTTCTCCTAGACTAGTTGCCTAACCATGGCTGAAGAACCTAGTCTGTCCTACTATTTACCCATAGCTGGAGGGAGAATTATTGGATTCATACCTTTCCCAAGGGTATTAGTGCTATGTGAAATGCAAACAGTCTCGTCCAGGTTTTGAACTCGTATCGCCGTGTTCATTTCCTACGGCGATAACGACTACACCACGGGCACCGCCAAAACAACAGTGGTACTATCTAACCCATTGCTATGCAGATAAGAGAGTTCACACCTTTTTTAAATTCGAAAGTGAACGTAATAGCACAACTGGAGTTCGAATTTGGATACTAAGAAGGTAAGTTTAGTAAATGAATATACATATACACCCATGCACTCAGACCTACAGAATTCACGAGAGAGAGAGAGAGAGAGAGGCAGACAGACAGACAGACAGACGGCGTTATATATATATATATATATATATATATATATTCAGTACTTGTGGAAATTACTCTTTTTAGTTTGGTTGGATTTTATGGCATATCAACCATTTTGGGTTATTCAATATCAAATTCTCTTTATACATATATACTGAATATATGATTTGTAAACACATTTTACGGATAGAATTTTTAAATGAGCCTAAGCTCTTTTCTTTTGCACACAGTTAAATGCTTTCAAACATTTCAAACACAAATAATCCTATTTAATATCAATTGTTTGTTTGTGCACCTTTAAATGGATATTCATACATGATTTGTAAGTGGATAGTTTGTAGGTAAATTTATTTAAAAATCAGAACTAGACTCGTATTGCTATTGTTTCTTCATAGTTCAAGTATTGCTATCTAACACCAATAATTCTATTCAATACTCGTCCTTTGTTTGCTAACAGTGAAGAGGTTACAAGCATTGCTATTTAACACCAATGATTCTATTCAACACTCGTCCTTTGTTTGCTAACAGTGAAGAGGATACAAGTATTGCTGTCTAACATTAATAATTCTATTCAATACTCGTCCTTTGCTGATAGTGAAGAGGTTACAAGCATTGCTATTTAACACCAATAATTCTATTCAATATTTGTCCTTTGTTTGCTGATAGTGAAGAGGTTACAAGCATTGCTATTTAACACCAATAATTCTATTCAATATTTTTCCTTTGTTTGCTGATAGTGAAGAGGTTACAAGCATTGCTATTTAACACGAATAGTTCTATTCAATATTTGTGCTTTGTTTGCTGACAATGAAGAGGTTACAAGTATTGCTATTTAACACTAATAATTCTATTCAATATTTGTCCTTTGTTTGCTGACAATGAAGAGGTTACAAGTATTTCTATTTAACACCAATAATTCTACTCAACATTACTCATTCGTTTGCACACAGTTAAATGTTTCGAAGTATTGCTATGTATCACAAAAAATTCAATTAAACATCTGTCATTCATTAGTTAAATGATCAAACAGTTCAATTTGAAACAATTTAATTTAACGTAAGTCATTTGTTTGCACCCAGTTTAAATGTCAAACAGTTCTATTTGACCGATAAATAGGGCTCTATCAGGTGCCACCACTCCGGGCCAGAGTAGACCTGAGGGCGATGAAGAGGTTCTCAACATTTCCCAAAGCTCCAGCATTACTGGAGCCTTGCTATCAGATTGTTTAATGTCATAAACAGGACACTCATTGGTAGTGATGGTGGGGGTCTTACCCCTCTGCAGAGATGCAGAGAGCTCTAGCCGAATGAGCCATATCCTTTTTGTAAGATTTCTTTTTGTTATTTTGATACATAAATTTTTAGATAAAATTTCAAGTAATTTATTAAATAGATAAATAAAAAACAAACAGACAAAAAAACACAATCTAAATTAATGTCGTAACTGTAGCATTACACTCACTGGTTTACTGATTATAAGGAAGCAGTGAAAAAAGAGTTGAATGAAAAAGTTTTTAACCACATGAGATACACAATGCGGACATTATGTATTTGCTGAATTTTCCCGCCACAAGCAGGAAATGACGCTATGTCAATTTTAAAGCCGGGTTTAACCGGTTTCAATTTAGAGTTTTCCTTCACCTAGACAGGTAACCATAGTTAAAGTTAACGAGCCCAGCCTGCCCTACTATTTATCGATAGCTGGAGGGAAAATTGTTTGATTCATACCTTTCTGAAGGTGATTAGCGCTAGGTGAAATGGTCCAGGTTTGAACACGACTAACCGTTTCTACTTCCCTCGACGATAATCATTAAGTCACACGACAATGCCCCGGGAATGGAGTAGCGCCCTCCCCTACACCTCAGTGTGGTAGCTATTGATAAGGGAGCCTCGGGTCACCCTCGACTAAGATCGCCAACTTTACTTTACTTTATATGTATAAAAATAGATTTGGCATCAAATAACCTACAATGGTTGATATGCCTTAAAACCAAACCATCCATTACGTCATAAACGCCTCCATAAACATGTTCAGTTCGGCCAGCTTGCAACCCATGTTGCTATACTCTGTTCTGCGTGATACTGTGCCATCCGCTGTTCTATTAATCACTGATGGACGAGTCCATATTCACAAAACAAGGGTAGTGAGGGTCGGCAAGTCTTTATACACAATAATTACATACTCTTGGATCATAATTCTTGTACAAATTATTTTATTGATTTTCATTATTTTCCATGACTTATCACTCGCTTTCTGGCAAATAGATAGATGAATAAATAAATGTATTTAGATTATTTCAGATTTAATGTTCAGTTTATCTTGATTTGTTAATGCACAAGTACCAAGATGTCTATTAAAACTGAATAATTTGTTGACTTTGGGAAGTTTTTTTTATCTTCATTTATGTGATATCCCGTTATTATATATTTCTTAAAAACTAAACTTCAAAAAGAAGTTTTCAGAATAAAGGTTCTCCATTTCTTTTTTTCTCATTTTTCTTTCTTTCCCTTATTTTTCTTTTTATTTCTCACTCTATCGACCCTTTCTTTATCCCCACCCAATTTTAGTTTTCTTTCTCCCCTTTCTCATCATCTTCCATAGGAGATGATGAGTGTTTGACGTCTATCATTATAGCTTTTTTCCCCTCTATTCTCTTTGTTTCCTTGTATCTTTTTTTTTTAAATTAATATATTTGTCTTTTCTCTCTCTGAAATGTAGCGTGTTCTTCTTTTACCTTTCTTTCCTCACGATTTAAATCCATCCTGTTGGTGGACTACCTCTTTATTGCTATTACTGCCAGATCCATCTTCCTTTTAGAAGAACAGTAGTGGTACTATTTAACCCGTAGCTGGTAGGATACGGGGGTTCATACCTTTCCCATGGGTATATATATATATATATATATATATATATATATATATATATATATATATATATATAACCCATAAAGATTTGATATGCCGTTAAAGACAATCCCTCGCAAAACCCCCAAAACAGACCAAACCAATTATAAATAGATATGATTACTATATATATATATATATATATATATATTATATATATATATATATATATATATAGATTGATAGATAGACGTAGACAGGGCGTAACATTCGAACACATGTCTTATTCTATTAATACTATAGACTAGACTCGTACAAGTATATCGTCCTTCTTATATTCTATCATCAAAGGTTTATACTGTTTAAAGAAATATTTTTAGTGTAAACGACTAGTACATCTTTTTTTTATAGCTGTACTTAAAAAAATATAATTTACCGTGATATAAAAAAAGAAAAGAAAAGCGTTAGTGAATACCAACAATCTGTATTTGTATATGGGACAATAAAGCTGGAAGTATTCCAACAACATGTTTGCAGTGAAAAATGTTATGAGAAAAATATCTTCACGAGTGAATTTCTTTGAAAAAAAAAAAAACGACAAAATAGTCAGTAAGTATTATTTGTGAGCTGTAACCAACACGAAAAAAAAAAAATGCGTTAAATGTAGAATATACTTTAAAAACGGTACCCCAGCAAAACAACAAAAGACAAAAAAAAAAAAAAAAAAAATACAAAAACAACAAAAAAGCAAAACAAAAAAGAACTAAAACAAGAAAAAATAAATAATACCCCACTAAAAAAAAAAAAAAAAAAAAAAAAAATGAAAAACAAAAACAAAAAAAAACCCTAAAAAACAAACAAACAAGATGCTAAAAACAGAAAGAAGAAAAAAATAAAACAAAACAAAAAAAAAAACAAGACAAAAATAAACACACTTGGGTATACAAAAATCTTCAAAGTGCATCGACTTTGAGTGAGAAGGCAAAGCAACTGACGAAATGCAGTTGAGAACACGAATTCGTGATCGCCTGTAACGGCTTTTGGTTGAAGATGCTATTATAAAGACAGACACCTTGTCATGGAGTAATGAAGAACAAAGGCAGCCTCACAAATCAGTCGTGAGTTCCATAAAATAAAGCGAGAATTCTTCCCAGCTGTAACCGTGTCAGTACTACTGTATGGTTGCACCTCTTCGGCTTTGACGAAATGCCTGGAGAAAAAACTATAAAGGATGCTGCATACTGTTTTAGACAAATTCTGAAAGCATCACCCCCATAACACAGCAGTTGTTCGGTCACTTACCTCCCATTTCACAACTCATTCAAGTTAGATGAGCAAGACATGTTGGATACTTCTGGTGAAGTAAGGACGAACTCATAAGCGATCTTCTTCTATGGATTCTTACACATGGACACATCAGTGTTGGCCGACCAGCAAAAAACTTGCATTCAACAGCTCTGTGCGGACACTGATTGCTGTCAAGAGAACCTGATGAAAACGATGGTCGATAGGGACGGATGCTGAGTGAGAGTTAAAGGAATCCGTACAGTTGGCACGCTTTGATGACGATGATGATGGGGATTAGTTTGATCTATCTTACGTAGGAAATTAGATTTGCTTTTTTTTTTGTTTTGAATTTTTATTGAAGTTTTTGCTTTGTCTTTCAGTTGTGTAGCCATAATGAAGGAAGAAGAAACCTCAACACTCGGTTATAAAAATATGACTCTCTTTATTCTTTTTGGGAGTCAGTCTTCTGCGGTGTGAAAGAGACAGATGGACGGAGACAAATACAGGCTGTCATATTCACCTCTAACTTCTCTTGACCTTAATACGCTGTGTTATCTTTAAGGTACATCATCGCACTTCTGCTTCTCGGCCGGGGGTACCCTACCGGAGTCTTGCTGTGGGTCGCTTTGTGGGTTGACTGACTGAAAAATTAAGATTAGTCTTGTTCTTTTCAAAACTCAAGATAATAGCAGAGAGCTACCATGAAAGTGAGTTAATTTTCCGAAGCTTCTTTCAAAGACTATCAAGACAAAACCACCTACAACCAGCACAGAAATCCACTTACGACAGGTTAATGAAAAGTTCTTGAACAACCAAGAAAGAAATTACAGTTTTGTTTTGTTTTTCTTAATTTTTTAAGCGCAAAACACCCTTGAGAAACATTGTGTCAAATGAGTTGAACAGCTGAATAATCACGTGGAATAACGTATATAACTGGCTTTAGGCCATCCTCTTTTTGGTCGGACCGAAAACTTTTCAGTAGATGCACATACAATAAATTAATATCCAAAGCCAAATGATAAAAGAAGGAATTCATTTTTCACGATAAATATTCATTTTTCAGTATAATCTCTTTCTTTGTCAATGCACTTAATTTAGTAAGAGAATATTTAGTCTTATTGTCATCGAGTGGTGAAGTTTTAGTTCTATAGCCCCCAAATTTACCATGAACTGAATTGGTAATATCTGATAGGGCCCCGTCAATGAGTCAAATAGATTTTTTATCAACATAGAATTGGAATACTTGAAACCATATAGCTATTCAAACAATTGCCCTGTTGGCTGGGGCTGTAGAATATACCGACTGCTTCTCTGCAGAGGGGTAAGACTCCCCCCAAAAGTGTCCTGTATGGCGCTAAACAATCTGATGGCGAGACTTCAGTATGTTTTGGGGTTGCGGAGTACTCCTTCATTGCCATCGCTCCCAGGTCCATTCTGGCCCGGAGTGGTAGCACCTTATAGGATCCTATCTATGGGTCAAATGGAACAAAACTGTGTCCTTATGCTAAACTGAAATGTTTAAAGTAGAACAGTTTTAACATTTTAACTCTAAACAAAAATTATACTTATACTGATTTGTTTGAAATGTAATTCTGCGTTGAATGACCCGAAAAGGGTTGATACGCCAAAAAACAAAACAAACAATTGTATGCGAACAAATGATTTTATTAAACAGATTTATTAATCATCATCATCATCATGATGTCGTGCTGGTAGCACGGATATCCCTGACCCTCTCTCACCACTCCTCCCTATCGTTCATCGCCCCAGGCAGGTCTTCAGGACAACATCCCGTATCCTCACATAGCTGCTGAATGTATGTTCGTGCTGGTCGTCCTGCTTTTGCACGGCCATGTGTGGGGGTCCATAAGAGTACATCTCTTATGAGTTCGTCCCTGCTTCTCCAGCAGTGTCCTGTATGTCTGGTCCGTCTAACTTGAATAGTTTTCGTGATAGGAGGCAGGTGGCCGTACAGTTGGTGTCTTGTGGGGTGTTGCCGCCAGGACTTGTTCAAGATTGCTCGCAGCATTCTTGTGTAATTACCGTCTAGCTTCTTCTCCAGCCGTTTTGTTAGAGTCCATGTAGTGCACCCATATAGCAGTATCGACGTGACCGCTGCCTGGAAGAAACTGCATTTCATTTTATCGGACTTATTAATATTAGACTGAAATACTTGACTTATTAATATTAGACTGAAATACTTGAAACTGTTTTATTATATACAAATTATTTATATAGGGAATAGTTCTTTGAAGCTATAATTATTTACTAAGAATCATTATTACTTTCTCTTTACGAATTTTTCACACCAGCATTAGGTGGTGGTCTTTCCTAGGAGTCTGAGCGACAGCAAATCTCCTCAGATCTCCATGACTGTTCTGAGTATTCTAGCCGTCCTTAACAACACTGTGGTCTGGATGGTCTTGCTTCTTGCTCTGATTTCCAATTCCTCCAGTTTGGGCTTTTGGAGAATATTCCAAGTATACCAACCGTCACTCTCATGTTTCACAGTTTTTTTGTTCGTTGGTAAGACCAACGTATTTCTCAATCTTTTCGGTTTCTTTTATTTTTACTCGGTGGTCGGTCGGAACGGCAAAATCTACTACATTTCAAGTTCTTTCTTTGTTAATGAACACTAGGTCTGGTCTTCTGGCCGAGATTATTATTATTATTGATAATTACTTAGAACCATATCACTGAATGCAAATTAATGGCATTAGACAGGAATAAATGAAACCATATCATACACCCCGTATCCTCATAGAGCTGCTGTAAGTAGGTTCTAGTTGGTCGCCCTGCTTTTGCTCGGCCATGTGTAGGGGTCCATAGGAGTACATCACTAATGGGTTCGTCCCTACTTCTCCAGCAGTGTCCTGCATGTCTGGTTCGTCTAATTTGGATAGTTTTCGTGATGGGTGGTAGGTAGCCGTACAGCTGCTGCTTTATGGGTTGCTGCCTCCAGTACCTGTTCAATATTGCTTGCGGCATTCTTGTGTTGTTGCCGTCAAGCCCTTTCTCCAGCCTTGTTAAATAGAAATAGTTACTTTGAAGTATATAAATGAGTATGAATTATTTGTATTTGATAGGAATACTTGAAACCATATAATTGTATGCAAACAAATGATTATAGACAAAGGAGTGCAATTAAGAAATACAATGGAACTCTTAAAATAGAGTTATGGTAGTAATTAAGCATTCATAAATGAATCAAATTTCAACATTAAATAACCCCAAAAGATTTGATATGTCGTTACCCCCCCAAAAAAAAGAACAAACCAAACCGAACCAAACCAAATATAAATGGATATGATTAGTGTCAAACATTTAGAAATGAAGCAAATTTCGGCATTGAATAACCCATAAAGAATTGATACATCATTGAACAATAAACCAAACCAAACCAAATATAAATAGATATGATTACAGTCAAACCAGGGCATTGGCCTAATAAACAGAAGGTTCGCTAATGGTTCGGGAGACCGGGGTTTAATCTCAGGTCGAATCATATCAAAGACTCAAAAAATGGTACTTGATTCCGCTTTGCTTAACACTCAGCACAATAAGGTAATTATCAAGAGTAAAGTGGAGAAATCCAGGGAATGAAGTAGCGCCCTTGCCTACACCTCAATGTTGTAGCTATTAAGAAGGAAGACTTCGGGTCACCTTCGAATACGGTGGCTATCAACTTTACAATCAAACATTTAGAAATGAAGCAAATTTTTGAAAAACCCAAAAAAGATTGATATGTCGTAAACAAACTAAACCAAATATGAGTAGTTATAATTTCAATCAAACAGAAATGAATCAAATTTCGGCATCAAATAACTCATAAGGAGTTCATATGCCGTTAAGTAAATGAAACTATGAGATCTCACATTTTTTATGGTCTTATTGCTGAATCGACCGACCAAGTAAATTAGGATTTTTAGAGATCGTATTTATTTGTATGACTGGTTTTACTGGCAACGAATAAAATAACAGAAATTAAGCGAGAAAAAAAGTGGGAAGCAGAAATGGTGCGTGTCAATTTTTTTTTTGCACGAACTAAACCAAGATCAGCTAAAGATGGAAAACTATTTTTTTTTTTTTTTGCTTAATCATTTTGAGTTGATATTTGAAAACATAAAACGAAAAGCTAATCTGCTTGGTTGTTGGATCCCTATTTTCGATTTCTTCATTATAGCTGAAGCCATTCTCCTGCTACCTTAAAACTATATAAAACATATAATTGGAGCAATAATAACCTACGACTGAGTGATTTTAGGGTTATTTTATACTTAGAGAAGAAAAGTGAGTAAATTGTATGTGTATATTCACATTCATTGTGTAGTTTGCCCAATCGGCTGGGGCTGTAGAATACACCGACTGCACCTGTGCAGAAGGGTAAGACCCCCACAATGAGAGTCCTGCCTGGATATGACACTAAACAATCTGATGGTGAGGTTTCAGTGATGCTGGCTCTTTGGGGAATACGGAGCATCCCTTCATTGCCATTGCACCCAAGTTCTCTCTGACCCGGAATAGCAGCACCTGATAGGATCCTATCTATGGGTTAAATAGAATTAAGCTGAATTTTCTTGAATTAACTGTTTTTTTGCTTTTAAACTGTGTATTGATGCTAAACTAAATTGTTTAAAATAGAACTGTTTTGATGTCTAAATTGTGTAATTATGCTAAACTGAATTATTTGAAAAAGAACTGTTTTGACATTAACGCTGTGTATAGCCCAGTTGGCTGAGGCTGTAGAATACACCGACTGCACCTCTGCAGATGGGTAAGCCCCCCATGAGTGTATTGGATATGACACTAAACAATCTGATTGTGAGGTTCCAGTGATACTGGAGCTTTGAGGAATGCGGAGTACCCCTCCATTGTCATCGTTTCCAGGTCCATTCTAATAGGGCCCTATCTATGGGTTAAATAGAGCTAAACTGCATACTTATGCTAAACTGAATTGTTTGAATTAGAACTGTTTGACTAAACTGAATAGCTAGAAATAGAAATAGTTTTGACAATTAAACTGTACTTACATTGAAACTGCGTACTTATGCAAACCTGAATTGTTTGAAATGGAACTGCTTTTGACATTGAAACTGTAGTTACACTAAACTGAATTGTTATATATAGAACTATTTTGACATTTAATTGTGTGTAAAGAAAATCAATATTTATACTAAACTGAATTATCTGAATTAGAACTGTTTGAATACATTGAATAGCTTGAAATATAAATGTTTTTGACAATTAAACTGTGTACTCATGCTAAACTGAATTGTTTGAAATAGAATTGACTATATGCATAAAAATGGATTTGCCGTTAAATAATCTACAAATGTTGATATGCCATAAAACCCAAACCAACCAATCAACCAACCAACATCATTGTGTAGTTGCCTCTTAAAGAGTTTTTTAATATATGATATCAAGTTTCTCTAACAAATCAAATAATTTGCTCTCAGTTGTATTCAAGTATTCCTATTTTATACTAATTATTTTTACACAGTTATATGGTTTCAAGGTTTGGTTTGGTTTGGTTTGGTTTCTTTGTTTAATGGCATATCAACTCTTTTTAGGTTATTTAATGCTAAAGCCATTCTCCTAGAAGAACAGTAGTGGTACTATTTAACCCATATAAGGGAGTTCATACCTTTCCCAAGGGTATTTGCCCGAAAGTGAACGTAATAGCGCGACTGGAGTACGAACTCGCGTACTACGATTCCGCAGTCCGCCGCTTTAACCATTACACATCGAAGACACCCCTTATATGGTTTCAAGTAACTAATAACAATAATAATCCTTAATAGACGATAATAGTTTCAAGTAATTATTTTTAATAGAAATAATTTACACACAGATATATTGTATCAAGTATTCCTATCAAATAAAAATAATTTTCGAACGGATCGATTTGACCTATATTGAAATCCTAACTGGTACTTCCTCTCAGGTTTAGTTGCTTTGTTTAAAGACATATTAACCTTCGTGGGTTATTTAATGCCAAAGCCATCCTTGTATACATTTACCAACCCCTCCACATATGAGCACTTGCTGGCTCTCGTGACTGTGTCTCTGCGAATGCCGTGACTATGTGACTCCGAGACTGCTGTGGGTGGCTGCATATATGATATCCCTCATGCCTTTGTATTTCCGGTTGTCAACCCTTGTGACCCGCTTCTGCCTGTCAACCCGCGTGAACTGCTTACACCCATGCATTGCTATCTTCTTCTTTACTCAGCTGGAACATGAGGGTTCTGTCAAGGTCAACATGCAGCAGGAATACTTGATATTAAATAACTGTTCAAAAAAACAACTGCACAATAAACAACTGTACAAAAATATGAATGTAAACGTATAGTAAAAATAATTCCGTAAACCCAAGACATAAAATAGCTGTACAGAGGTTGACATGCCATTATATTCAATATTATACTTCATTATCATCAAGTCACATAGCTAGCACGGATTTCCCAGACTATCTCTCGCTTTCCATACGTCCCTATCAACACTGGCATATCCATGTGAAGGGGTCCATACAAGAAGGTCACTTATGTGTTCATATTTACCAACCCCTCCGCTCGGGCAGGATATGACATAAGGTCAATTTTTAAGCGGAGTTTAACAGGTTTGAATTTAGAGTTTTCCTTCTCCTAGACTAGTTACCAAGGCTAAAGAACCCAGTCTGTCCTACTATTTACCCATAGCTGGAGGGAGAATAATTGGATTCATACTTTTCCTAAGTGTATTAGTGCGATGTGAAATGTAATCAGTCTCGTCCAGGATTTGAACTCGTGTCGCCGTGATCATTTCCTACGACGGGCATTACACCACGGGCACCTCCATGTGTTTGTCCTTAATTCTCCAGCAACGTTCTGCATGTCTTGTTCGTCTTATTTGGATGGTTTTAGAGATCGGAGGTTAGTGGCTGTACAGCTGTCATTTCGTAGGATGTTTCTTCCGGGATTTGTTCAATATAGCTCATTGCATTTTTGTTCAGTTCCCGTCTAGCCTTTTCTGTTTACGTTTTATCAGCGTCCATGTGGTGCATCCGTACAGTAGTACTGACACAACCGCTGCTTGGAAGTAATCCCGTTTTATTTTATCGGATAGATCAGACTATTCTTAATTGATATCAAATACTAAACACCAAGTTAATAGGAATTGGCTCTTCTATTAATAGGAGACAAATAAGATCGAAAGAAGACTGTACAGAAATATTTTGGAAATTTACACACACACACACACACACACACACACACACACACACACACACACACACACACACACACACACAACACACATTTGTTCGTTGCCTTTTACTTATCTTAAGTTAGCATGATGCTAGAAGTATTATTCTCTTCCTGTGAAATTCGAATTCACTATGAATTTCTGCTAACGTTGCTCGTTAACCAGTACACCACAAGTGGCACTGAATCTTCACATGTTCGTTGATGAATATTAACGTCTTTGAATTTTGTACTATATGAGTATCCTCATCTTTGATGATAATAGTCTGAATGAATCGGGTGGAGGGATGCAGTAGTAATTATTTCCTTTGGATAATTTACATGTCCGCTATAGTTCCCAGAGAGAGTCTCATGACTATTCCAAAAACATTCTCGATCGTCTTTTTGTCTTTGTTCTTTGACCAGTACAGATGTTTCTGACCCTGCCAGGAGACGGTAAAACGATATAGCTATCTTACCATCCCTTACTTATTTTTGACTTCTTCTACATGCTTCTTGTTTATGAAACAGTATGTATGTTGGGACATGTTTGTGTACTCTTTCTTTTGAATACCGCTTGTAGGTATATTGTGTATATAAAATATCAAATGTTCTTAGAAAGAAATACCAGATAAACGTATTTGTATACGTTTATCTGTTCTTTCTTTCCGTTGAGTATCATTATATCACGGATTTACTAATGCTAATATTAATCCTTAGAGAATGGGGACTTGACTAAAACATTTTCCATGCCAAGCATTCAATACGGGGAACAAAGACAATACTTAAATTTTTGAATTTCATACAATACTTTACAGAATACTTTTTTTAAGTTTATATACGAGAATCTTTCAATAAATAAGGAGGATTTTTGAAAAAACAAAAAAATTCATAATCTTTTTAAAAACACAGCATTATTTAGAATTGATTTATAGCAAAGATTAATTTAATCTCGCGAAAATATTTGTTTTGAGGCTATTCAGAATGGTGGTATGTGAAACTGAGTACTCAAGGTTTCAGATGTGGTGCATCATCAAATATCTAGTGGCTAAGGCGTGCAAACCATGCAAAATATACAGAAGAATATGCGATGTATTTTTGTCAAAAAATGTTTAGAAATGGACTAAGCCTGAGTGGAAAGAGTGGAAACACATCGACACTTCGGAAAAGAAAAAAAAGTTTTAGGCGCAGAAGTCAGTAAAGGAGGTCATGCTGACAGTCTTCTGGGACATAAAAGGACCCATCACAATTGATTTCCCTGAAAAAGGCGCAACAGTAAACGATACTTTCTATTGCTAACCCACCTTATCGGATGGAACTGTAGAATACGCCGACTGTACCTCTGCAGAGGAGTAAGACTTCCCCTGCAACGATGTGTCCTGGGTATGATACCAAACTACACGATGTTGAGGCTTCAGTCCTGGAGTTTTGGGGAACATGGATTGCCCCCTTCATTACCATTACTCCTCGGTCGACTTTGACATAGATCGGGAGTACCTTGAGAGTTCCATCTCTGGATCAAATAGAACTATTCAATTATTGACAAAGGATTATTATTAGTTACTTGAACCAATGCATCTGTGTGCAAATTATTTGTGTTTGATAGGAATATTTAAAAATAGAATTACAAATGTTAAATAACAATTTTTAAAACCATTTAACTGTGTGCAAACAAATGATTAATAATAAATTAGATAGTTGAAACCATCTAGTATATGCCATTAAACTGCATTTGATGGTGAGGCTCCATAATTAGTGCTAAATAGCAATACTTGAAACCATTTAACTGTGTGCAAACAAATGATTAATATTAAATAGAATAATTAGAGTTAAATAGTAATACTTAAGTTGGATAAAAGTAGTCAAGGGCGACCCAAACGCTCCCTTTTCAGTAGATACTACAACGAGGTGTAGGGGAAGGCGCTACTCTTTCCCCTGGATTGATCAACTTACGCTTGATCTATACCTTATAATGTTGAGAGTTAAGCAAAGAGGCATCAAGTACCATTTTTTAGTCTTTGGTATAATTCAATCTGGGATTGAATCCCGGTCTCCTGGACCATTGGTGAACGCTCTGACCATTTAACTGTGTGCAAACAAATGAGCGTTCAACATTCATTTAGAAATAAAGTTGCTTACACACTATTCTCTTACAAATCATATAAGGATTTGGTTTTAATTAACCCACAAAGTTTGATAAAACAACAAGCACCCTGATATGCCATAAATCAAGCAACTTTTTATGCAATATGTGTAACGTAATGGCCGAGGGATTTCGGTTCATGCCTTTGAGTTTTGTCAGGCTGAGAACCTTTCGGCTCAGCACATGGGTTAGTAAGGTGCAACATTGAGGCAGGTGTTAACGCTGGCGCGCGCGGGCGAATAGAGGTGTCACACAGAGATGTCACAATAGTCCGAGACGAAAGGGGATGACAGGGTGCGGGTGACGTCACGCACCGGAAGCGCGCAGAGGTTTGTGGAGAATTGAAAGAAAGTTAGGCGAGTTGAAAACTAGACGTCGAACGAGGTGGCTCGACTTTTGCGAGCTCGCCGAAGCAGACGAATTTGCGCCCTATGGGTACCGCACGAGTTAGGGGCCAAATGAATAAGACGGCATAGCGAGATTGTGTCTCTCCTTCTTATGTCGAAACCTTTAACTTTAAGTTAATAAAAAGGTTTCGTACCGGAACAAGAAGTCGTTACGTGTTTTCGAATTTCGAGATTCCTATGTTCTTTATGTGTTCTACGTTACGTATATATGTAATGAACGTCCTATGTACATTTCGCAAATAGCCGTATTTGGCTATAGTACATATGTAGCTTTTTAACTGAAAACCTTCGTATTTATAGATCAACACTAAATACAAATTTTCAATTAAAAATATACTGTAAATTCATGGGATCGTTTGCTTGCACACACACACACACACACACACACATACACACACACACACACACACACACACATATATATATATATATATTTACTAATCTACTATCTACCAGCATTCACGGTTACCAAAAAAAAAAAAAAAAAAGAAAAAAGAAAAAAGAAAAAAAATAGAAAAATTTAATTCTAAGCTAGGTAGGTTTTTGGTGAATATAAAATAAGGCGTTTTCTCCTTTATCATTGGTCAGTATGGGACTCCCTGATGAGCCGTTAAGGTGAAACTTTAGTAGGAGAATTCTGACTCGCGATTTAAGTTAATTTTATATATATATATATATATATATATATATATATATATATATATATATATATATATATATATTACTTCTTCAGACTTATGGAAATTTGCGTTGGCGGAGGAAGAAGGGTTTCCATTGTTGTTTTCCGGGTAATTTAGCGCATCTGATGTGGGTTTGAAGTTCAAATACCCTCGAAAATGATGTTAAAGATTAACAGAGAATATCTTGGTTGCCGAGTTAACAATAAACGTCGAAGAGATGATTTGATTCGCTGCATATATTTCTATCAGGTGTGTGCAAAAATCTGAACACCATTTCTTTTGGTGGTGGTAGTGGTGGTAGTGGGGAGAGGATTAAAGACTGAATACATCGTTGAAAACCATTTTTATGCTGGAAAATTTTGCACACACCTAATACAAATTTTTATTTGTTTATGAAAGTCAATACAAATTTACGAAAACAAATAGAAAGAAAGAAAAAAAATTGTTTCCGTTTGTACAATTTAAACAAGAATTACTTTCTTTTATTTTATTATTAGGATGTCGAGGGCGCACCTCATTGGGAGCCCCGTTCCTATGGCCTTGTGCCACATCTAAGCTAAACACTTCTTAAATTGCTATTAGCATGTCGAGGAGACACTTTGGGTGGTGTAATGGTCAGCAAACAAGACTTGCAAACCTTCATGAGTGAATTGGAGTATTATTGGGTGCCCCATTCATACAGCCTTGTGCCACATCGAAGCAAAAAGTTTAGTTAATTCTATTGGCAAGTCGAGGGTACTTCATGTGTTTTAATGGTTAACAAGCTAGATGCACAGGCCATGGTTTGTGAGTTCGATTCTCACTAGGCGCCCCATTCTTCTTACCCCATCTTTGAGTAAGATGATTTCTCGGGTATCTTGAGTGATGTAATGGTTCGAAAGTTAGACTGGTAGATTATTATTAGCAACTTCGAGTCTCGGTGGCGTAATGGCTAATATTCTCGACTGCGACATCGTTATGAGTTCGAACTCCAATCACACTTTTACGTTTACTAAAACCCTTGGAAAAAAGCAAGAATCTCCTTATCACCCTCAGTATGTGTTAAATAATACCACTTCTGTTCCTTTTTCAAGGATAGCGTTTGTATTAAATAACCCACTAAGGTTGGTATTCCATTAAAACAAAGATAGAAAAAAAAAAAACGATGTCGGCGTTTTGTTCACTAGTGTAGACAAACCACCTGTGTAGATATAACCACACGTTTGGGATGATTTGATAATATAAGAATGGTGCACGTGCGTGCTATAGATTATACGAATAAAAATCACTTGGTTTTGAATCTGGAGCGGCCCAGTCCTGGTAGTGTAATGGCTAAAAGGCTGACTTACGGTCCTGAAGTGAGCGAGTTCGAAATACAGTCGCTCAAAGATGTTCACTTTCGGAGTTGGTAAAGCTAAGAACTTTCTTATCGCCCTTAGTACGAGTCAAAAAGAACCACAACTGTTTTTCGACAAGAATGGCTTTAGCATTAAGTAACCCACAAAGGTAGATATGCCATTAAATAAAATAAGAAAGAGACTAAATTCAGAGCTGTTCCTTTTCCTAGAAAAGCTACTATTTTATTCATAGCTGGGGTGGGAGAAGAAATAGATGAATACCTTTCCCAAGAGGAGTCATGAAGTTAGTAGATCCTTATCCAAATCTATGCAATTGCTCAAGAAAACAGATTGCCGACTTCATCTATCTACGATCCCTTGTCAGTTGAAGTTGTGAGAAATAAAACTGATTCAGAGGAAAAGAATATGTTGAAAACTTAACAAAAAAACAATATAAGTATCTAAACTTCTCTAAAATACAAGAACCTTTGGAATATTGCAATGAAGATCACGAATAGCGGAAGAATGTAGTAACCCCCCCCCCAAAAAAAAACAAAAACGAAAAATACCCCTTAGATTTTATTCGGCAAAATAATAAAAGATACATAGAACAGGCCTACTTATGCTTTAGTTTTGGTTTAATTAAATATCAACCTTCGTTGGTTATTTAATACCAAAACCATGCTTGTAGTGTTACTATTGAATCCATAACTGGGACTACAAATAGAAAGGCGTAATCTATTTTACAAATGAAAGTGGGGAATAGGAAAAGTTCTCTTCAAACATGAAGATGACAGTCGTACCAATTATAGTTTGAGATACAAAAACGTTTCGTGAATTATAGTATTATATTTGTGGGCGTAATGCAAGAATGATTGGTTATGGGAATCACGTGGTAGGTCAATTGCGACAGATGTAAGTTGTTTCAGCAGTAATTAATATTCCCCGCTTCAAGCAGAAGAAAGAAGTTTAGCATTGAACTCGCGGAACGAACAGAAGTGAACATTGATCTCTGCGAATATACGGAGAGCCATTGAGACGTACTGTTAACGGGAGTAAATCAGAGAGAGAGAGAGAGAGAGAGAGAGAGAGAGAGAGCGAGAGAGACGGGAGGAAACGTCTGTTGAGAAAGAAAGAGAAAGAGAGAGAAAAATAGAGGGAGAGAAAGAGGAAGCATCTGTTTAGCAAAACAGAGAGGGAGAAAGAGAGAGAGAGAGAGAGAGCGGGAGAGTGTGAGAGAGAGAGAGAGAGAGTGAAAAGATGGAAGCGTCTGTTGTGAGACAAAGAGAGAAGGAGCGTCAGTTAAGAAAGAGAGAGGGATAGGAGGTGTTTGTTGAGAAAGAGAGAGAAAGGGTAGATGTAGAAAGAGATAGAAAAAGGATGTGTCTGTTGCGAGTGAGTGTGTGTGTGTGTGTGAGAGAGAGAGAGAACAGTAAGAAAGAAAGGAAGCGTTGGTTTAATGAAATAGAGACTGAGAGAGAGAAAAAGAAAATAGAGGGTGGAAGCGTCAGTTAGGACAGAGAGAAAGAAAGCGAGAGGGAGAGAGGAAGTGCCTTTTGAGAGAGAGAGAGAGAGAGAGAGAGAGAGGGGGAAACTTCTGTCGAGCAAGAAAGAGTGAGAGAGAGAGAGAGAAAGGGAAGCCTCTGTTGAGAGAGAGAGAGAGAGAGAGAGAGAGAGAGAGAGAGATTAAACTGAAAGGTCAAGCAGAATTATGATTACCAATACCGTACACTGTATCGTGCTTTTGATTTGTTTCTCCGAAGACTAATATGATTTATAGCATGAGAAGAATGGTCGGCAGATTCGTGAATTAAGTCGTCCTGAGTCGAGTCAGGTGTAAATTGTCCCTTGAGGAATATCAAAGCCACTTCAACAGCTGGCGGCGGTAGTGGTGGAAAAATAACACGAATCGATTATCTCGTAGTTCCAATAAGGGCTCAAATTGGAAATACGGTCGACAGTTCATTGCAGCTCAGCTTATTTTGCAAAGCTTCTCAGTTGAGGTGAAGAAAGCGGCAGGGATAAAAGGTACGTATTATGCCTAGTTGTCTTCTCAATGTGCAGGTTTAAATGCTTCTTGAAAATTGAGAAGAAAATTACCAAAGAGAGAGAGAGAGAGAGAGAGAGAGAGAGAGAGAGAGAGAGAGAGAGAGAGTTTTAGTTTGGTTGGGTTTGTTTTATGACATAGCAACCATTGAAGGTCATTTAATGCCAAATCCTTTTTATACATATATATTGAATATATAATTTCTAAACACATTTTACAGATAACATTTTTAAAGGAGCCTTAGCTCATTTTTTTCACAAAGTTAAATGCTTCCACTTATTTCTATTTACTATTAATTATTCGTTTGTACAATTTAATGTTTTCAAGTATTGTTATGTATCACTAACAATTCAATTAAACATCAGTCATTAGTTTACACGCAGTTAAATGATCAAACAGTTCTATTTCAAACAATTCAGTTGACCATAAGAACACTGTTTTTCGTTTACATACAGTTAAATGTAAAAACTGTTCTATTTCTAACAATTCACTGTGGCATAACTATAAAGTTTTTTGTTTACACAGTTAAATGATCAAACAGTTCTATTTAGTATGAGTACACAGTTTAAATGTCCAACAGTTCTCCGGGTCCGAGTGGATCTGGAAGTGACCTCAATTACTGGAGTCTTGCTATCAGATTGTTTAGTGGTATATACAGGACACTCATTGGGGGATTTTTAGTCCTCTACAGATATACAGTCGGTGTGTTCTACAGCCTCAGCAGAGAGAGAGAGAGAGAGAGAGAGAGAGAGAGAGAGAGAGAGAGAGAGAGAGAGAATAAACTGATAGAAAAAGAAAAACACACAAACAAAAAATAAACGAACAAACCAAAAAAACAATACCAAAACAAATCCCTCTTCAAAAGAAACTTTCCAAATTACTAACCCACTCCCCCTCAAAAAACAAACAAAAAACAAACAAGCAAAAAAACAATAAAATCTTCTCAAAATTAAACAAGAAAGGTTAAATTAGGTTAGGTCATTTGGTTCAATGGCATATCAACCCTTGATTAAACAAAAAAACAAACGAGAATATAATATCCATAAAAAACAAGAATATATATCCCTAAAACAAGCATATATATATATCCCTAGAAGTCAAATAAATCCCTAAAAAACAAGAATATATACCTCTTAAAAAAGCAAAATTAAAACAAAATAACAATGAACAAACAAAACAATTAATACAAAATGTTATGAAAGAAATGTAAAAAGCCAAGAGTAAAAAACCTTTTCCTGCTTAATATCCATATTAAAATTCATTGTCGACTGATAAGGCCGCACTAAATAAATCTTTAGAATGTTTATCACAAAATCTAGATTAAATCTTTAATAAATATCTTCGTCGATATTTGATCAATATTTACCAGTTAAATAAAAAATAAACACCAAAATCTTTACTAACATTTTAATGAGTTTTTAAAATATTGCTTTCTGCAAGAATGCATTGGGTTATCAAGTTCAAAAGTAAAGAGGCGCAATTTTAATTGTTATTTCAATCAGGCCGTTGAAAGTCATACTTAATGGTTTAGGAAACAGTGTGCAACTTAAAAGTCAGAAGTTTCTCTGCCCTGTTTGTTCTTTGGTTGGGTTTTATGGCATATCAATCCTTCTTGGCTATTTAATGCCAAATTCTCTTTATACGTATATATATAGTCCGTTGGTTGGGTTTTATGGCAGATCAATCCTTGTTGACTATTTAATGCCAAATCCACTTTATTCTTAAAGATATTGTACAATTTAATGTTTTCAAGTATTGCTATGTTGTTGGTTGGGTGCTAACACTAACAATTCTGTTTAATATTAATCATTTGTTAGCACATAGTTAAATGGTTTCAAATATTCTTCACACGAATAATTCTATTAAGTCTTAATAATTTGTTTGCTTACAATTAAATGGTTTCAAGTATTGATCTCTAACACTAATAACTATTCAATATTACTCCCTCGTTTGTGGATAGTTAGATGTTTCAAGTATTGCTATGTAACCCTAACAATTGAATCTAACATAGATCATTTGCTTTTTCACCGTTAGATCGTTAAGCAGTTCTATTTGACTCATAGATGGGACCTTAACAGATGCTATCACGCCGGCTCGAAGTGGAACTGAGAGTAATTGCAATGAAGAGGTACCCCACATTCCTCAATACCCCTAGAGTGAAACCTCATCATTAAATGCTTCGGTGTTATATCCAGTTCACCCATTGGGGGTGGGGTCAACCCTCTGTAGAGCTGCAGTCGGTGTATTTTAAAGCCTCAGCTGACTGTTCTAAATCATGTTGGAAACGTTAGTGTTGGAGATGTCAGTTTACCTTATATATCATTGCACGTAGAATTATGAAGCACTGAGTGAAAATTGAACTTATAGCTAGCTAGCCATTACTACAATGCAAGAACTAAATTAGTGAGGCTGTCAGTAAGGTTCGAACTCAGTACATTGCCAGACGAACTTGTCAATCATCGCACTCATGTATTGATATGTACTGGTATTTTTCAATGTTGGCCGGGGATTAGATTCGAAGCATATCTAACGGAGACAATCCTATTGCACAATCTGCTTTGCATCAGGAGAGAAAATGCTGTTCTCATTGCCATTTGTAATGCAAGCTATTATGACCAAGCAGATGACCCCCACATCACTTTTCTAAGAAAGCTTAATCGTGAAGAATGCAAATTGATCTCAAAGGTGGTGAGCAAATGACCTGTTTCTCTTTTGCTAGCTGACGTCCGTGCTTTCATGATAATTAGACTGGAGTAACAGGTTGAATGAAAATACGGCAGCCAAGGATTAAGAATAGTTTTATCTATGGGGAGCAATCACTGTTAAGGTGTTCTCCAAGGAAAAAAATATGCACAGTATCACCAATAAATACATCTCTCACAATTTTTTTAAAATCTAAAGCCAAACAAATATAATCCTCATCAAGTCGTGCTGATAGTACGGAGTCCCTCGACTCTCTCTCTCCATCCGTCCCTGTTGTTCATCGCTCCTAGTTGGTCTTATAAACTCTATCCAATGATCATACAGATATATATAAATCTTTGTTGATCGGCCAGAACTAGTTTGTTCATTTGTAGGAGTCCATAGTTGAACATCACTTATGCGTTCGTCTTCACTTCTCCAGCAATGATTTTATGAGTAGGGAGGTGAGCAGCCGTATAGTTGCTTTTTTTGTGGGGTGATGCTTCCAGTATTTCTTCAACACAGCATGTAGAGTTTGTGTATTGCTTTCATGTAGCTTTTCCCCCTAAGCACTTCGTTAAAGTTCAGGTGGGCTAACTATACAGTAATAACGATAAAGCCCGAGCTGAGAAGAAATCCCGACCAGCAAATACTTACATACTATGCGGAAACAAGATGCAATCTTGAAGACTTGCTCGGAGTGATAAATAAATGGGATGTATAAGGGGGAAGAGTGAGTCGATTGGATGATGCATATATATATATATATATATATTCAAGTCGCGCTGACAGCACGGAGTTTCTAGACTCTCTCACTATCTGTCCCTACCGTCCATCGCTCAACAACTTGTCAATCGCAGTTCATGCCTTCTTTATGTGTATGTCAATATCGCTTTCAGTAGAAAAGATATTGCTGTCGTGGTATGTGAACTCGTCAACTAATTTCTAAAGGTTGCGCAGATGGCTCTTTCAAGTTTACAAAACATGAACGCCGTTTTGTTTGCGTTGATTGGAAGCCTCCAGAAACTTGCTCTGGGGTCTCTGCTTGGGCAGGTGTATTTACGAGTAGCTGGCTCAGTCGGCTGGGGCTGCAGGATTCACCAACTGCATCCCCCTTAATAAGTGTCCTATGACATAAATGATATGACATAATGGCAAGGCTCCAATAATGCTCGAGCTTTGGGAAATGCGGAGTACCCCTTTATTGTCATCGCTCCCAGGTCCACTCTGACCCAGAGTGATAGCACCTGGTAGGGTCGTTTCTATGGGTCAAATAGAACTAAAAAGTGGACGTATGCTAGACTGAATTGTTTGAATTATAACTATTTTTTTGGCCTCGTAGGCTGTGTTTCCAGAATACACCGACTGCATCTCTGCAGAGAGGTAACACTTCTTCAACAAGTGTCCTGGATATGATACTAAACAATCTGATTGTGAGGCTCCAGTAATTGTGGAGCTTTGGGGAATGCAGAGTACCCCTTTATTGCCCTCAGGTCCACTCTGGCTCGGAGTTGTAGCACCGGATAGGGTCCCACCAATGGGTTCAATAGAACTAAGCAGTGTACTTATGTTAAACTGAATTGTTTGAAATAGAACTGCTTATATGTATAAAAATTGATTTGGCATTAAATAACCAACAATGATTGATGTGCCATAAAACTACACCAATGACTTAATTTAGCGTTAAATGACCGGCAAAGGGTTGAAACGCCGTAAGACAAAATAACCAAACAAAACATTTACAAGAAGCTCTTCATAATCCGGGTAGTCTACTTCTGCCATAGTTTCTTCGGGATATCGTCTGCTTCTTTTTTTTTTTTAAATCATTTTTTTCTAATGTGAAACAGTTTTTTAATTTGATCTATTGACGTCCGTAGTACTTAATCTAGGCAGAATATAAACGTATTTGGTGCTTATGTATCTCTCTAAAGAAATGGTACTTGATACCGCCTTGCTTAACACTCAGCACGGATCAATGGTAAAGTGGAGCAATCCAGGGGAAGGAGTAGCGCCCGCCCCCACGCTTCGGTGTTGTAGCTATTGAAAAAGTAGCCTTCGGGTCACCCTCGACTAAAGACGCCAACTTAAATTTTTTTTATGAATCTCTTTGCAAGACTCCGTCGATAATGTCGAAGAGATCGGTATCACCATCAAGAGAGAGAGAGAGAGAGAGAGAGAGAGAGAGAGAGAGAGAGAGAGAGAGAGAGAGAGAGAGGGCATTGACAGTAATTGGGAATTAATACAAGATTTATTGGTGGAAAGAATTCAACTTTCATATCTATGATTTATTTAGGCATGTATCCGTCTTTTGGTCTATGGAATAAAGACTATTTCTAAGACGACCAATGTACATGAGAGTTATGTAAGGTTGGTGCTTTTATTTATCTACCGAACTGGAATATTTGTGGTCGTAGAACAAATTCAATAGACACTTTTGATTAAATATTTTTGTGAGGAAGACATAATCGGATTATAAATATATACTTATAAATCCTTCTTCGCTATCATCGGATTTAGCGGACTCCGACGATTCGTTTTTGCGTCTCAGCATCACTACATTTATAGAATCATTGGGTTCAATGTTTTTGTTTTCTTTATTGTTTTGAAAGTATTTCACTTTACTTCGTGCATTCAAATGATAGCGAATCAAAATAAATAATAACAGAAACTATCGAAAAATGGAAGAAAAAGTAGAAAGCAAAAGGAGTAGAGACTTACTTTCGTCGACAAACAAAAGTTTATCAATGAATGATAGTCTGGTCTTTGGCGTCAGAGGTTTTCTGCTTTCTTGAAGTAAAGAAGAAAGTCGTCCAAAATAATGTTGTATGAGGATTTTCTTTTTTCTTTTATTCAAATTTTCTGTCAATTTTGAAATATTGCTTGGTTGGGGTTATTTAACATTTGTTATTTTCAATGATTATGCTGCAATATTGGATAAAAGGATATTTTTAGATTACAATTACGATAAATAGCTACTGATGGATTAACATGTATCTATCAATCTATCTCAATCAGTACACTATCTATCTATCTATCTATCTATCTATCTATCTATCTATCTATCTATCTATCTATCTCAGTCTGTTCACTATCTATCTATCTATCTATCTATCTATCTATCTATCTATCTATCTATCTATCTCAGTCTGTTCACTATCTATCTATCTATCTATCTATCTATCTATCTATCTATCTATCTATCTATCTATCTATCTCAGTCTGTTCACTATCTATCTATCTATCTATCTATCTATCTATCTATCTATCTATCTATCTATCTATCTATCTATCTATCTCAGTCTGTTCACTATCTATCTATCTATCTATCTATCTATCTATCTATCTATCTCAGTCTGTACACTATCTATCTATCTATCTATCTCAGTCTGTACACTATCTATCTATCTATCTATCTATCTATCTATCTATCTATCTATCTATCTCAGTCTGTACACTATCTATCTATCTATCTATCTATCTATCTATCTATCTATCTATCTATCTATCTCAGTCTGTACACTATCTATCTATCTATCTATCTATCTATCTATCTATCTATCTATCTATCTATCTATCTATCTCAGTCTGTACACTATCTATCTATCTATCTATCTCAGTCTGTACACTATCTATCTATCTATCTATCTATCTATCTATCTATCTATCTATCTATCTATCTATCTATCTATCTCAGTCTGTTCACTATCTATCTATCTATCTATCTATCTATCTATCTATCTATCTATCTATCTATCTATCTATCTATCTCAGTCTGTTCACTATCTATCTATCTATCTATCAATCTCAGTCTGTTCACTATCTATCTATCTATCTCAGTCTGTACACTATCTATCTATCTATCTATCTATCTCCATGGGTCGGTTACTGGTCACGGCAACCAATTAATGTAACTCTGCTAGGTCACTGTTTGATGAGTTCTCTTGAGGGTGATGAACAAATAATGTAGTCTGTTGATTAGGTTATACGCACAAGTGCCCAGCATATTTTCTTTGTCTTACCACAGCCAGTGGTTACATCAAAATAACTCTCGAACAATAACAACTCACTTCCCCTCCTAAAAAGACAAAAAGTCATCACGGGTTAGAAATATAAACAAATCTTTTGTTGATATCGCTTGTTGTATACAGCGGTTTTGACCCTTCCTATTACTGTCTTAGTCTGGTAGCACTAAATAAGCAACACAATTGTAAATGGTCTATTTGTAAGCCAATTCTTTAGTATTTGGCGTCTGACCCAAAGTTTCAGGTTCACGAGGTCTCGCAAAGCAACGTGGATCCCAACAGTGGCGGTGGTAGACTCTTTATAGGTTGCTCTTGAATCTGCTACACAGATAAAAACAGTCTTGTATTAAGTCAAGTCTTCAGTTTTCGGGAACTGGTAGAAGGTTTTGGGTTCAGAATATCTTGTGAAATGATATGGATTCCAACAGGTGCGGTGGTAGACTGCTAAGTATGTCAAAGTTCCCAGTTTATTGAATTCGGTTTTCAACCAGCGTGGGGGTTAACTGGGGTATGGAGGCTCAACTATCTCTTCATCCTTAATGTCAGTTCCTCATTATTCCAGCTTTCTTTAAAACAGTTTAGAGAATAGTCCAACCTCTTTTTTCGTGGTCCAAGGACTGAATCCACCCTTCAACCAACTTTAATTTGTATCTCTCATCCATACTTGGTACCAGCAGAATCTTAGAAATCCCTCATTCCACCCATTCTCTCTATATTGAACCTCACTCTCAACTCTGGGTGGGTTCAACTGTCTTTCGAGACGAATCTGGTTTTCGAAATGCATAAACGGAGAGGAGGTCTGCCGAAACATTTTTTAATGCGCACAATCCTGTCTTTTTTATGATTTCATAAACAGCCTAGATATCTTCGTCTGCTTGCAAAGTCTTTTTACTTTTTTAAAAAGTTTTCGAGCATATTCTGTGTCTTGAAAATATTTAGGAATTAAAATTTTCTTATCAGAGTTCCCTGGTTAGTTTTTCAATGCAAACAAATTTGTTATTTTTCTGAAAATCTCAGAAACAATCCAGATATTTTTTTTCGCTTGAACTTGTCTGTTTGTCCAAACTATTTCATCTTTTCAGCTTCCAAATGGTTTCTTTGTCTAGTACCTAAGATTTTCTCATGAGTACCACTCTACTCTTTCTTGTTAGCGTGCTTGCTATCAATTGATTAACTCCCCTCTACGCTCCAATGCTCTCCCGCTCTCTCTCTCTCCAAATACACTGACTGTATCACGTACAGTGTCCTACATATGAAAGTAAACGGCACCCGATGGTGAGCCAACAGTTTAAGAAACCTGGGAAATGTTGAGTACCCCTTTATTGCCAATAATCCCAGGTCCACTCTGCCTGGAGTGGTAGTACCAGTAAGGGTCAAATAGATCTGTTAGAAAATTATTTGTTTTAGATGTTTATACATCGGTCGTAGACTTGTCCGTAAGTGAATTTCGTTGTTCTAATAGACTACAGTATGAAAAAACGAGATAAATACCTTGAACTTGCTAGAGAAACGAAAAAATGACAAACAAACAAAAAACTGAGAAATATGAAGGAGACAATGATATCCTTCATAGTTAAAATCCTTAAAACAATCGCAGAAGACGTGGTTTGAGACTGTCTAGACCACAGGACCATTGAGGTCGGCGAGAATACTGAGAAGAGTCCTGGAACGATGAAATGAGTTTGTTTCACTCTTACTTCAGTGATAGATATTGGCATTGACCAGAGCGACGTTATAAAAGACAATTTCAACAATGGCAGAAGAAAAAAACTGTAATTTTAACCAAAGCAACATAAAGAAGAACTATGTTGTCGTCTGCTTTAGGTAAATTCAAAATAAGGGACAGATTAGTGTCTCTAAAACAAAATCATCATCGTTATCATTGTTATTACAAATTTTTCTCTAATGGCCTTTCACTGGAGTCTGGCTGAGAGCAAGCCTCCTTCTGTCTCTAGTAATCTTCTCAGTATTATGGCCGAGCTCAACAATGCTGTAATCTTGCTGGCCTCTTTCTTAAAGAGGAATTCGGTGCATTATCAAGTTATCCTGACTATTCCTGATTTTTTGTTCGATTCTGACTGTAGCAGAATGGAATATGAATGAGCCTGACTTTATCTGATTTAAAACTTAGGAATTTCAGAGGCGTAAGTAAATTTTCTTTCTTTTTTTTCGTGGCCCGCTGAAACGTCTTCTTTCTAGGAAGAATATAGGTCACATTTGTAACAAGAGCACATATAATAATCAACCCCTGGGTCTGATATAGCCAGGTTATACTACTCAGGAAAAATGTCTAGTTCAAATCAACGTTGGCGTCATATTACAGAACTGAATGTCATGATCAGCAAATGCTCCCTTGATAGTCAAAATCGGGGACCCATTTGCATTTTGCAAATGTTGGCTCTTCTAATTTCAGGTACATGAATAACAATCAAAACGACAATTCAACTGAGAGTCACTCATGGAAGAGAAAACAATAAGAATGTACTTTATTGTTACTTTAAGAGTAATCACGCACAAAGATAAGATACTTAGGACTATTCTTGAAAGGGACAAAAAAAGAACTTATACAAATAGACCGGTGGACAAGAACGTTGATCATGATGCACAAGATCTTACGTTCGAGAGCTGACATATGTGTAAAGAAACAAAGAAAGGACTCACCAGCATTGAATTTGCGTGGATGCACCAATACGAAGACTTGAAAACTACTTTAAAAAAAGAGCAAAGAAAGACCAATCACGGCGACCAGTAAGACCAGTGACAACATAAGGACTAAAAGAACAACTACAAAAACTAAGAAACAGAAATAGGAAGAAAAATAACAGTATGGATATTTCGAGAAGAAAATTTTTAAAAAATGGCGAAATCTCACACGAGAAGGCTACAAAAGGAAACCCACAAGAGAAGAACCGAATCTATTGTAATAGCAACACCATAAGGACCAATTATATTAAACCGAAAATCGATAATATGAAATAGAATAGCAAGTGTAGGTTATATGGTGTTATAGACGCACGATTGGGTGAGGAAAGGGATCCACAAAGAATTGTTCAAGAAATTAAAATTTGACCCTACGACCAGATGGTATATGCAAACATCAGAATCCGCCCTAGAGAATGAGACTCACAAACCTCTGAGATTTTGAAATACAAACAGATCACAAAATCTCGGCCAGAAGATAAGACCTAGAGATTAAAAAAAAATTGACGTCTCGTGTGTTCTGCCGTTCCAACAGACAATAGAGTGAAAATAAAAGAAAGCGAAAAAAGTGACGAATACTTGGACCTTACCTGAGAACAAAAGAATCTGTAGAGCATGAGGATGACTGTGATACCAGTTGTCGTGGGTATACTTTAAAGGGTTCGTAAAAGACTGGGAGAACTGGAAATCAGTGGGAGAATCGAAACCATCTAGACTACAGCATTATTGAGCTCGGCCAGAATACTGACAAGAGTCCTAAAAACCGAGACTTGCTCTCACTCAGACTCCAGTGATAGGCCCCTAGTGAAAAACCCGCAAGGTTTAATAATAATAATAATAATAATAATAATAATAATAATATCAATTTTGTTTTTAGAGACATTTGTCTGTCCTTTATTTTGAATTTATCAAGAGTAGACAACATAGTTTTGTTTCTATTGCTTTAGTTGAATTTTTTTCTATTGCTGTTGTTGAAATTGTTTTTAATATCTTCGCTTTGGTCGGTGCCAATATCTACAACGATATTGGCAACATATTCATCATCTTTATTCTAAGCTCTTTTTCTCGGAGCACTTATCTTTTTTACTTGCTTTGAAAAGCAGCAGACACTTCCAGCAGGTAGCTCGTAATTTTGGCTCCGTTTCCAAAAACATAATTCGATCTAGACGCATCTTATGTTATTTCTTCTTCTTTTTTTGTGTATATATATCAGACTTTGTTACTGTTATAATTTTGGTTAATGAAATGTTTACATCACCGTTCTTTCGACAAAGATTCATTGGTTGTATCTATTTGTCCCCGTCTTTTTAAAAGAAAAATCTATACTCCGATATTCATATATAATTGATTGTTGTTTTAATTGAATTTGGGGGTGAAATGTTTTAACTACTACAACTAGTAGTTGTAATAATAATGATAATAATAATAATAATAATTTCAGCAAGAATATTTAGAAGAGAGTTGGAATGCTGAGGATACTTCAGCGAAAAAAAAAAAAAAAAAAGAAAAAAAAAAGAAAAAAAGATAGAAATGGTATGTAAAATTCGTAAGGAGTAAAATATCAATAATAATAAAGAGAACTTGCAGAATTGTGGACTTTGCTGTCCCGGCTGACCACAGAGTAAAATGGAAAGAAAGTGAAGAGAAGGATAAGTACCTCGACCTAGCTAGAAAATTAAAAAAAAAACTGTGGAACATGAAAGTGACAATTATACCAATTGTAATTGGTGGAGACTATCCAAACTCTTGTATTATTAAGATCGGCCAGAATACTGAGAAGAGTCCTGGAGACTTGAGGAGACATGCTGTCACTTAAACTCCAGTGAAAGACCATCAGCTAACGCTGATGTGAAAAATCTGAAGGAGGAAATAATAATAATAATAATAATAATAATAATAATAATAAAATAATCCTGGAGTGCTGAAGAGACTTGCTGCCACTTAGACTCCAGTGAAATATCACCAGTCAAAAGTACACTAGTTTAAATTGGCGTGAAAAACTTACTAACATTAAAATCTTATAATTCTCATTTCGATATTTTGATCAGAATTCAAAGAAACTTTTCAAAATTATTAAGGTCATCCTTGAAAACGTTTTAATCAATATTTGTTTTTTTTTTTCACTCCAAGATGAAACTACTTCCTCTGTCAATTAAAAAGTCAGACACTTGACATTCAAAGAAAACTGTTATAATCTTCAAAGTTCTTAGCGACAATTTCTTTATTCTTATCATAACTAGCAGAACATATTGTATTACAAGTTTTAAGATAGTCACTGATGTTCATTAAATACGTTCTGTTTAAAACAAGTCTGGAGCCAGCATCCCACAAAGCAGCAGCTGTACGGCCACTTACCACCCATCACGAAAACTATCCAAGTTGGACGAACCAGACATGCGGGACACTGCTGGAGAAGTAGGGAGGAACTCATAAGTGACGTACTTCTGGGAACTCCTTCACATGGACGAGCAAAGACAGAACGACCTGCTAGAACCTATATACAACAGCTTTGTACCGATACCGGATGTAGCTTTGAAGACCTACCGGAAGCGATGGACGATAGAGAAGGTTGGCAAGAGAGAGTCAGGGATATCTGTGCTGATGGCGCGACATGATGATGATGATGACATGTATTTCACTTTCAAAATCTAATATAACAAATATTTTCTCAATAGGCAATATTGCTATAAGTCTAAATTGGTTTAGTTATGTTTTATGGCATATTAATTCTTGTGGGATATTTAATCGTAAATCCTGCACACACACACACACACATACACACACACACAAATATATTTCGTAAGCGAATAGTTTGTGGGTAATAGTATTTTTTTAATGAGTTAGAAGTCTTATTTGCACACAGTGGATAATATTAAACGTTAATAATTCTATTTAATATTAATCATTTGTTTTCACAAGTATTAAACAGTTTCAAGTATTGTCTCAGGGAAATTGGTCCTCAGTCACCATCTTATAGCAAATTTAAGATAAAATAGGGTTGGGTACTTGTTTACCATAAACTAGCTCAATGGTCTAGTGGGTAGAGTGTTCGCCAATGGTCCAGTTCAATCCCAGGTCGAGTCATACTGAAGACTTTACAAATGGTAGTTGATACCTCCTTGCTTAACACTCAGCGATATAAGGTAGGTATCAAGGGTAAAGTGGAGCAATCCAGGGAAAGGGGTTGTAGCTATTGAAAAGGGAGCCTTCTGGTCGCCCTCGACTACGGTCGCCAACTTTACTTGTTTACTACAAGAACAATTTGAAGAATACTGTCGGAACACACGTATAGATGCTGGGCTTGCACGACAAGTCGATTAATCGTATCGGCCCTCTCCGACCGCCCGTCAAGCTCATAAAGGGTTTCAGTGGAGTGTTGCAGGTGACGTGATCCCTGTGGTTGCCGGTTCATGGATTGCTCAGCGACTAGGATCCTGTCCTCAAGCATTACGGGTCACCACCTACGGGCAACAGGTTGCCACAATGTGGGGGGGGGGATTACCCCATCTGACAGGGTTGTCTAGACAGCCTAGTCTTCCCAGTTGTGTAGCAAAGACATGGTGGTGAAAAGTGATTACTCCATGCATCTCCAAAGCGCATTAGCGGCAAGGGAACACAGTCGCAATTTAAACACGGCTTACCGATTCTAATTTTCAGGTTGTTAACCGTTAGACCACATAAACCTCTTCCTCAAAGGTACAATGAAGACGTTTTTCATCTTCTGTCAGAGTAATGAAAATTTTGTATTCGGCTATGCAGATTTATTGAATCAAGACTACTGAGGAGATAATTATATACCCCTGGTGGATTAAATAAAAAGGTTCTGTTCGATATTAATGAATAGCACTGGTGAAATCCAGCAGGTATGCCACTGTTGAAACATTGCGACGAAGACAACAAAACCAAGACAACTCGTGAAAAAGAATTTATCTTCGAGGATTTTTCAAAAAGTTCTAAACTTCACCCAAAAAGCAGAGCCATAGTTAAACATTTTGTTGTGCCAACACACAAACACTTCCTATAAAACTAGGAAAACTAATTCAGATTTGCAGGCGAGACTTAGAACTTTTTAGACGGCCAGTGTATATCTCACCTCATGTTTATATATATATGTATATATATAGGTCCATAAAAAGTATTCAAACTAGGGCTTTAAGTTTTTTTATTTTAAAATCTAAATGAAACATGAGCATAGAACAAATGTGTTAGATGCTAAATGCGTATTTCGAACGTTTATATATATATATATATATATATATATATATATATATATTATATCCCTGGACAAAAATATTAGACCCCCCCACTCAAAATGAAAGATATTTTTTTACGATTTTTAAATTGTGAAAATCAGAAATGAAAGATAAGGTTAAGAGACATTTGTATTTAAAATAAGAAATTTCAATCCATTTTTTATATGTATATTAGCATTATGCTAAATTTTAAAATTTACTTTTGACATAAATGTAAGACCACCAATAAAAATAAAGAAAAAAGGACTTGATTGAAAATTTTATCATATATAGTCTACGTAATATAAAAGCTATTAAAACTGTAATACTTAAAATGCTAAAAATAAATAGCTAAAGGACTAAATTATCTGATTTTGTGAAAGGAGAGATTACAGCTCTGGAAAGAGTCGGAAAATCTCAGAAATTTGGAAGGTCTTGGGACGCAGTAAAACCGTTATCTGCAATTATATGAAAAGTTCAAATAAGTATGGAATAAGAAAAGGGACTGGCACGCCAGAAAAATTATCACAATTCAAGAGAAAAATTGTTCGCGAAGTAAAAAAGAAAATAACAATTGGAAGGCATTTAAACAACGAAAAGATTAAGCATAAAGATTTCATCGTCCAAGGTTAACTATGAAGCACATAGAGAAACGACTGGAATATGCTCGTCAATATCAAGCCATGAGTGCTAAAGAATG
Organism: Sepioteuthis lessoniana; assembly: GCA_963585895.1. Lineage (NCBI taxonomy): Eukaryota > Metazoa > Mollusca > Cephalopoda > Myopsida > Loliginidae > Sepioteuthis > Sepioteuthis lessoniana. Next base: position 104,585,060 of record OY757904.1, read on the forward strand.
CCGAAAAGTTGTTTTCTCGAACGAAAAGAAATTCAATTTAGACGGTCCGGATGGCTTTCAGAAGTACAGGCACGCAAAAAAATTTTCCAGAAGAAAATTACTCAACAAGGCATAGTGGAGGAGGATCTCTTATGATCTAGGGGTACCTTCTCATCTTCGGAAAAACTTGAACTACAATTTGTTAGTGGTCGACAAAAAGCAGCTGATTATGTGAAGATGCTGATTTATTTCTGGCACAAGAAGGGCGTCGCACAAGAAGGGCAAGATAATGCTACTATCCAAAAAGCATCAATAACAAAGTACTTGACTGAACAAAAAATGAGACTTCTTGACCACTCTCCAGACCTCAGTTATATAGAAAATTTGTGGAGGTTGATTTTTTACTGAAACTTTACTGAGGTAGTGGACAGTACACAGCAATATCTGAACTCAAAAACGCAATCTTAGACGCATGGAAAAAATACCTTCGGTTCAACTTCATAAACTAGTTGATAGTATGCCTAGCCAAATTTGAGGTTATCAAAGCTAACGGTGGATCTACCAAATATTAAATAAAAAATTGCCTTTATATTATCATGGTCATTTTTAAAATTTTGTTCTGACATAAATCTGAAAATAAAATTTTAAAATTGAGCATAAATGCTAATTTACATGTAAAAAAAAATTGAAATTTTGAATTTAATTGTTTTTATGCCTTATCTTTGATATATCTGATTTTCATAATTTAAAAATTGTAAACAATCTTTTCCTTCATTTCTGAGGCTGTTTTATATTTTTGTCCAGGGGTGTATACTTATAAGTACAATGCATTTAACGTTCGAAATATTCATTTGGCATACAACATATGTTCTGTACTCGTGTTTCATTTAAATCTTAAAATAAAAATTTAAGCCTTAGTTTTAATACCTTTTCATGGTTTCTTATATATATATATATATATATATATATATATATATATATATATATCGCGTAAATGGCGACGTACAAATCGACTTTTAAGCTTGATAAATCTCGAAAAAACTTGGTCAACTTATACAGCAAGGCTAAAATCCAAACCTTCACCACACAGTCGTCAACCAATGGAACAGCACACCTAAAAATCGATACACACAACTTACAGTCACAACAGCAGACTGCCACAAATACTTCCAACTTATATTCGTGTTTGGTGAACATATTTTAAAAGTTAACACAGATTGATATAAGATAAAACTAATACAAATTAAGTATCATCAAGTAACGCTGCTAGCACAGGTTTTGCTGACTCTCCCCATCCGTCCCAATCATCCGTCACTCTCAGCAGGTCTTCCTAACTATATCCTGGCGAGCGCACAGAGCTGTTGTAGGTAAGTTCTTGCTGGTCAGTCAACACTGACACAACCACACGCTGTTTTCAACAGTTTAGCTACTGTCTGTAAACACTAACCAGAACGCCACAGTACTTAGACAATCAGTTAGACAAATTGTTGTTTATTGGTGCAATTTCAGGATCATTCAATAGATTAACATTGCTTAAACCGAAATTCATGGTATGTGTGTGTGTGTGTGTGTACATATAGTAACCCACAGAGACTATTTCGTTGTATCACAACCATTCAGTGTGGCTAGACATTGAGACGCTCCAAGTTGGGATCGAAAACCAACTAACTTTACGTCAAGCTGATGACATACCCCTAAACCGAGCCTGCGACTCATCAGCATATGTATTAACTTTCGTTTGTTTACATTTTGCGATCGGATACCGAAGTGGTCAATTCGTTAGAAGAGCTTTGCATTACGCAACCAATAATTCCTTCCCTAAAGCGCTCAACCCTCGGGAATGTATATATTGTTATCCATTCGTTATTGTATAACTTAGTAAAAATATCCATTGTACTTGGAATTTTCTCTTACTCTCATTGGTTTGTTCTCTAAACTGAAAGCTGTACTTCAATTTCAGTTTCGCTTATTGCTATTCAGTATCCCTATGAGACAATTTGGCACTTTACTGAATTTTAAAATTCTAGCTCCATTGCAATTATTGATTATATAGAGTAGCAATTTAATATTAGCACGGTTTGTTTGGTCCTTCTTTAAGGACAACATATTTAACACTGGTCAACATATTTTTGGTGCTAAGAAACAAGACACGTTTTTTTGGCTAATTTGATGGTGCTTATTCCAAAAATGACCTTAGTTCGTCATGGTTAGCTACTATTTTCGTTGCACTGTAATTGCTCAGTTTTGGAAAAAAAAAGATCAATTTACGATCTTGGCTGATCGTAAAATTCAGTTAATAAAGGTCGTAGAAACCCATCAATTTTCAGGTAGGCTGAGCAATTTATGTCAGCCATCGATTAACGATTTTTATTAGTGTTTTTGAGTAGAAAAAAAAAAAAATTAAAGTAGAACTTTCCAATTTATCGCCAAAATTCAAATTGACGGATGAACTTTATTAGTAATACACTTTAGTAAGCCTGATAATTAAGGTGACACACAAAAAATGAAACCCTAATATTTTCTATTTGATATTCATTAATTTATCCCACTACTTTTGTCTTCACTATAGAAGGAAACCAAGCACTTCGAGAGCTTTTATTTTCATTTGGAAAGAAAATCCAACTAAGACATTCCAATTGAATGCACCTATTCCATTGTATATGGACATCAAGAAAATGGGTTCAACGTAACATCAGGAAAGTCATTAAGGATGATGAATTCGTTAATTCAATGAATGACTTAGAATTACGCACTTGGACACGGTTTGTTGAGTAAGTGAAAAAGTTGTTAGGCAATCGCCGTGCCGAAAACTAATGGAAGTTAGTGGAAAAGCTGTTGAAGTCTACTGGATAAAGGTGCTAATATGAGTATTAAGATTCATTTTTTACGTAGCCATCAAGATAAATTTCCGGATAATTGCGGCAATGTGAGTGATAACCAAGGAAACAGATTCCATCAGGATATCAAAACAATGAAAGAGCGCTATCAGGAACGGCGGGACAAACGAATGATGGCTGACTACTGCTGGACAATCAAAAAGAACATAAATAACATTGAACATGACTAACAAGAAAATTTTTATCATAGTTCTTATGTTCAGGAAGGTCTTATTTCTGGTGTTAGTTCATTAAATGATTTCATGAAAATACTTATTCTATCTACTGGAGTATCGTTATCTGCATCTGTATATTCTATCATGTTATTTCTAAAGACTTAGGTTCTGATTGTTATTTAAAAAATAGTATTTCTCAATAAGAAGACCAATATTTGTTGGTTTAAATACGAATTTAGATATTTTTATGATGATTTTTCTTTAAGAAATATTGCCATCTGTCAATATCATATATACATAAGACAAATGAAAAACGTTTTCCAAAAATGAGGCAAAATTATAGCTAACCAAGAAAAAGTAAGATCATTTTCAGATTCAGCGCCATCAAAATAGCTAAATAGAATGTTTAGTGCCTTAAAACCATTTCAAATATTTGTCGTTGTTGACCAGTGTAATCTTAGTAATCCACATTGCCTTTACGGTTCATCATAATCGTCAGGAAAGCTTTTTCCTTTTCAACTACTTTCACTCCTGCACCAAAGAGTAATGAGTTTCAATATATATATTTGTATAAAAATTGTAATCTAACAAAAGGTTACTGAATAGGAAATAACCAAAATTGAGGTTGAAAATGAAATGAAAATCTTTATAACATCAACAGAATATGGAGGTTCCCGTGGTGTAATGGTTATCGTCGTAGGAAATGGACACGGCGACACGAGTTCAAATCCTGGACGAGACTGATTGCATTTCAAATAGCACTAATACCCTTGGGAAGGGTATGAATCCAATTATTTTCTCTCCAGCTATGGGTAAATAGTAGGGCAGACTGGGTTCTTCAGCCTTGGCGAGGCAACTAGTCTAGGAGAAGGAAAAGTCTGAATTCAAACCTGTTAAACTCCGCTTAAAAATTGACCATGTGTCATATCCTGCCCGAACAGAGGGGTTGGGTAAATAGGACCAACAGAATACAATACACGCTAATAGTGTTAAGAAGGTACCCACTACTAATGGTGACTACTTAGTCAGTAAAATTACCCCCTCACAATAGTGTGCAATGTATTTATGATGAATAGGAAATACCTATTACTGTTCACTGGTAGGGTATATAACACCCCCACTTTTTAGATTTAATCGGCACAGCGTCAATATTTTTTTCTTTTTTGGTTGAATGTCGATCCTCTCTGAATCCCTTTTCCTCTGTCTCAGGAGCTTTTCGAAGAATGGGCACATCTGTATGCCTACTTTTTGTTTGTGCACCGTTTTCGGTCCTTTGACTAAATATATCATCCCACCGATTCTTTTGATGATATACCAACGTCCAAATATCTTTTTCCCATCTGATACATTCGTTAAAAATCTTTTCACCCACTTCGTAAAATTTATATCATTTTTTGTACTGTATGTTAGACTTTTTTCTTATTGGGTATCTGCTTGTCAAAGACCGATCTTATTTTCCGCGCAAACAATTTCTTCCTGAGTCATGACCGAAGGCGTATTTGGTGTAAGCCGATATACTTGTAGAGACTGTTGCAATACTGCCTCCGTGGACACATCGTTGAAGTTTTTAGAGCCCTCTTGAAGGTATCCTCGAACCGTTCTGCTTAGCCGTTACTTCTAGGGTGGTAAGAGGCAATTGTTATGTGCTCCACCACAAACATTTAATAAATTCCCTTGAATCCTTTTGATGTAAATTTGGTGGCATTGTCAGAAACAATGGAATCTGGAACCCTGAACTTCGCAAAAACTTCGTGTAGAAAACCAATTACTACTCCCTTGGTTGTAATCTTACACCTCAATATCTCTGGCCACTTGGAAAAACTGTCTACAACTATCAAATAATATAAACCATTAAGTGGATCAGCAAAGTCAATATGTCGACGTGACCATGGCCGGTCAGTTTCTGGCCATGGGTGAACCAATTACTTCTCTTGTGGTTGGTTTCTTGCATCTCACTTGGAAAAAGACTGTCTATAACGAAAGGTAATGGGAAAGGTATGAATCAAATTATTCTCCCTATAGCTATGGGTAAATAGTAGGGCAGACTATGTTCTTCAGCCTTGGTGAGGCAACTAGTCTAGGAGAAGGAAAACTTTGAATTGAAACCTGTTAAGCTCCGCTTAGAAATTGACCTTGTGTCACATCCTGCCCGAGCGGAGGGGTTGGTAAATATGATAACGATCAAGTTTGAACCATTAAGTGGACCAGCAAAGTCAAGATTCATCCACACTTCTAACAGTCATAATAATGTAGTCCTCCATATGCGTAACTGGGTTTTGGAGTAATATTTTTCTTTATTTTCTTGGCTTACTTTTTAAATGTACGACACACTGCTTACTTTAATATCTTGAACATTTATAAACCTCTAACAATCTTCTGCTAGATTTTGCAGTCAGATTGGGTTCATTTTCAAGTTTATTTAAAACCCTCAGATTTCAGCGTCTTTTGTCGACACCAACCCTGCACAAATATCAGATATTTATAAATTGTCGGGGTTTAATTCTGGCAGTTTGAACCTCTCACACTGATCGTTCACAATTCTAGTGAACGTTGTGAAATCTTCATTTTCCGTTTAAGTTCATGCATTTCCATTTTTTATGGAACAAAAACCTCTTTGGGCTGAACACTTCAGAAAGCAGAGTGACAGTTTCTTAAAACGTTTAGTCACTAGTTTTTTTTGATAATATGTAATTTACGAACTTCGTGAGTTCGTCAGTGCCTAGTTTCCTCAGCATTACTCTGACTTTTTGTGGTCGTACCAATTGGAACAGCACATTTTGTAAAGGTCTTTGTATCTACGGAAATACGAAGAAGTTATTTCCTCTTCAGGCATATAATTAAATTCAGCAATCACATTTACAATAGCGTCATGTGAAAAAAAAAAAAAAAAAATAAGCACCTGGATCTTCGTTCTCGTGACATTTTCTTCTAATTTTTCAAACCGTTGTTAATATTTTTTCCATTGTTCTTATTTCAATATTTCCAGTAATTATTTTAAAATCCTCTATTTTATACTTTATGTGAAGTAGCTTTTCATAAAAGTATATATATATATATATATTTTTACACGATTTTCTCTAAGACACTTTGAATCTTCCTACTAGTTTAACTTCCAACATAACTTTACTCAGAGAAAAAATTCAATACATGATTTTTGTAAATTGAAAAATATAATTTCCCATTTCACGTACCTTTCGTTACATTTCCAGTTCTTTGTAGCGGGAATAATATTCCGTATCTTTATGAATGTTGTATTTCGGAAAACTTGGAACTAAGAAAATCCTTGTAACTAAAAAAATGCTTTGTGGCTTTGGTAATTTTTGATCTTCTTTCGCCAATGTAGCCTTGGTGAATTTTACGTGAGTTTTGCTGATATCTTCGTTCGTAGAATATCGTATTCATGAACGTTTATGTGAGTTCTGTTCTGTCGACATTCTTATTCACCAAAAATTTGTACCGGTGAACGCTTGAGTTCGGCTGAATCCTTCTTCGCCAAATGTTGTAACCTAACAAAAAGTTACTGAATGAGAAATAACCAAAACGGAAGTTGAACTTGAAATGGAAATCTTTATAACATCAACAAAATACGATACTCGGCAACAGCATGAAGAAGGTACCCACTGCTTGTGGTGACTGCTTAATCAGCAAAATTACGCTCTCACAATAGTGTGCAATGTTTTTATAAGGAATTGGAATACCCTTTACTGTTTACGATAGGGTATATAACAATATATTTATATATACAAAATGATTATGTAACATGGTCTTATTACAATAATGAGGAATTCGTTTATGCTATAGTAAAACGAGACATTACTCGACAGTAACTTGTTTCGTATGACTATAACAATGGAATTTCCCATGACTTATAATGAGATCAGATTGCTATTTCATCAAAAAGTTTTTTTCATTAACAAAATTAAAATAAATTAGATCAAAGGTTGATTTAAAGGCAGCAATTTAAAAAAAATCCCCAAATCTTATGCATTTTTTTTTGCATTTACTTGGAATTAATTTTAAAACCAAATCTGGTAAGTTAAAATAATAACAATTTTTATTGATTTATTATTATTGTTTTCAGTTGTCTGAATTTTTGAGATGAAGCTTGATGATTTTTATCATTAAGGATTTTCGGACTATTGTCTTCATCTTTATTGTTATTTCCACAACGTTTCGGCCGATATATTCCCCGGCCTTCTTTCGGTGTTTTTCAAACTTGGGAATCTACAAAGAACTTCGAACTACGTCCTTTATTGAATTCTCGGGGGTCGCCTGTTCTGATTCCGTTAGCCATAACCGGGTACAAGTATTAAGTATTCCTGTATTGTTACTCGCCTGCAGTCAGGATTGAACCTGCAACCACCAGATGATATAACCGTTACGCTATGTGTCCTGCCGGAGGATATATCGACAGAAACGCTGTGGAAATAACAATAAAGATGAAGACAATAGTCCGAAAACCCTTAAGGATAAATATTATTGTTTTCCTTTTACGTTTTTTTGTTCTACAACTGGTTTCATTCTTTAATTGTACCTCAACTTTCGTGGGTTATTTAAAGCCATCTTTTTAGAAGAACAATAGTAGTACTATTTAACATATTGTTGGGTGGAGTATAAAAGGGATTCATAACCTTCCCAAGAGAATTAATGCGAAAATGAACTTAATAGCACGATTCATGTTCGAATTCGCTTATTACGTTGTGCTGCTCAGCGCGTTTGTCACTATACCGAGTGGATCCCTCCTTTAACGGTAAATTTTTTTTTCAAAGATCAAAGGTTTATCAAGTGATATATGATCGCCATTTTAGGCTGAATTAAAAAAAATACCATTCATTGTGCTTTATCAGGTTTTGTTTTTAAGATGTGCTTGAGTACTTCACAACAAATTGTATACAATAATAACACTTATTCAAAAGCCTGTGGACTCTACTTGTCAGAGCTAATTGTGAGTGCCTGTTGTTTAGTAGAGCATAAAATGTTATATATGTATCTAATTGTTTGAAATGGAACTGTTTTTGACATTGAAACTGTACTTACACTAAATTGTTTTATATAGAACTATTTTGACATTTAACTGTGTGTAAACAAAATACTAAACTGGATTAGCTGAATTAGAACTGTTCCATAAAAATGGATTTGGCGTTAAATAACCTATAAAGGTTGATATGCCATAAAAACCCAACCAACCAACCAACCCTCAGCTTAAAATCATTTTAAGATACTATGAGTGCTGATTTCTTTCTTTCTTTTTTCAGTTAGACATTTGTATACCTATAAGTATGGATTGCAAGAGTAAGAATAATCCTGACAGAATTTGTTATATCTGCGGTAATGTGGTTCTTCCTAATCGTCAAGCAAAAAGCACTGACTTTGATTATTTTGGAGTCAAACTGAGGGATCAGAATAAGCAATTCGCTCCCCACATTTGCTGTAAAACATGTGTGGAGAACTTGAGGGATTGAAGAAATGGTGAAAGGAAGAGTATACCATTTACCATTCCAAGAGTCTGGAGGGAAGGAAAAGATCACATTAAGGGTTGCTATTTCTGCATGATAAATTTAAAAGGAATAAATCGCAAGAACAATAACCTGATGTTCCTTTTGCCATAAGGCCCCCTCATCGCCTAGACCTTCCTGAGGCAGTTGGTAACATGGAATATAGCCCCGATTCCGAAAATAGTGACATGACTGTGGTAGCTGAGGATGACGAATACAAGCCAGAATTGGATGGCTAGTCAGTACCTTTGACACAAGCAGAAATCAACGACTTGAGAGAAGACCAGAACCTTTCAGAGGAATCTGCTCACGTGTCAAAGAGAAATATCTGTTGGCATCAGGAACTAGGGTCTACTATTATCAAGAGAGAATTGAGACCGTTTTTCACGTTCCAGGATAAGTCATCATCGTTTTTTTGCAATAACATTGATCAAATCAATGGGTTTAGAGTATGATGCTACGGAATGGGGACTTTTTATTGACTCCTCCATTAGAAATCTCAAAGCAGTTCTTCTACATAATAAGAATAGTTTTTCATCTATCACTATTGGACATTCAGTACAAATGAAAGAAACTCACCACATCATGGATCATTTGATGTTGGCTGTTAAGTACCGGGAGCACAAATGGTTTATCTGTAAAGATCTTAAGTTGGTTGGACTGGTCCTAGAGCTCCAAGGTGGATACACAAAGTATCCTTGTTTTTTTTGTGTTTCTGGGACAGCCGGGCTGACGACCAACATTATGTCAGATAAGAGTGGCCATTAAGAGAAGGGTTAAAACCTGGCTTACATAAAGTTCAGTATAACCCTCTCGTCGAACCGAAAAAATACTGCTTCCACACTTACATATCAAGTAAGAATAGAGAAGACTTTATGATGGAAATGAACTGGGAAGGCATCAGGTTTGCTTTCCTCCAGGAGAAATTCCCATAGATAAGCATGGAGAAACTCAGTGCTAGTCTATTTGACAGCCCTCGAATAAGAGAACTCATGAAGGAACCAATATTTGACGAACACTGAGCGAAACAGAACTGTACACCTGGCCTTCACTGAAGTCAGTAGTTACAAACTTCCTGGGAAACCACCAGAGTGTGCAATACGAGAAGGAAATTGAAGAATTACTGAAGAGTCGGACCCGAGCCGAGGCCCGAGCCCTGCTGGTCTATGCTGGTCATCAGCTCACTTGGTGCAATGTAAGCCGATGAGCCTAGTTAGACATGGACCCAAACATGAGTCCGGACACGGATACCAGATTATAGCTTAAACTGGACCACTGCAATACAAAGGTGTCAATAATGCAGCTCGTCTACCCGAAGGTGGCCCAGCCGATTGTAATCTAATTATTACAATCTTGTAATCTAATAATTACATATCAACATAATTAAGTCTCACTGACAGCCCGAACTTCAATGACTTTCCATCGCCATCCACTATCCATTGCTCTTGGCAGAAAAAAGTTGCACGCCTCTAAAATCAGTCAACTAGTTCACATAACTTGGTAGCAATATCTCATCTACCAAAAGTGATGTCAACATACACCTAGCAAAGTCATAGAATGCTATTGACATGTTGTCGATCTCATGGAAATCTGTTGAATCAGATGAAATAATACGGAATTTTTTCCATGTTCATGCTACTGTATGGATGCACCACGTCGACGCAAAGAAAACACATAAAGAAAAAGCTAGATGGAAACTACATATAAATGCTACTTACTGTCCAGAACAAACCCTGGAAGCAACACTTTACAGAGCAGTAGCTGTACGTCTGTTTACTTCCTATATCGCAAGCCAAACATATAAGACAAACAAGATATGTGGAGTGCTGCGGGAGAAGTTTTGGTAAAATGATCCATAAAAATCGATCTTTCATTAATAATAAAATGTCAGAAAGCACTAGTGTCTGCGAATGGATTTTGAAAAATGTTTGTATTCTTTAATAGAATTTAAATTAGATTTCAGGTTTTGGTCAAATGAATATTGATAAAAAGAAGTTCTACGTCACAAATTGTTAAACTAAAAGAGAAAAAAAGAAGATTTTTCGATGAACTGCTATATTTGTTAACATACTGCGAAATAAAAAAAATCGCATCGCGTAAGTGTCATTAAAATAAATGAACTGTAAAGTTAAAATGGCGACAACATAAAATATGAGGCATCTTGTTTACTGTCGCTCAAACTAATATGCATGGCTGCGTAAAAATATACAACTTTAATTTGCCAAGTTTCTTTTTTTATAATGTCTGAAAAATCATCATCATCATCATCATCATCATCAAATCGTACCGACAGCACGTATTCCTTTGACTCTCCCTCATCTTCCATCCTTATAGGTCATTACTCTTGATAAGTAGCTAGACGGCAACCAGTATCCGCACAGAGCTGATAAATGTAAGTTTGTGCTTGTCGGTCCAAACTGGTATGTCCATGTGTATGAATTCATAGGAGAACACTGCTTTTGAGTTCGTTCTTACTTCTTCAGCAGTGCATAGCATGTCTGACTCATCTTACTTGGATAGTTTGTGAGATTGGAAGTAAGTCGCCGTACAGTGGCTGTATTGTTGGATGCTGCTTTAAGGATTTATTCAAAAGAACACCTACTTTTCTTGTGTAATTCCGATCTAGCTTTTTTTTCTTCAGACGTGTCGTTAGAGTTTAACTACTGACATGGTTACAGTTTAGAAGATTTCCGTTTTATTTTATTTGAGAGATCAGATTTTTATATGGTCGATAACCTATTAATAACATTCCATGCTTTTCCTATATGTATATTGACATAATTTTTAGTAGATTTCCTATATGTATATTGACATCATTTTTGGTATATATTGTGACCGCAGCAGTATATGAACTAGTCTACTAATTTCCGCTTGGTATTTAATGAGAAGACAGCACTATTTTGATGAGCCCATAAAGTTCTCTGTATTTCAAAGCGGGAATGAACTATTTTTTTTTTTGATATTTGATAATTGAATTTGTCACAATATAAATTCGTTGCCCGTAAACAAAGGATTACATAGTACAATATCTTCATTGGATTGTGACATACATTTTGATTTGTAAAATATACAAATTTACATGGATATTTTCGTTCGTATTTTGAAAGAGAAAATAATACACTTATGGCTTTTAATTTTGCATTGTATCTTTGAGCAAAAACAACAGATTAGCCTGCCATCTTTTTTATTTGCTTTCTTTTTTGTTTTGTTTTTCATGAATAAAAGAGAAGATATTTGCTCATAAGACTGCCTGTGGAATCAAAGAATCGAAATTATGTCTAGTAAATTTTAAGAGTCTAGATAAGTGATTACCGTATTTGACGGCATATTAGACGCACGGGTGTTTAAGACGCACTCCAATTTCAGCAGGGCAAATCTAGAAATTTTTTTAGCGAAACAAAGTACTAATATTAAACGTGGTGAAATTAATATAATGAATATTATCAATCATAGCACTTATTCTACATAATAACCCTTCAAATAATGTTAATAGGTATATGGAAGTTAATCTAAAGTCTAAGCTAATAGGAGTTGCTTGGTAGTTAATTTCGGCCGACTATCACAAATATTAAACCTACATATGGCATATATGACGCAGGAGGATTTTAGGAAAAATGTACGCCTTATATGCTGTCAAATACGGTACTTAAATGAGTCAAAGGTTTTGCAATATTTCGACTGTACGTGCTAGTTTGCCGCACGTATATCACGTGACTTAGGCAGTTCAAGCTGTGGTAGGCATCATTTGTATTTTTTAGTATCATGGCAGTTGATGCGTTAACACGTTGTGCATTGCTTCACTTCGTATGTGATTTGGTGACTTGAAAGCTGCATAGAGGAACGTGCTACTAGCAACGGTTGGTAGTATCATGATAATTGGTACGCTAACACGTTGTGCATTGCTTCACTCCGTGTGTGATTTGAAAGCCGCGCAGATTAATGTGCAATGTAGTTTAATTTGGGAATTTATGCTTTATGATTTCAAACTTGGCCATAACGCCAGGGAAGCAAAGGAAAATATTTGTTGAGTGAACGGTAAAGGTGCAGTTGAATACAGTATAGTAATTAGATAGTTCTAGAAATTTCATTCGACTTAAAAGTACCTCGACAATCAGGCAAAATCATGTAAGCCTAAAACCGTGAATTCCGAGACCGTATTGTTGGCTGCCATTGAAGCTATTTTGACGAGTAGAACTCAAAGAGTACCATCGATTTCGGCATCTCCCACTCCAATGAGGCTCGTCATGGCAAAAGTATCCGGTGCTGGTGAATTATGCCTAATCTAACTAAAATATTGCAAAACTTTTGACTCAGCCTAGTATTTTGGGAAAACAGAAATTTTGTTATCGATTTCGACTTCACTCTGGAGAAAGAAAAAAAATAATTGCCAACTAACAATGAATCCATGAAAATGTCAATTCTTTTTTGGTTAAGACATTTATCATGGAAAGTTGTCATTTGATTAAACTCAGAAAGATGCACACGGAGTGTATTGAAAAACTATCAAGACTGAAACAATATTTACCAAATAAGAAATGAACAATGAAGGAAAAGTTAATTTTCTTCAGAATATTCTTTTTGATTTTCTACGTGCTTATTCAACTGAGTTTTACTGAGGTTTGAGTACGTCGGAAAATTTATTAATAAAACTTTATCGCATTAAAGTATGTATAAGAGGAAACTATATATATATATATATATATATATATATATATATATAGTATTGGAACCAATGCAATGTTCAATTTTAGAGTACATATGATAAATGAAAAAACTCATGCCTATAGAAATATTTAATTATTAACATAACCTCTATTGCTCCCTAGAACCTTGTTCCACCTGACAATAAGCTTATTGATGCTACACTCATAAAATTCTGAGGTTTTGAAGAAAAATGTAAGACCAACTTGTGTTCGGCTTCTCTTGCTGTCAATCTAAGACCTTCAAAATAATTCTGAAATCCGCTAAACAAGTGATGACCTGAAGAAGTAAGGTCAGGAGAATATGAAGGATGAAGCAATTTTTCCCAACCGAGTTCTTTAGTCATTAGAGTTGCGTGAAGACGGGCGTGATCATATAAGAGGAAAACCCCACTTTTTGTTGAAACTCATAGATGATATATGTCTAATGTGTTGTTTGGTTGGGACGAACATAGGGGTGAATACCAATGAAGATTATGAACAATATTCTTATAATCTGAAAGAAAAAGATGAAGATTAATTTTTGTATCATTCCTTTCATTATATATATATATATAATGAAATGAATAAATCATTATACAACGTTTCGTGTTTAATCAAAAAAGAGCTCAAATATTGGCCAGTAGATGATAAAGCCTAAGCTAAATACACTTTTTCCTCACTTCCTCATATCATTTTCATGTATTTGGAAAAAATGTACAATCTTTTGATAAAAGATACGAATAGAATGGGCGAAGAACAACTAATAAATACTCAAGACAAAGCTTGTATGGGAGCTACAAAAGAATGCTACGCGCTGTCTAGAGCAAATCCTGGAAGCAATGCTGTACAAAACAGTGGTTGTATGGCCACTTACCTCCCATCTTACAAACAATTCAAGACGAACAAGACACGCTGGGCACTGCTGGAAAAGGAAGGACCAACTCATAAGCGACGTCCGCCGACGGACTCCCACACATCAACGCGCCAGTCTTGGCCGACTATCAAGAACTTAAATCAGTGCAGTGCGGACACGGATAAAGTCTAGAAGATCCAAGAACGATGAATGACTGGGACGGATGGAGAGAGAGAGAGAGAGAGAGAGAGAGAGAGAGAGAGAGAGAGAGAGAGAGAGTCAGGGAACTCTGTGCAATCTTGATGATAATGATGATGATGATTCCTCGTACAATTCAAAAAGAGGTTTTGTATTTTGTCAACTCGTTTATCTTCTGGTTGCTTTTTTCACACCTTTCAGCCACTGCCTTATAACGTTACACGAACTTAGATTTGTAACGTAATTGAACGGCTCATAGAAAACTGAAATTGAATAAATAAATAAATGAATGAATAAAGCAGACAGTCTCCGAATAGCAAAGTCAAAGCACTCGTAGTAATTAAAAATTACAAAGGAAAACTGGAGGTCCGAAGATCATTTACGCGTGTGCGGAGCGAGCGGAAGCGGATGTTCCTACCACGGACACCAAGTGGAAGGGAAGAGATGACCTGTGTTTTTTGGGGCAGTTAACGGCGAGATATGATAAAGTAAAGACATATTGTTGAAAACGAGCCACAAAGATGTGAGGGGGCGAAAGTTTACGAGTCCCATTTTTTGGGGGTGGGGAGGAGTGCTCCAAAGGGGGCTGTAGACGTAACCCAGAGGACAAACATGTTAGAACCAGGAAAAATTCAAGGTCTTTGTTTGCTCATATTTTTCTCACCAGTATATGTTGCTTCTCTTTGTCGAGCTGGCGCGGTCGTCTCAGTTTCCACACTCACTTTCTTTCTCCTACTGGCTACCTACAAGTTACTGTAGTCAATAAACCTTTGGGTAATTATGCGTTCGGCCACTTTTACCACGACAGTGTCACAACAGGGTCTAAATTCTCTTTGGTACTGCAATGGTACTGATTGCCTTTCAAATAGCTTTTTGTTTCTCTGTTTTTGTTTATTTTAATTTACCGAAGGCTGCGTCAGTCAAAATTATCTTTTTATCGGATGGGTTTGCTGGTATTAGTTATCAATCTAATTCAACTACTTTTGTTCAAAACTGAATATTTACATTAAACACATACATTTAATATTATAGAATGAATATTTTAGATCTATATTCAGGAAATATTACACTACTGGTACATTGATCGACAACCTTATTTCTGAGTGCATTTTACAGGAACTTTATTGAAATATTTTGTTTATATTTGGTTTTGATCGTAGACTGATGCCGCTCGTTTAAAACTGACGCCATACATAATATGATTATTCAGCCGTTATAACTTAATAACTCTTTTTCAAAACTGAAAATTTCATATAAATTAGTAGTAATTATATTCGACATAATGTATATACCAGCTTGATAAACATGTTGCATAAAAATCCCAAAAGAGTGCATATATGTGCATATGATTAATGAGTGCCTTAAAATGTCTTTGAAACATTTAAAAAATGATAAAGATGTGAACAGTAACTTGATCAGACCCCCCCACCAAAATATTATGAAAAGCACTCAGAGCAAAATATCTCAATGAAATCAAGTACGGCATTTAAAATCTATAAGTACCAATTGTTTAGAAATAATGTATATTCGTTTGTCGCTTACTAAGCTTAAGTTAGTTTAGCACAGTGACAGACAAGGGGAGCGCTCTGTGAGAATCGATCGCAGTAACAATAATCTAGCCCTGTAACCTTCACACCACGCGAGACACCCAAGTTATTTAATAAGCTTAACTTAGCTGTGGCATTAAGTAAAAAATATGGGGTGCCAAGTGAGAATCGAAATCACCAGCAATGGTCTGCTAGACTTGGTCACTAACCATTACACCACATGAAGTGCGCTTAACGTAACGGTTATCGTAAAGGGAAATGGAGTCAGTAACTCATTTTTGAACAATTCTTTTTTTACGATAAAACCTGCTGGGATCAGAATGTACGTCCATAAAAAGGCACATCGTCACCAAAATTTATTCATAAAAAGTAAATTCCCTTCTAAATCAAAGACATATTCACAGTTTTGAGATTATATATATCAAACAAAGAGTCCGACTTTTTCAACTTATCTCTTTATTTACTTAAATTAGTGCTAAAAAGTTATAAAATCCCTTATTTGAAATAAGTTTCGGTTCTTTGTTTGGTTTGGTTTCTTTGTTTAATGTCATATCAACCTTCGTAGGATATTTAATACCACAGCTACCCTTCTTGAAGAACAGTGGTGGTACTATTCAACCCATAGCTGGGAAGATAAGGAGGTTCATACCTTCCCCAAGATTATTTGTCTGAAAATGAACGTAATAGGGCGACTGGAGTTTGAACTCGCTTATTACGATTCTGCAATCAATCGCTTTAACCATAGCACCACGCAGACAACCTTCGTGGGTTATTTAATGCCAAAGCTATACTTGCAGAAAAATAGCAGTGATAACATTTAACCCATTTTTAAGGGGACAATGGGATTTATACCTTTTCCAAGGGTATTAGTCCGAAAGTGAACGCAATAGTCCGACTGGAGTTATTTGAAATAGTTTGGTTTCATCGATTATATATATATATATTTAGAGAGAGAGAGAGAGAGAGAGAGAGAGAGAGAGAGAGAGAGATTGATAGAC
Source organism: Sepioteuthis lessoniana (assembly GCA_963585895.1). NCBI lineage: Eukaryota > Metazoa > Mollusca > Cephalopoda > Myopsida > Loliginidae > Sepioteuthis > Sepioteuthis lessoniana. Next base: position 104,601,864 of record OY757904.1, read on the forward strand.
AGAGATAGATAGATTGTTTAATAGAAATAGACTGAGAGAGAAGCAGACTAACATCGATAGAAATGGATGGAATATGAAATGGTTGAAATAGGTAGATATAAGCATAATAAGATGGATAGGAATGTAGATAGATGGATTCACTCATTGATATGGACTCATTTTTAAATACGTTACGTTTTTAGAATAGATTTTGAACTCTAATTACATCACACAGTTTTGAAACTGAACGCCACAAACGGAAATAGAATGTATAAACTTTCTCATCTTTTCGTTTCATTTAACAAATAAAAAAATTAATTTATATAAAATTCAGAAGATACAACATCACATATTTAAACGCCATAATGAAGGTTAAATGTAAAAAATAACAATCAACAAACAAAATAAACAAAAACAAAAAAACCCCAAACAAACAAAAAAAACAAAAAGAAAAAACAAAAAGCAAAACAAATACAAATACAAAATCTAAAACAAAAATCCAACCAAAACATTTATCGTTGGTAAATAATTCGACTAGAAATAAAAACATCCCCTGAACATCTTGTGTTTTTTCATATATATATATATATATATATATATATATATATATATATATATATAGTGGGCTGAAATGAATATTCGTACATATGAAAATTTTTATTTTTCATCTTTCAAACATAGCCTGAACAAAATTTTTATATACATTTACTGTATATGGAGGTATTCTACTAATATGTGTATATAAACTTAGGTTTTTACAGAAATGGATGCCATTTATTCATTTTCATGAGTGAAAAAAGTAATCGTACAGTACAAAAATTAACGCATTATCGTCATTTAATATATTGTAGAATACCCTTTATTCACTTCAACAACCACTTATCTCTTCCTATAGTTCTCAATTAGTTTCTTGCAATAATTAGTAGGTATTTTGTACCATTCTTCCTGGCATATTGTCTTCAGATTATTGATGTCTGCTGGTGTTCTTTGTCGGATTTGAATTTCCAAAGTTCTCAATTAGATTCAAATCCAGAGACTGACTTGGCCATTGCAAAACATTAAAATTGTTTTCATACAACCACTTCTTCGCAGATTTTGCTGTATGCTAGGGATTATTATCCTACAGGAAAATGTAATCAGAAGGTAGCTCAAGACTCTCAAAAGAAGACATCAACTTTCCTTGCAAAATCTTTTTATACTTTTTTTTATACCGTCTATTACTGATATTTTGCCCACATCTTTCACTGAAAAATATCCCCAAATCATTATACTGCCACCACCAAATTTGACAGTTGGTAATATGTTTTTTGGTGAGTAGGCTTTGCCATCTTTCCTCCACATACGATTTCGATAATTATGAGCAAACAACCCAATTTTAGTTTCATCTGTCCATAATTATCTTTCCCAAAATGAATTTTCCTTTTCCTTATGCTGTCTTACGAATTTTAACCTTGCATCTCTGTCATTTCAATTGAAGAGGAGTTTTCTTTGGTCTCTGTGGCTTGACCATTCCTCAGCATTCCATTACTTATTGTTCGTTTGGTTACACTAAATCCTGATGAACGCAAATCTCTCAGTAGCTTTTCACGTGTAACCATTGAATTTTGGTTAATTTGGCGTCCTAATTTTCTTGATAATCAAGGAGAAATCATCATTGGAGCACATGTTCTTTTTTGTTTTCAACTGTGTTATGTCTTTTAAACCTTGCAATTAATGAACTTATCGTAGTAAAAGGAATATTCAGGTTGATATTTCTATATTTTCTATAATTGATATGATATTTCTATAATTTTCTCCATCTTTCAAAAGCTTAACAATCAGTGTTTTTGAGAATTACTCAATTCTTTACTTCTTGCCATGATAAGAACCTTCTCATACGACAAGCATTGGCAGAAAGTTCTGGTTAGGATTTTAAGACAAACGATAGTTAATGATAACATTATTGAAACATTCTAGAAGGCTAACTATGGGTACTGATAGCATTATTGGAGATCTAGAAGGCTAACTATGGGTACTGATAGCATTATTGGAACATTCTAGAAGGCTAACTATGGGTACTGATAGCATTATTGGAACATTCTAGAAGTCTAACTTTGGGTACTGATAGCATTATTCGATCATTTTAGAAGGCTAACTATGGGTACTGATAGCATTATTGGATCATTCTAGAAGGCTAACTATGGGTACTGATAACATTATTGGAACATTCTAGAAGGGTAACTATTTGTACTGATAGCATTATTTGAACATTCTAGAAGGCTATCTATGGGTACTGATAGCATTATTCGATCATTTTAGAAGGCTAACTATGGGTACTGATAGCATTATTGGAACAGTCTAGATGGCTAACTATGGGTACTGATAGCATTATTGGAGCATTCTAGAAGGCTAACTATGGGTACTGATAGCATTATTGGAACATTCAAGAAGGCTAACTATGGGTACTGATAACATTATTAGAACATTCTAGAAGGCTTACTATGGGTACTGATAGCATTATTGGAACATTCTAGAAGGCTAACTATGGGTACTGATAGCATTATTGGAACATTCTAGAACGCTAACTATGGGTACTGATAGCATTATTGGAACATTCTAGAAGGCTAACTATGGGTACTGATAGCATTATTGGAACAGTCTAGATTGCTAACTATGGGTACTGATAGCATTATTGGAGCATTCTAGAAGGCTAACTATGGGTACTGATAGCATTATTGGAACATTCTAGAAGGCTAACTATGGGTACTGATAGCATTATTGGAACATTCTAGAAGGCTAACTATGGTTACTTATAGCATTATTGGAACAGTCTAGATTGCTAACTATGGGTTCTGATAGTACTATTGGAACATTCTAGAAGGCTAACTATGGGTACTGATAGCATTATTGGAACATTTTAGAAGGCTAACTATGGGTACTGATAGCATTATTGGAACAGTCTAGAAGGCTAACTATGGGTACTGATAGCATTATTGGAACATTTTAGAAGGCTAACTATGGGTACTGATAGCATTATTGGAACATTCTAGAAGGCTAACTATGGTTACTTATAGCATTATTGGAACAGTCTAGATTGCTAACTATGGGTTCTGATAGCATTATTGGAACATTCTAGAAGGCTAACTATGGTTACTTATAGCATTATTGGAACAGTCTAGATTGCTAACTATGGGTTCTGATAGTATTATTGGAACATTCTAGAAGGCTAACTATGGGTACTGATAGCATTATTGGAACATTTTAGAAGGCTAACTATGGGTACTGATAGCATTATTGGAACATTCTAGAAGGCTAACTATGGGTACTGATAGCATTATTGGAACATTCTAGAAGGCTAACTATGGGTACTGATAACATTTTTGGAACATTCTAGAAGGCTAACTATGGTTACTGATAGCATTATTGCAACAATCTAGAAAAATATTGCAACTATGTTTTACTGTATGATTACTTTTTTCACTCATGAAAATGAATAAAGAGCATTAATTTCTGTAAAATTAATTGTAACTTAAGTTTATATACTCATATTAGTAGAATATATCCATATACAGTAAATGTATATAAAAATTTTGTCCAGGCTATATTTTAAAGATAAGAATAAAAATTCTCATATTTACGAATATTTATTTCACCCCACCATATATATATATATATATATAACCATTACAATACACACACACATCTCTCTCTCTATCTCTCTCTATATATATATCTATCAACTTCGCACTAATACCCTGGGAAAGGCATGTATATATACATTCTATCCTTAGTTATGGGTAAAGTAATGGGGTAACTCAGTGGCCTAGTGAGTAGAGTGTTCGCCAATGGTCCGGGAGACCGGGGTTCAATACCAGGTCGGGTCATAGCTAAGACTTTAAAAATGGTACTTGATACCTCTTTGCTTAACATTCAGCATCATAAGGTACGTATTAAGAGTAAAGCAGAGCAATCCAGGGAAAGGAGTAGCGCCATCCCCTACTCCTCGGTGTTGTAGCTTTGAAAAGGGAGCATTCATGTCGCCCTCGACTAGGTCGTCAACTTTACTTACTTTTTAATGGGGCTAAATTGGGTTCTCTAGTCTTGGTAGAGTAACCAGTCAGGGAGATGGATGAACTCTGAAGTCAAAACCAAAGGGGTGTAATTTGGAGAACCTATTGCTCTTCCGTGCACCATTATTCAGTTATCAGCTCATCTAAAAGATAAGTCTGATTCTACACAAGCCATTACCACTATAGATTAAATGCTCGTGGCCGAACTGCTACTGTAGTAGGAAATGGACACGATGATCTGAGTACAAATTCGGAATGAGGCTGTTTGCATTTCTCAAAGTACTAATCACCTTGTATGTCTTGTATGTATCCAACTATTCTACCTCCATCTATGGGAAAATAGTAGGACAGACCGAATTCTTTTACCTTGGTATGGCAACTCTGCTTAAAAGTGTTCTTGCTTCGCATCCTGCGTACGCAGAGGGGTTAATTAAATGCATCGAAATCAAATCACCTGTGTCCAATGGTTTCTATCTGTAATTGGTCAGTTGAACACCGATAAAAAGTGCTCTACCAGAGAGTTCCTCTTTCTCAATATATATATATATATATATATATACATATCTATATATATATTAATGGGTAAAGTTTGAAATAAAAAATTAAATTGTTTTTAATTCTGTCTAATTTATTAAAATAAATAAATTAAATCAAGTTGTGTTTTACATATAAGTAGATAAAAAATAGCACCTTGCACCATGGTTAAATTAAAATAGCTATTTCTTCAAACGCTGATGTTACTGCTTTTGATAATATTGCTTCAAAAAGTGAATGCACAGATAAAAAATTTAAAAAGGTGTCCACTTGTCGTCGTAGCTAAAGTGCTAGACTACGGCTTAGAAGTAAGCATGTTTGAACTCCAGTCGTTTTATTACGTTCACTTTCGAACTAATACCATTGGTAAAGGTATGTAACTCCTTTATCTCCCTAACTATGGTTTAAATCTTTTCAGTTGTTCTTCTACAGAGATGGCTTTGGCATTAGATAACCCACAAAGGTTAATATGCCATTAAAAAAATCGAAATTTTGACTTGCGTGGTGCTTTTAATTATTTACAAGGCATATTCATTATCCAACACAAAGTATTTTTGGATATTTCACAATCAAACTGTCCTCAGTTTCATTAATTAAATGTTTAATGATGGATCATGCAGTGATAAATACCATTTACCTGTTGGCCCTTTAGACGTCTTACGTGTTGAAATTTTCAAGTTGACTATATTCTTTATAGGCCTTGATTGCTCAATATTTTGTGATCCAAGGTTT
>OY757904.1:104607357-104639857 GCA_963585895.1 Sepioteuthis lessoniana
ACTGAATAATTCACCACATCCACTCAAGCAGCAAAACAAAGATAATTGCAAACAATAATAATAATAATAATAATAATAATAGAACTAAAAAAATCAATGGAACATGAAGGTGACGGTGATACCAACTGTAATGTGTGCACTCGTAACAATCCCCAAAGGATTGGTAAAGGGACTGGAAGACTTGGAAAAGCAGAGACCATCCAGACTACAGCATTATCAAAATCGCCTTGAATACTGAGAAGAGTCTTGGAGACTTGAGGAGACTTGTTCTCTCTCAAACTCCAGAGGAAAACCATCAGCTAACGTTGGTATGAAAAAACTCGCAAAAGTGTTATAATAATAATAATAACGATAACAACAACAACAACAACAACAACAACAATAAAAACAACAATAACAACAACAATAATGATAATAATAGTAATAATAATGATAATAATAATAATTTGCTAATATGTTAGCAATAATGAGTTCACCACCCGTAAAAAACTCAAAATAAATGAACAATATTCGATAAACAAATCCGCGAATAATGTTTCAGCGAATATTAAAAACTTCGAGACTGCCACAAAAGACTGCATTGATCAAAAGAGATTTAGCTTTATTCTGAATCAAATAACCAAATTAAAAAAATGTTTTTACACATAAAAAACAGAATGAAACGAAATTTATGAGTAAAACGAAGAACATATTTCATGTTTCCATGAACACACACACACACACACACACACACACACACACACACACACACACACACACACACACACATATATATATATATATATATATATATATATATATATGTGTGTGTGTGTGTGTGTAAACCAAATGCATATACTCATGAATCTGGGATTGATAATCGGGTAACAAATTTAACTAGTAACCGAATTATCTCTTTTTTAAAATAGATTTCTTTTCTTTTTTCTTTAAAAAACAAAACAAAACAAAACAAAACAAAGAAAAATGAATATTTTTCAGGGATTTGTACTTGACATCTGCAAGTTGCTACTGTAGAATATATGCAAAAATGCATAAAATTAAACGAGAACCACCAGATAAAAAAGCGCCCAACTTATAAAAAAATGAATAAATAGATAAACAAAATAGAATAAAAATAGCAATAAAGCAAAAGATAAACTAATATTAACCCGTCTACTTTCAAGACCAAGATTTTCTGAAAATAATTTTGGAAAATCTTTCTTACATCAGTTCCTGTAGCCTATGAATACGGACAAATAAAATTAAATGTCAAAATGTAAAAAATTAAAAAAAAAAAAAAAAAATGAAGCTTCAATGTGTAAAAGATTGATTGGTTTTATTTGGTTAGGTTTGTTTGTTTAACAGCATATCAATTCCTTACTGGGTTATTTTCTGTCAAAAGTTGTTTCATAGATAAAAAAAAAAGAATTAAAAACATTAGTGAACAAACTACACAAACATTTTCACTTTAAAAAGGAAATAGAAATGCAAAGATTGTAATTATTCTGATAATATACAAAAATACATTGAACCCTTCGAACTAACAGTCTGAACGCCATTTTATTACGAACCCTAAACCTAATCAATCACTATACACCGTAAATTCCATATTTCGGGCTCTGATATTTCATGATCTTTCGGACTCAGATAGTTTACATGAGGTACTCATAATAACAACCTTAATATTTTGACCATTTAAAAACTGTCTTTCAACGAAAAAATCAACAGATATATCTATACCCTGGAGGGAAGTTTGAATGTTTTTCACTCGATTGTTTTGTGGATTTTTTGAGTTCAGGTGCAAGGTATCTGAGGTCTAAAGGAGTAAGGATTCTAAAGGTTAAAAAAACCATCATACTAATTTCTGGTTGTTTGGTCTCAGAATTTATAGCAAAAATACCCAAGTCATTTGTGTGATTAATAAGAATAAACATTAATCCGTTTAGCTGAAAATGAAATTTGAAGCGATTTACAGAAATTCCTGCAATGGGTATTTTAAAGTCTTATGGAGAATTGCAGCCCGTTCACGAATGTAAACAACAAAATATGGCGTTGCACAAGCATTGTGCTCAATATGGAACACAGTTCAAATTTTAAGTTTAAATTTATTGACCCAGCCCCAATCCTAACCCTAACCTTAAAAATTAAAAAAGAAAAAGAAGAAAAAGCTTCACTGAAAATGGATTCTACTTTGTTATAAAGTTATCCTATACTTAAAAAAAACCCAAAACTTTTTATTTTGTTTTATAATGTTGTGTTATTTTAATTTCATCTAATTTCAATTGTAGATTTAGTTTTGGTTTCTTTGTTTAATTGCATATCATCCTTTATGGGTAATTCAATGCCAAAGCCCTCCTTGTAGAAAAAATAGCAGCAATACTATTTAACCCATAGCTGGGTTATTCTCCCGAAAGTGAAAGTAATAATCCGACTAGAGCTCAAACTCACTTGCAAGATTTTTATCCAGCATTTAGCCATTACATGAAGCTCAAATATAGGTTTTCTAATTGTATACTACGCAGTATGACGTCATAATTTGTTGCGTACATTTGTTCGAATTTCTGGTAAAACAACTATTCTAAACAAGTAGCATTTTGAAAACTACTGTGGCGATAAATAAATTCTATTTAAGCAGGTTGATATTTATAATATCAGTTTTATATTCTATTTTGAATCTATTTTTGGCCACCTTGAGCTACCGAAACTGTGTTATCACCCTGGTTGGCGGCTGATGAGGCTAGGGTATCGCACGTGCTTTCACATGTTGTATGATGAAAATTTTGAATCGAACAAATTTACTAGAGTAGTTAATATTCCGGATCTATTTAAGTATTTTTTTAATGTTATAGTTCTTATGAGATCAAAACGTTATGCTGTGTTGAATATTAACTTGAAGATCCCTTTAAACATGCCGCGTAAATTCTGTCGGTGACATAACAGGAAATAAACTTATTTCCTAAAGTAGACAGAACGTAGATGTCCCAGCGGAAATACCGAGGAAATTATGTGGGTGGCATGCCAGAAGAGTCAGACGATCGAAGCAGAAAAACAACTGGAAGTATATCTGTTTCCAAAAGTAAACAGGAAGCAGGTATTTCCTCAGCGGAAGCGCCACGTAAGTTTCGTGGGTGGCATGTTAGACAGGAGGCTTGTCCATATGCAACACGTTGGCAGGAGATGTGACTACGAAGATTGCATAGGTGCCCGGAAAATTATATAAATTAGGGTGGATTTCGACCCAGGAGTACGAAGTAGACAGGAAGAGAGGTTTCACAGAAGAAACGCAGTGTATGTGTGTGTGTGTCCATATCGGCCATCTCCGATTCTCTCTCACTCTACTCATACGTACATTTCGGGTAATAAAAAGAAAAGAATAAGATTATACTTTCTTACATCAGCTTTAAACCGGCTCATTAGCCGAGTGGGTAGAGTGTTCGGCAAGGGTCCGGGAGACCTGGGTTCAATTCCAGGTCGCGTCATACCAAAGACTTTAAAAATTGTACTAGATACCCCCTTGCTTAACACTCAGCAATATAAGGTATGTATCGAGGGTAAAGTGGAGCAATCCAGGGAAAGGAGTAGCGCCCCCCTACACCTCGGTGTAGTAGCCATTGAAAAGGGAGCTTTCTGGTCGCCTTCGACTACGGTCGCCAACTTTACTTTTACTTTAGATCAGCTTTGTTTTTCTTTCTTCTTCATATACAACAGTTGTATCGCTCTGTCCTTCTAGAATAAACTTAACTAAAGGTGAAATTAAGATAACGATTCGTCTGTCTTATCTTTGGTCAATTTATCAGCTTGTTATTGATAATCTAAAAATAATTCGCATTCAAACACACACAAGTTCAATCGAAGCCAAACACACACACACAGAGAGAGAGAGAGAGAGAGAGAGAGAGAGAGAGAGAGAGAGAGAGAGAGAGAGAGAGAGAGATCGTTAAAGCAAGAAAAAAAAATTAAATATCCTAGAAATTTAGGATTTTAATAAATTATCACATTTTATTTTTCATATTCATGTTTGAAATAACAGATAATTCTATATTCAATATGTCACAAGAACATTACACATTCATGACTAAATAATTATATAGTTTTATTTATCAGCTGTAACATAACATACATTAATATTTCCATTGTGTCATTGTAAGAGTATATAACATATACATGGGAAAATTCAAGCAGTTGACGTAGAAAAATGTAACTCAGCACACACACACACACACACACACTCACGCATGTATATATATGTTCGTAACATTTTCTCTTTTAAACAAGTTTTATTATGTAGGAAACACACTTGATTTCTGCCTATTCAATAAATGGTCCGTTCAAGTCTTGGAGTGAGTCGTTTGACATCTGGATAGATTGAATTTAAGAAGGTGCCATATTTTTTCCAAGCACTTTTAGCCCCGGCTGGAGCTATCCTCGGGGAAACGAACTGTGAAATGTCAAAGAAAATAAATATGATTGTATATGAGTCGTCGTTATGGTTGTCATTTCACTGTTCATCCTTTCAAAAGTAGCACAAGCGGGGAAAAATGTTGTCTACTTGAATTCATTCCATCTAGATTTCAAACGACTCATACAAAGACTTGAACGTATCAACGATATAATTAGTAGAAAGGTAGTATCCATCCTATTTAATCACACACACACACACACACACACACACACACACACACACACACACACACATATATATATTTATGTATATTACTTAAAAATGTTTTGTTAAAGGACACGCAACTTTTCTTTTTATTTACCCAGTCGGCTGGGGTTGTAGAATACATCGACTGCATTCTCTGTTGAGTGGTAACCCCACGACGAGTGTCCTGGATATTACGCTAAACGATCTGATGGTGAAGTTCCAGTAATGCTGGAGTTTTCGGAAATGCGAAATACCTCTTCACTCCCATCGCTCCCAGGCCCACTCTGGCCCGGAGTGTTAGCAACTGATAGTGTCCTATCTATGGGTCAAATAGAACTAAAATGCGTACTTATGCTGAACTGAATTGCTTGAAATAGTAATATTTTTAACAAACTGTGTACTTACTTTTAAATTGCGTACTTATGCTAAACTGAATTGTTTGAAAAAGAACTGGTTATTTGTATAAAAATGGATTTGCCATGAAACCCGACCAACCAACCATTTATGATCTTTTTTCCTCTAGCTTTTTTACTGTTTTCTTTATGTCGAGGTCCAGTTGATGGGGGATATACACTGGATTCTGATCTCAAGCGCTTTTGATTGTCTCTATCGATCGTCTTTGTGGAGAATTTTTTTTCTTGTAGATATTGTTTGTTTTTGTTTAATTTGGGTGTGAAAGTTATTCTATTGGAAGGGTTTATCATTGCTGGGGATACTTTGGTTAGCGTGTCAGTTTTTTGAAGATGTTTAATATGTTTGCGCCGGTGCTGAATACTATTTTGTTTATGTTTGGTTCTTCATTTTAATGCTGATTGCTTCAAGGATTTGTAGGCGTTTTTTGCAGTTATTTGTGGATTTTGGTGTTATTACACCAAAATAACCGGAGCATTGGCCTAATGAATAGAGTGTTCACCACTGGTCCGGGAGACCGGGGTTCAATCTCAGGTCGAGTCATACCAAAGACTCAAAAATGGTACTTGATGCCACCTTGCTTGACACTCAGCATTATGAGGTAAGGATCAAGGGTAAAGTGGAGCAATCCAGGGAATAGAGTAGCGCTCTCCTCTACACCTCGGTGTGGTAGCTATTGAAAAGGAAGCTTTTGAGTCACCCTCGACTAAGATCACCAAATTTACTTACTTTACCCCAAACTATACAAAAAACTGCAAAAATCCTCGCAAATAAGAGAGGATTTTTCGTATTTCGATGGATTTAAATTTATCCGCATTATTTTTATGTGTTGTATTTACAGGGAGTCTCAAAATAGATGCAACCCATTAATATGATAATGATTTATTACTGAGACTTGCGCAATGGAGGACATTTGGAACACACCTTGTAAAATATGCATTGTTGGGCTACAGACACCAAAACAATGTTCTTTTTAATTGTTATTATATTAGCTTCCAGGACATGCAATCTTTCTCGAGCTTCTTGTTTCAGTAATAAATCATTATCATATTAATAGGTTGCATATATTTTGAGGGAATTTTGAATGATTTTGTCTCCAAATAAGAAATGATACAAAATATTTTCCTCTCTTCATCAAGGATTAATAGTTGATATAGTATATTATTTTCAAATCTGAAACAAAAAAGAGCACAACATTATTATCAGTGGAGTTATTAGCAGTCACATGGGTCCCTTGTATATTGAGACACCCTATATATGTTGTTTATTGGCACTGTTGTCGGAAAGGTGGTATGCAAGGCGACAGGAGAGGGTTGTTGTTCCCCACTTTAAGTATTAGGACTTCTGAAGTTGTTGTTCGGGAGACATATTGTATATTACATTTGTTTCGTTTAGGGAAAATATAGGGTAGTTTGTATTATTTTAAAGGTTTGGAATTTGATGTTTTAAATTTGGTGTTGTAAATAATAAGTTTAATGGTAAATGATAAATTTAATGATAAGTTTAATGGTAAATGATATGTTTAATGATAAGTTTAATGATAAATGACAAGTTTATTGATAAGTTTAATTTCTTTCGGATGTTTAATGGATTTTATCTGTCGGTGTATAAAAATGTTTATCGCCTTTTAATTTTTGCGCATTTGTTCCTGTGATATAAATTAATAAAATCCTTATTGAGGCATAGGTAGAGTTTTATTTATAGGTCGACTAGTTTATTGGGGAAGTTATTGTTAACTAGGGTTTGTTTTATATTAGTGAGTCCTTTGTAAAATATTGCTTTTGATGAGATGTAAAAAGCACTTTGGATCAGGTTTTTTAATCATTTTTTCATATTTTTAGAGATATGGTTGAGTAGACTTGAGGTATGACAATTTTTTTTTTTGGCAGAGGAATCATTCTCATACTAATAATTTCAGAACAGATGTATTTGATCTCTTGATGACAAGTACTATCACTCCTAACAGAACTTATTAATCACAGGTATGAGTTAAATAGTACCCCTACTGTTATTCAAGAAGGATGGCTTTGGCATTAAATAACCCACAGAGGTTGGTATACCATTAAACAAAGAAACCAAACCAGAACTTACAAAATCGGAAGAAAATTGTTTATGCCCCATTAAAAACAATATCATCGTTTACTAAGCTTTGCTTAGTTTTGCACAAGATCAGAAGTAAGGAGCAACCAGTAGGAATCGAACTCACGAATAATGGTCAGGTAGACTGTATATTTGTCTTTGCCTCTCACAAGAGAGAACTTGACACAAGGTCAAATGACCCGATGGTCGGATTATAGTGGGAGTTAGGGGAGGGGAAGGCCGGACCCGAGTCGAGGTTCGAGCCCTGCTGGTCTATGTTGGTCATTGGCTCACTTGGTGCAATGTGAGCCGATGAGCCTAGCTGGATATGGACCCAAACACGAATCCAGACACGATTGCCAAATTATAGCTCAAACTGGACCACGGGGTCCAGTACTATACAAAGGTGTTTATAATGTAGCTCGCCCACCCGAGGGTGGCCCAGCCGAAGTTGGAGGTCTTACAACCTCGAGTCTGCCTTAGATGGATAATGTCCCGTCTGACATGAATACCAGACGGCCCGACTAAAAAGCCGGGTGGTGGTAAAGCCAATAGCAAATTAATGTTGTCAGCCTTATATCCGAATGGTCAACTAGACTAGCTTTCAAACTAGAACACCACCAGGAGCGTCCACATTGAAGAACTATAAGGTTTCGCATTTAATTAAATAACAATAAAAGGAAAACATATTGCCAAGGCATATTTGAAAAGATGTGTACTATGAAATGATGAAAAGATACATGAAATTATTTGAATTATATAAAATATCAGCTTTACATTGAAGTTAAATACTTTTTGCCGTTGGGCACGAGTTTATATTCAATGATCGAACGAAATTTCTCATCGGCTGTTAGTAGAAGTCACGGTAAGGAACTTCAACACGCAGAAACGACCAAGAAGAAGAAGAAGAAGAAGAAGAAGAAAATAATTCAATAAAACGTCAAAGAAATCCAGACTGAATCAAAGTAATTATATTAATTGAATAAACTTATTAGATTTCAAAACTCTTTTGCAATACGCAGTATAGTTCGACAATCGGTTCTCTTTTAATTTGTCGCTGTCTGACATTCGTCGAGCATTTATCAAAAAAAAAAAAAAAATAAAAATAAAATAAAATAACACTAATAACAAAACAAAAAGAAAATATGAAAATGAAATTACGATGAAAATCAAAACATAGGCGACAGAAAATAAAAACAACAAAAGAAAACAAAAACAAACGTACAAATAAAACAAAAAAAAAAGCAAAAAAAGCAAAAAAAAAAAAAGATGAAAATGACTGAAGTGATAAGAACTCTTATCTTTGCCTCCGCGTTAAAAAGTAATTTTTCTTTTGAGTTGGAAATTTTTAGTTTTAATACATTCATTTGTAACTGGTTAAAATTGGTGTTTTATGATGCAAAGTAAAACTTACCCACATGAAAAACGTTCCAAAGTTTGTCGCTTCTAAAAGTTAACTTTCTTCACAAAACGATAATTACTATTTATCCATACAATCTATTTGATAATATGTTACTGAAATTGTAAAGACACACACACACACACACACACACACACACACACACACACACACGTATACGTATATAAGAATTTCATTTGTAAATTTACCATGAATATCACCTGAAGTTCGTGGAAGTATGAAACTGGATGTTGCCATTCATAAGTTTGTATTTTAAAAATTACTATCCAAGAAGTTCTATTTTCGATACAGAATAGTGTTACGGCATGAGTGCCAGTTAATCACACACACACACACACACACACACACACACACACACACACACACACACACACACACACCACACACACACACACACACACATATATATATATATATATATATTAAAATTTATCACTGAAACCGTTTCAAATCAGTAAAATACATTGATCATTTTTTGATATGTTATACGTTTTTCAGTATGGCGAATGCTGCCAGTTCGTGATATCAAAGTTGTCAACAAAACATTCGGAGGGAAGAAGAACTTATAAAAGTTATCAACAAAATAATCAATTTTTAAAAAGCACGAAAAAAACAAAAAGACAAAAACAAAACAAAAAACAAACAAAAACAAATAAAGCAAAATTTTTTTTCAAAAAACAAGAACAAAAAATGTTCTATGTAACTTTTTCTAATAATCTGTTTTTTTTTTGTTTATAGATATTTTTTATATATTGTTTAAAATCCAAATATGCAAATTAGATAATGTCATTAGAAATAGTTCCCAGCTATGGGTTAAATAGTTCCCCTACTGTTCTTCAAGGGAAATGGCTTTGGCATTAAATAACCTACAAAGTTTAATATGCCATTAAACAAAAAACCAAACCAATAATTAGAAAGAAAACTCGTTACCTTTGTTAAGTTACATTGAAAGCAACTTGGAAACTTGATTTTTAGGTGAGTGGTACGATTTTCAGTACGACTTAAGTTAACGGTTGCTTAAAAAAAGGGAGGTAAAGACAACGAGCAAAAAAAACAAAAAACAAAAAACAGCAAGGCGGGAGGAAGCGATTGTTTTGGCGACACAGTTTTCCGTAGACCTGGACAAATAAACAGGCAGATAGACGCAACAGCTTTATATATATATATATATATATATATATATATATATATATATATATATGTGTGTGTGTCTGTGTTTGTATGTGTGTGTATCTATGGGAGTACATTGTTTAAACTAGTAGTACCAGTTGTACTAATACAGTTTTGTTGACTTTTGACTTTTTGTCTTTTTGAGCAGTGAACCAGACATATTTTACGGTGAACGAACTCTAATAAATCTCTTGTATCACCAAGAGTCGGATTTGTCTTTAAAAGCTCTTGCAGAAAAAAAAGACACCCAAACTTATTATATCAAAAGACGGAGAATGGTTTTCAGCCCCACATACTACTACTACTACTACTAAAATAATAATAATAATAATAATAATAATAATAATAATAATAAACTCCTCTAGGCTGATTTGTTATAACTGACGTTTATATAAGAGAATATTACGAATACTCTCTGCAATGCACTATATGCTTGCTCGGGTTTTTGCCATTACAATATGAATTTTTAGCAGAGTGGTAAGCAAAAAAATATCTAGTCTGGAATCATTAGGAATTGCAACACAATTCATCTTATCATTGTACATTAATTTATTGTACGAGTGTTATTTGACAAATATGGTGAATTTTACCTAAAAAGTTGATAATAGATTTGGTTTCTTTGTTTAATGACATATTAACCATTGGACGCCAAAGCCAGCCTTGTAGGAGAACATATGTAGTACAACTTAACCTATAGTTGAAGAAATAGGGGCTTTATACCTTTCTTAAGTGAATTAGTTCGAGAATGAACGTAATAGCACGACTGGAATTCGAACTCGCTTATTACTTTGTTGCAGTCCAGCACATTAGTCACTACACAGCAGGGACTCTCCCCTCCCCTAGTTGAAAATAAGAAACTGTTTACAGTTGCACCTTTTTCAAGCAAACGAATATTAATGGATTCTTTCAAGTCCCAGAAAACTGTCAATATGACTTTCTTTACTGATTTCTGCGCCAGGAACGTTTTATTTACCGGCGAGTTAGTGTATTTCAGTTCCGTGAACTGTCTTTTCAACTCAGGCTTGTTGATGACTGACTACTGTTCAAGTATGGAATTGTCTGTTTAATTTTTTGTAATTTTGAATAGCCTCAGAACAAATATTTTTCGTGATTAAATTTAATTTTTACTAAAATCCTATTCAAAACAAAGCAGACTTAACATTTACAGAAAAGAATTATGGAAAAAATGCAGTTCTCAAAAAAATTCCCCTTATTTATTGAGTGACCTCATATAAACATTTATGAATGTGCGTGGGTGTTTGATTGACAACAAACGTGCGCTCACGGACACACTTACACACACTTACACACATATTTGTTCTCATACTGACGACTTCTATTTGTGCATACATCAATGACATAATTACATTAAAACACATCAACCCATTGTTCACCATGGAGACCTGCAAGGCATTCATTCAGAACCTAAGGGACATAGGTTCTGATGACATTTACTAGGCTTTGCTGAGTCTGGCACAGATGCCCCATGTTAGGAGAGCCCGCGTGGCGCGGTGGCTAAAGTGTTGGACTGCTAAAACATTGTAAATGAGTTTGAACTCCAGTTGCGCTATAGCGTTCACTTTCGGATTCATACACTTGGGAAAGGTATGAACCCCTTTATCCCCCAACAATAGGTTAAACAGTTCTATAACCGTTTTTCTAAAGGAATAGCTTTTGTAGTAAATAACCCATGAAGGTTGATATGACATTAAACAAAGAAACTGGAACCAGGCCTCATGTTGCTCACAGTCACTGCCGTTACTTGCAATGGTCACCTATTTAAGTACAGAAAAGGCTCACTCACCACTACTTAATGTTAGTGGGCGGATTACAGTCAAGTTACGTTGAAGGCACAGGTTCCACAACATCACCGAAGTTAAGCAGCGATGAGTCAATTTAATAAGTAGATGGGTTATTAAATATGTAACAGCAGGTAGTATAAGCAACCAGACACCTATGTGCCATATATGAGTAAAACTTAGTAAATAACATCTTTGGTAGGAAGTAGGTTATGTTCGTTTTGCTGAGAGGGTTATTCATGAGTACCGGAGGTCATCGTATAGCCCAATATGCCATTTTTAGCACAAAATGAAGCAATTTCAATAAAATGGTGTGGGATATTGAATAGGCTCTGAAGTACATTAATGTTTTTAACCTCACATATGGCAGAGCAGATAAAGTTAAATTTGATCTTCAAGGTCGAAGTAGAATTAGTTCGTATTCTCTATTGCAGCTAAACAATTATATTTTTGGAGTTAAATTGTATGTGTGCATAACTTGGACAGAAAAAAAGGGAATAGGACAGATAGCGCTGACCTTCAAGGTCTCTAGGAGCCGGTGAAGATTAATTTTGGATTTAAATAGTTTTTAAAAAATAACATAAAAGCGAAACGAAAAACATAAAAAGAACATTAATATGTATTTCTAAAGATTCATTTTCGATAAGAACTTTACTTTTTTTATAAACACCTCATTATGAAAGATGTCTGCTTGGTTAATTAGCATACAACCAAAATTTGCTAGTTGGACATCAAATCGTTTGTGTATAGAGGACATACAAACTCATCCAATTATTACAATATATATTTGCTAAATTAATCATTTGTTGGTTGGTTTTACGGGATGTCAACGATAGTTGGGTTATTTTATGCCGAAGTCAGTAACTATTCCAAATACTACTTCTACTACTACAACTACTACTACTAACAATAATAATAATTATGACCAGACCGAGAGATAGTCAACGAAAAAAGAGAACTTGGCGATTAGAGGACTTTGCCGTTCCGACAGACCAGAGTGAAATTAAAATAAAGGGAAAAGAATGATAAATATCTAGATCTTACTTGATATCTAAAAAAAAATGGAACATCAAGGTGACGGTCATACGAATTGTAATTAGTGCACTTGGAACAATCCTCAAAGGGTTGATAAAGAGATTAGAACACTGAGAAATCTGAGTAGAGACCATCAAGACTTCAGAATTACTAAGATCGACCAGAGTTCTGAGAAGAGTCCAGGAGACTTGAAGAGACTTGCTGTCGCTCAAACTCCAATGAGAAACCATCAGCTAACGCTGGTGTGAAAAACTCTCAAAAGTGTAAAATAATAATAATTTGAACATGGCCGTGTACCAATTGTAGCCAGTGCCCTTGGAACAGGGGCCAAAGAACTGGGAAAGAGACTGGTGAAACAGGAAGAATCGAAGCCATCCAAACAACAGCACAGTTAAAATCAGCTAGGATGTTTAGAAGTGTTCTGGAAACTTGAAGAGATTTGTTGTCACAGACTTCAGTGAAAAACCACCAGTTAAAACTGGCGTGAAAAAATCGTAGAGTGAAAATAATGATAATTTGATGGTACACAGTTATATGATTTCAAGTATTCCAATCTTATGTTAATGATTTGTACACAATTATATGCGTTCAAATAACTGATAATAATAATCTTTTGAAACTGATTATAGCTTCAAGTAACTGTTGAAATAATTTGAATACAGTTATATGGTTTCAAGTATTTTTATATAATACGAATATTTGAGCTATTCATGGTACCCTAACATGTTCCGTTACTCTGGATCGGAATCAACTTGGTAGTAATGGCAACGAACTGGTGGTGTTACACTTCTCAGAGATGCAGAACACTCCCTTTTTGGGAGAGGTTGTAGAGGTTTTACCCCTCTTCAAGTGATGCAGTCGCCGAATTCTAGGTTCCATGGACGGGGTGATTGATAGTTTAAAGAGTTGTGGGACATAATCCTTTTCATTTCATTGAGATCAGTTTTCAGGACTAGTTTTACAAACACTCTACGGTTGGCGCTTAAAATTCGTTTTTAGGTTAAAAGAAGCAGTGTATTGTAATATTAGGTAAAAAAAGGAGATAGAAACAATATTAAAAAAAATGAACTGAATGTAAAAATAAAATAAAGGTTAAAAGACGAAAGCGGAAAATAAAACGGAAATAAGAATACATTACAAAAGCATAAAAAACAAAACAATAATGGATAGCTTGACTAGAGAGACTTACAAAGTGATTAGCAAAAGGTGTGAAAGGTTTAAAATGGTTGTTTAGTATTGAGGTTAGCATAAAAAATAAGGAAAAAAAAATTGAATTCTTGTTATCGTTGAGGAGCGTGTCAACTCTCGCGCCTCTTTCTGTCAACTACTTTTCTCACTGTTTTCTATCTTTTTAACATGTCACTATTTTCATCTATTCATTTATTTATTTTCATATTATTATTAACTTTCGTCGATGATTTGAATACGAGGTGAAAAAAAAAAAAAAAAAAAAGGAAAAACGAAAAACGAAACAAAACAAAAAATATTCTTTCTACCCATTTTCTGCAGACAATGAAAAACTTTCAAAAGTTTACGTCGTGAATAAGTTTTAGCGTTATATTCCCTTTTATTTTATGTCCAACAATTTCAGAACAATCAATGCAAAATAAAACAGTAGCACAATGCAAAAAAATAAAAATTAATTCTTATTTTAATTCGCTTAAAGGCTACTTTAGGCGGTCATTAAGTTCGGTGTAGATTAACATTTATTTTAACATCCTAACCATTGTCAAATCCTGTTGATAGCACAAATTCCCTTTACTTTCTCTTTCTCCCCCCTATCCGTCCCTGTCGGCCATCACTCTTGGTTGGTCTTCTCGACTGCATCCAGTGTTCACACAGCAATGATGTATGTAAGTCTTTACTGGTTGATCAGCACTGGTTTGTCCATGTGTTGGAGTCAACAGGAGAAGGTCGTTTATGAATTCGTCCCAACTTCTGCAATGCCCTGCATGTGGTGTTCGTTTTACATGGGGTGCTGTTTCCAGGATTTATTCAAAACAGCACGTAGCATTCTTCTGCAGTTAGCATCTAACTCTTTCTCCAAGTGTTTCGTTAGAATACAAGTGGTGCAAACATATTGTTGTATTGACACGGTTATAACTTGAAAGAATTCCCTTTTTATTTTATTAGAGATGAGATTTTAGTATGATCGATAACCAGTCAATAACAGTCAACCCAATTCCTATGCGTATGTTAGGGAGGTGCCCGTGGTATAATGGTTATCGTCGTTGGAAATGGACTCGGCAACACGAGTTCAAATCCTGGACGAGGCTGATTGCATTTCACATAACACTAATACCCTTGGAAAATGTATGAATCCAATTATTCTCCCTCCGGCTATGGGCAGACTGGGTTCTTCAGCCTTGCTGAAGCAACTAGTCTAGGAGAAGGAAAACTCTGAATTCAGACCTGTTAAACTCCACTTAAAAATTGACCTTGTGTCATATCCTACCAGAGCGGAGGGGTTGGTAAATATGGTATGTTGATATCCCTTTAGAAGATAACATATTGCTACCGAGTTATGTGAACTGGTCCATTAGTTTTAAAGCTCTGCAATATAATGTGGAGGTGGTCCTATTTTGATAAAACGCATGAATTCTGTTTTATCTGAGTTCACGTATTTATTAAAGCAACTTCGATTCCCACTCTGGTCCATACATGTGGCCATGTTCTGGATTTAGTAAATATCAGTATTAGGATGGCTGATTAGATGAATACAGAACAAGTATTTCCGGCAATAATGGCTGCAGGCCTGCTTTTATAAAGATAGACTTTTAATAAAAATTCTTATTTTACCGCACTGTATTTTTTCATCAAGATTGGGTCAGCAGTTTTCTTAAAAAGAAAGATTACCTGAAAGAGTGTCTTGGCAACTTGGGTCGTCCCCGACTACTACTACTAATTGTGGCTGAGACTACAGAATATGTGATTCTTCTTCTAGAAGTCCTTGTAACACTTCCTTTTGGCCGTCTGTGCTGTTCCGCTGGCCTGTGGATGGTTCACTGAACAGTAAAATATTTGGCAGACGACAATGTTTCATTCTTGACACATGACCTGCCCAGAGTATATGTACCTTGTAAGGCATCTCATTTGAATATATTCACTTGATACTTTCATTCTAAGTTCGTTCTTTAGTGCACAGACGTCTCGAAAACTGTGATATTTATTTATTTTTTGGTGTAAACAGACACCAAAGATTAAATCAACGAAATTTGATGAAGCAGTCATTGATTTTTTTTCTCTTGATAAAATGAGAGAACATTGTTCTTATTACTTTGAACATTTGTAGACCAAATGAAATTTGGAGACTGGTTCGTTCAAAGATATCATCTCAAGAGTAGATAAGTAAAAGTTAGTCTAAATTAAGTTTGTTTTTCTCTTTTTATTTAATATTTCTCTTTCCCCCTTTCTCTTTCTCTGTCTTTATCTTTCTGTATATATATATATATATATATATATATATATATATATATATATATAAAGAAAAAGTGACATTACAAAGAGGAATATTTCTTTGAGGTTTGTACTTATTTATGTCCAAAACCGTGTGTTTAAAAAATGTTTACATTTCTATGGGAGTCCCTTATTGATATTACGAATTTAAAGTCTCTACCTCCCCAGTCAAAACATCAATGGAATCTTTCCCAGGTGTTCTCCGTAATATCAGTTCTGCGTTTCTAATAAAGATACTTCCATGGAAAAGTTATCACATTTTAATAACCTGTGGGAGATTCCAAGATTGTGTTTACAGGGATGGTGAATATCCATGTGTGTGTGTGTGTGTGTGTGTGTGTGTGTGTGTGTGTGTGTGTGTGTTTCCAGCAGAAATGGTTCAGTGTAGAACAATACGCTTAAAAGTCTCTAACTCGGGGAATAAAGCAATTTCCTGTCTATTTACAAATGAATGATTATTCTATGAAGACTGCATTCCTGTAAAACATGTTTTAATCATACAAATTCCGATATAAGGTGGTTGATTATGAAATACTAATTAGAATCCCTCATTCCTTTCTAAATAGAATTATTACTATCATTATGGACTAATCCAATTATTCTCTTTCCAGCTATGGGTAAATAGTAGGACAGACTGATTTCTTCAATCTTGCTGAGGCAACTAGTCTAGGAGAAGGAAAACTCTTAATTCAAACCTGTTAAACTCCGCTTAAAATCATTGACCTTGTGTCATATCCTACCCGAGCGGAGGGGTTGGTAAATAGGATTAAGGACTACTCTTTTAACGGGAGCCCAACAAATTTCTCAGTCATCTAGTGTATATATATATATATATATATATATATATATATATATATATATATATATATATATGTGTGTGTGTGTGTGTGTGTCAAAATAAATAGATATTTTAAACACTTTTTTCTTAATCAAGAAAGTTCTGAAATGCAGATCAACGGAACAGAATGAAGTAAAAAAGAACTATTATTTCACATCTTTTTGACGGTTTCATTGCTTAATGTTTTGGG
Source organism: Sepioteuthis lessoniana (assembly GCA_963585895.1). Taxonomy (NCBI): domain Eukaryota; kingdom Metazoa; phylum Mollusca; class Cephalopoda; order Myopsida; family Loliginidae; genus Sepioteuthis; species Sepioteuthis lessoniana. The sequence continues at coordinate 104,624,383 of OY757904.1, forward strand.
TATAATGTCACAATCAGCAAATGAAATAGAACATAAAAATAGACGAAGGAAAGAATAATTTAAAACTGAATATTCCCTGCACAATGTGAATGATGATTGCATAGCGCATGAGCGGAAGTAGAAAGGGGACGTAACAAAATAACTTTCAACTATCACAAAGCATAATATCGAAATTAGTAATGAATTGCTCCGTAGGATATGGAGTAGGACCTACTAACAGCACTAAAAAGGAAGAATGACACTATTCTTAGAATTTTCTAATACATATATATATATATGCGAGAATGGGCTGATAAGTCCATATGATCACGTCATATCTGCTTTTGATGATTTTTTAACCAATAAGATACAAACTCTACAACACCGACAGTAGAAATGTGTGGACCACAAGGCGAACCATGTTGAAAAATAAACGTCATTTGGTCACATTTCATGAGAGTATCTTGGTCAGCCTATGAACTTTTCAGTCAACCTTCGTATACATATATACATTTTTATATATAGCGTATTTATTTTCATCGGAATGATAGCAAACTTTTGAAAATTCTTTTCTTGACCCCAAAGCTTCAAGGCAAACAAATATTTTTCATAGTTTAAGTATTGTCGATTATTAACTTTCAACTATTGTTACAACATCAATGAGCCAAAGGTTTTCATTTGATCCTGGGTGACGAAAGTAGATAACAAACACGCATTATATATATATATATATACATTGCAGACAAAGGTGTAAATGATTAATTAAAATACCGATCTACAAATGAATATGTTCTATTTCTTTAAATTGAGTGAAAAATTTATTGAGAAACAGAAATTGCAGTCTTTTCTCGTAAGAAAAGATAATATTTGTCAGAGCATAAATGTTTTAAGAGAGAAAGTGAAGATTCATGCATGAAATGTACCAGTTTTGTTTAACCTTAATGTAAATGGATATATTTTGTGTTTGTAAAAGGTCTGTGAGTGAGTGTGTCACTATGAAAGAAAGAAAATATATTTATGCGTTAAACATATATACAGCTGGAACTGAAATTTTCATCCGCAAGCGGGGAGATTGTAATTGTTGTAGAAATAGGTCTATATGAATAATATAATATTCGTTAAATTTAAGATATGCAATGTTGAAATTAAAAGCATTCTTGAAGGAAAAGGATGTAAGATTTTTACTCAAAAACTGAACTGAAAAATTTTGAGTAAGCGACAGAATAAATCTACTAAAGGTTTATGGGTATTTATAAGATTGAGGTAGGCTATATATTAGATTAAAATGTTGATCATTTATCTATGATTCTAATTGGTTTAAAAATGTATTTTTAACAATCTTGGAGGGAAAAGGTTTCTTAGATTACTTTCAGTTTTGATCCTTCAAAAATCTTCGTGGCAAGTCAAATATTGCTGTCTGGAATTCAAAAAAAAAAAAAAAACAACAAAAAAACAAAAAAAAAAAATAGAGCGTAAACGCTGATTGGTCAATAAATGCAAAAATACAATTAAAAAAATTACAGCTTCTCCAGCCTATTTTTTGCGCAAAAAAATCATCATCATCATCATCATCATCATCATCATGTCGTGTCGCCAGCACGGATATCCCTGACCCTCTCTCGTCACTTCTCCCTATCATTCATTGCTTTTGGCAGGTCTTCAGGGTTACATCCCGTATCCTCGCATAGCTGCTGTATGTATGTTCGAGCTGGTCATCCTGCTTTTGCTTGACCATATGCGGGGGTCCATAGGAGTATATCACTAATGGGTTCGTCCTTGCTTCTCCAGCAGTGTCCTGCGTGTATGGTTCGTCTTACTTGTATAGTTTTCGTGATGGGAGGCAAGTGGCCGTATAGTTGGTGTCTTGTGGGGCGTTGACGCCCGGACTTGTTCAATATTGCTCTCAACATTCTTGTGTAATTGCCGTCTAGTTTCTTCTTCAGTCGTTTAGTTAGCGTCCAAGTAGTGCATCCATATAGTAGTATCGATACAACCGCTGCCTGGAAGAAACTGCGTTTCATTTTATCGGTCAGGTCTGATTTCCATATGATAAATAGCACTTTTTGAATATGAAAATCAGTTAATTTCGTATATATATATATATATATATATATATAATGTCAACTTACACATGGGTTAAATATGAACTGATATTGTGTGTTTAAACATCATCGGGAAATTCGATCTCTTTGATAAGATTAAATGGAAATTCTTTTAAGGTAAACGTGTCAGTACTATTATATGGTTGCAGCATTAGGACTTTAACGAAACACCGGAAGAAAAAGCTAGATTGGGAACTACACAAGGATACTGCGTGCTGTTTTGACAAATCATGGAAGAAGAACAGCAGCTGTATGACCACATCTCGCAAACCATCAAAGTAAGACGAACAATATATACTGAATACTACTGGAAATGTAAGGACGAACTCAAAAGCGACGTTTTCTTCTGGACTTGTACACATGGACATACCAGCATTGTCGACCTGCAAGAACGTATATTCATCATCTCTGCGTGAACACGAGGAGGATTTACAAGAGCTATGGCCGCAAGGAACGGAGGGCGAGAAAAAGTTAAAGGAATCTGTGCTGTCAATATGCCTTGATGATAATGATGATGATGATATATATACGAGGATCATTAAATTAGTTTCCAGACTTTTTTTGTATGAGCACTTCTATTGATAGTACACACATGAAACTCTAGTCCCCTGCGAAGTAATCTTCTCCGGTTGCAATGCACTTGTTGTACCGTTCGAACAACTTCTGGAAAGCCCCATAGAAGTCCTCTTGTGTAAGCGTGTCAATGACCTTCGTCACATTGTCTCATAACGACAGCCTTTGAGCTAAGGAAACAATCAAAAGTCACAGGGACCAAGTTCTGGACAATAGAGAGGGTGAGGAAGTATCTTGATGCCCATCTTGGTCAAATAGTCTGTGACAAGGATGGAGTTGTGGACTGTTGCATTGTCCTGCTGGAAATGCCACTGAGCCGATTTGAAGAGTGCTAGCCTCTTCCCTAGGAATCTCTTCCTTAACTCCCTTAAAACCTCAACATAGTCATCCTAACCCTAACCCTTTGACCAATCAACTCTGGAGTATTGACTTCCTTACTCCTCCCACACTTCTCATCATCCCTCATAGACTCACTGCCTTCCTTGAATCTCTTATGCCACTCAAAAGCTGATGCTCGATTCATGCAAGATGCTCCAAAAGCAGTCTGAAGCATTCCATACGTTTCTGTGGCGGCATTTTTTCCAAGTTTAAAACAGAATTTTATTGCATATCGTTCTTCTAAAGTGTCCTCACGTCCAGATTGGATTTTTGAAATTCCCCAGCTGTGACAATCAGGCTTTAAGTAGGGTGTATTCCAATTGCTGCTGTAGCTGTTCATTTGAACCTGAAATCATAAAAATTGGTTTGTCATCTCATAAGATGTATAGCAATAACATAGTGAATTTTCAAGAGTCTACGACAATTCTAAATGCCTGCACAAAAAAGTCTGGAAACTTATTGAAGGCACCACGTATATATATATATATATATATATACTCTTAGTTTCTAGTGAAAATAATTTGATATTACGCAGTTGAAATATATGTAGAGGGTCTTCATTCAGTGAAATTGTGTATATTCACCGATTTTGATAAGAACTGTCTCGTTTCCAACGTTCGTCAAGTGGTACTTTTTAAGTTAGTTTTATTTTTCCGCGATGGTCTGACTTTTAATTGATTATTCAAATAGATATTTCGAAGAAGGTGTGCTTGCTCCTAGTTTCTAAATGCAGGTCAGCATTGGTAGTTACAGCTAGAGTTGTTTCGTCTTCATGTTGATGCATTTCTTGTAACGTCAAAGTTAGGTCAGTGACATCAAAGGAAGCTGAACATCACAAAACAGGAACAGGAAATACATGACTGACTGCATCAAAGCAACAATAAAAAGATCAGAGAAAGTGAGAGAGAGAGAGAGAGAAGAAGAAGAAGAAGAAGAAGAAGAAGAAGAAGAAGAAGAAGAAGAAGAAGAAGAAGAAGGGAACAGTATCAAATCAAATAATGAAAAAAATGTCGAATCTTACCAATATACGGAGAGAGAGAGAGAGAGAGAGAGAGAGAAAGAGAGAGAGAGAGATCAATTGATGGATAGATAGATAAAGAGAGAAAGGGAGAGAGAGAAAGAGTGAGAGAGAGAGAGAGAGAAGGAGAGAGTGTGAGTAGAGGGAAGAGACCAGTATAAAATCAACTAATAAAAAATGTCGAATCTTACCTTAATAATTATATATATATATATATATATATATATAGCGAGAGAGAGAGAGAGAGAGAGAGAGAGAGAGAGAGAGTGAATAAAAAGATAAAGAGTAAGGACACACGAGAGAGAGAGAGAAGGAGGAAATAATGAAAAGAGCAGTTTTAAAAAAGTGTATCATAGTTGTTAAATCTTTCACACACACACACACACACACAGAGAGAGAGAGAGAGAGAGAGAGAAAGAGAGAGAGAGAGAGAGTAGTATAAAAATAAAGAACAATAGTCGAGAGGGGAAAAGAAAAAAAAGTAACATTGAGAAAAAAGGAACAAAAATAAGAAAAAGTGCGATAGATACTTAGACAAATAAGGGGAGAGAGCGAGAGAGAGAGAGAGAGAGGAGAAAATAAAGGAACAAAGAAAGCGCGCAAGAGAAAGGGAAAGAGAGATGGAGAGAAAAAGAGTGATTTCAAGGAGAAAAATAAAGAGAAGAGAGAGAGAGAGAGAGGGGGGGAAGAAGTAAACGATAGAACAGATGAAATTAAAAATCAATATAAAAAAATTCGGAAATGTTAAGATCGATATTCATAATGTCTTTGATCATTTTCAGATAAAACAATCGTGGTGGAAAGTGGTATGAGGAAACTTACACGGCTGTTGCATTGTACCATTCTTTCATGCTGCAATGGCATATCAACCTTCGTGCGTTATCTAATACTAAAGCCATCGCTTGTAGAAGAACAGCAGAGACGCTATTTAACCTATAGCTGGGAGGACAAAGGAGTTCATACCTTTCCCATGAGAATTAGTCTGAAAGTTAAGGTGATTGCGGTATTGGAGTTTGAATTCGCTTATTACGATGTCACTGTCAAGTACATTAGCCATTATGCCACAGGGACATTGCCCAGTCGGCTGGGGCTGTAGAATACACCGACTGCACCTCTGCAGAGGGGTAAGACCCCCATCCAATGAGTGTCCTGGATATGACACTAAACAATCTGATGGTGAGGTTCCAGTGATGCTGGAACTTTGGGGAATGCGGAGCACCCTTTCATTGTCATTGCTCCCTGGTCAACTCTGGCCCGGATTGATAGCTCCCGATGGGGCTCTATCTATGGGTTAAATAGAACTAACTGCTTACTTATGCTAAACTGAATCGTTTGAATTAGAAATGTTTGACTAAACAGAATAACTTGAATAGAAATGTTTTTGACAATTAAATTGTACTTATATTTAAACTACGTGCTTATACTAAACTGAATTGTTTGAAATAGAACTGTTTTTGACATTGAAACTGTACTTACACTAAACTGAACTGTTTAATATAGAACAGCTTTGACATTTAACTGTGGGTAAACAAAATCTGTACTTATACTAAACTGAATTAGCTGAATTAGAACTGTTTAAATAAACTGAATAGCTTGAAATAGAAATGTTTTTGACAAGTAAACCGTGTACTCATGCTTAAGTGAATTTTTTGAAATAAAACTATTTGCATAAAAATGGATTTGCCGTTAAATAACCTACAAAGGTTGATATGTCATCAAACCAACCAACCAACCAACTAAGCAACCAACCAGCCACAGGGACTCCCCCTATTGCATTTTGATTATACATATATGTGGGGTGTGTGACACGACCGTTGTAAGTATGAAACAGACAGAGAAACAGACAAGGATAAAAAACAAAGTAAAAATATAATTTTTGTACAACCCTCAAAAAAATAATATGAAGCAAAAAATAAAAACCCGTGATGAACGGAAAAATTCCAGTCAAATTTGCGAAGGAAAGCCTGCATCTCACAGTTCAGTAGGGTTCATCACCTTTATGACCTTTATGACCTTTATAAAAGCATCTTGCCGAATGGAATCTCATGTAACCAAAACCTTTATCTCACCCGAATAACTTAACAGGTTATCTAAAAAAGAATACAAACTAGCTAAAACTGAAAGTTTAACTGGCTGTCGAACATTATATATGAGGGCCTAACAACTCAATTAAAGATAAGAACCTCTGAACTTACTAAATAGGATTGGTTGATTGGTTTTAAGGCGTCAACCCTTCTAGGATTATATAATGTCGAAGTCAGTCTCTGAAGCAATTATATAGTTTCAAGTAACTCACAATGATAACCTTTTATAAACAATTATACATTCAAGTAAATATGCTTATTAATACTAATAATTCACATACATTTGTATGATTTCAACGATTCCTATCGAATACTAATAATTGTACACAATTATATGGGTCTGGGGAGTCTCCGTGGCTTAGTAGGTTACTAAGCCACGGAGACTCTCCAACCCCATATAATTGCTTGACTGTAACATCGTGGTAAGTGTGTTTGAAATAAAGTCGCACTTACGTTCACTTTCGGACTAATACTCTTGAAAAAGACATGAACTTCTTTATGTCTACGTCAGTTGGTAAAATAGTATCACTGCTGTTCTTTTACAAGGATAGCTTTGGCATTAAATAACTCACGGAGGATGATATACCATTAAAAAAGAGACCGAGACTGAAATAGTTAGTTGGTTTCAAGTATCTCAAAATATGATTTCTTGTAACAAATATTTATGATAACCGTATTTTGTTGTAAACAATAATGGGTTTTATCTTTCTTGCTAAGAGTGGACTTGAGAGTAATGGTAACAAAGAGGTGACTCCACACTCTCCAGATTTGGAACCCCACCAACAGATGAAGTTTTGTGTCATGACACCCTTTTTTCTGGCTTATCAACCCTTGGAGGTTATTTAGCGCTAAAACCTTTTTATACACACACACATATACATACACTTTGTAAATTCTAAGGTAATAATTTTAAAAGATCCAGAACTCATTTGTTTGCATTCAGTTAAATGGTTTCAAGTATAAAAAATTATTAAAGTATCATTATTTAGGCTTGGTTTCTTTGTTTAATGGCATATCAACCTTCGTGGGTTATTTTATGCCAAAGCCACCCTTCGAGAAGAACAGTAGTGGTACTATTTAACCCATAGCTGGGAGGATAAGGGTGTTTATCCGAAATTGAACGTAATAGCGCGACTGGAGTTCGAACTCGCTTATTAGGATTCTGCAGTCTATCGCTTTAACTATTAACACCACGGGGACACCCCCCGTATTACTATTTAACCCTAGTAACTCTATTCAATATTATTCATTTCTTTGCACCCAGTTAAATGGTTCATGCATTGTTATGTAGTACTAATAATTCAATTCAATATCGCTCATTTGTTTGCACACAGTTAAGTGGTTTCGAGTATAGAAAATGATCGAACATTTGTTTGAGCCATAGAGGGGATCCTAACAAGTATTACAACTCCGGGTCAAAGTGGACCTGGGAGTAATGATAATGAAGGGATCCACATTACCCAAATCTTCAGTACTAGTGCCTCACCATCGGATGCAGATTAGTGTCATATCCAGGACAACTAGTAGGAGGGGGTCTTTCTTCTCTGCAGAGATGCTGTCGACGGCAAGACACCCTGGGGAGGGTGGTCTTACAATTCTGCAGGATATGCAGTCAGCAACAGGGCGATCCAATATAGTTGATTTGTTTGTGGTAATAAAGGCTCGTGTAGAACCAGCTACACTTTTTGCATGAGCTAATAACAGAAAAGTGGTACACCGGTGCGCCACTGTGAATCACTTTTTATCATTCAAATTCTCAATATAACGAGGTTAACAATAGAATACTAAATGCAATCATTCACCCTTTTCTTAACAGAGGCGTCAATGTCATCATGGATTGTGGTTATCAGGGTAACCCAAAGTGTTCACGAATCGTCTTGTTTTATTGTAAAAATCTTATCTTGGGTGTTTATCGTATTCTTCTTTCTGAGTTTATAGAGGCGTGGGCAGTAACTTATATATATATATATATATATATATATATATATATATATATATATATATATATATGTTGCCTATCTTAGTGTGTCAGAATTTACTAAAAAATTCCTTTACATACAAACTTTGGTCTTCAAAGTTACTCGATCCATTTAGATGTCAAAAGAAAGATTTTTTCTCAGTTCCCCATTAACTCTGCGGATGAAAAGCCGAAGGCATGTTGTACATGTATTGAATGGTTGACGAACAATCTGGAGTCGGTGGCAATTTTGATACTTGTTACTTTTCACTTCACAAGTCTTTAGGCAGTGACCTTTGTATTTTAACAATGTCTGCTTGACCTAAAACATGAATTTGACTACAAATAAAGCATCTACAATAGTCAATGGAAGTAGAATAAGACAAGGTCAGGTTTAAATAACTAGCAGTCAAATCAGTCAATCAGACAGTCAGGGAAACTCAGCAATATCTGGGATGACGTCAACATTTCCACGTCCTTGCGTTGATATTTTGCTATTCATGAATAATGTGGACGTGTCAAGCTCGATTATTCATGGTTAATAAAAAACTGTTTTTTCCTAAGATATGAAAATTTATGAGTGGCCATAAATGACCATATATATATATATATATATGTGTGTGTGTGTGTTTGTGTGTGTATGTATGATATTCTATCTATCTATCTATCTTGTGCATGCCACACGAAAACGGGCTTTTAGTGTTTATAATTTGATATTTTTCTTTCTTTGGTTTCTTTGTTTTAATGGCATATCAACTCTTTTTGGTTATTTAATGCCGAAGCCATTCTCCTAGAAGAACAGTAGTGGTACTATTTAACCCATAGCTGGGAGGATAAGGGGGTTCATACATTTCCCAAGGGTATTTGCCCGAAAGTGAACGAAACAGCGCGACTGGAGTACGAACTCGCGTACTACGATTCCACAGTCCATCGCTTTAACCATTACACCACGAGGACACCCCCGATATTTTTCTGTGTTGCATACCTTGCTGTTGTAGTGTCGAGTACTTTTTATTGTACTTTTTTTTATATTCGTATATATATGTATATATATATGTGCGTATGTGTGTGTGTGTGTGTGTGTGCCTGTTTATATGTATGTGCATGTGTTCATGTGTGTGCCAGTTTGTATGAATATGAGTGTGTGTATGTATGTGTGAGTGTGTGTGTGTGTATAATAATTGTATTGGATATGATATCCGGTAAGATGATAAGAAATATGATTTGAAAGTTGATGTTAAAATTATTTTATTTCTAATGAAACATTTCGCTCTTGATCATTCGAGCATTTTCAAACACAACCGGAAATATTTTGAAAGGTTGAAAAAGATACCAATACAAATTGTCAAATTTATCAAATACGAATGCGTCATAACATTATGTGAATATTCAGTGACATTAAGAGTTTAAATACACACACACACACACACACACACACACACACACACACACACACACATATATATATATATATATATATATATATATATATCTTTTTAGCATTTCAAATCCTTTTCAGTAGGCTGCAGCGCTGGCTGACTCCCCGTCTACGCTATTCTAACTTAGATCAACATATACTCTGTCATCGATATTGAGCATTATATCTCTCTCAATATGGAAAACTCCATTAACCGATGATATAACAGTCATCAAAGCCGTTGATTGTGTCTACGGTATTTTAACTTATATATATATATATATATATATATATAGTCATGCACAGACAGACTGTTTCGTTCTATCAGAACTCTTCACTGTGGCTAGACACGTAGGACGCTCGAAACCAGGATCGAAACCCATCCAACTTTACGTTAGAGTAAATCTCAGACCGCTCGGCCAACAAGCGTACTACATTGGCTAAGGGAATTTTTAAAGGTATTTATGTAGCAACAGCAGCAGCGTCCGTTTGTTTACATTTTAATACCCTATCGGCTACCAGAGTGCTCTCTTCTTTCGAAGAGCTTTGCATTATATTATATATGTATATGTCGTATATATTATATATATACATTTATATATTATACAAATATTTATAGAAATGATATATTTTATATATAATTGATAAATTTTATATATTTTAGAAATGATATATTTTATATATAGCTTTATAATAATTTGTTAATATAATTTTATATATATTTTATAGAAACATTATATTATATATTATATATATAATTTCATTTTGTATATTCATATATACGTTCATTATATACATAATATATATCTTATATTTATCTTATGCATATATATCTTATATATATCTTATGTGTGTGTATGTGTGTGCGTGTGCTGAGGTTTTGGTTTGGTTTCTTTGTTTTAATGGCATATTAACCTTCGTGGGTTATTTAATGCCAAATCTGTTCTTGTCGAAGAACAGAAGTGGTACTATTCAATCAGTAACTAAGGGGATAATTGGGCTCATGCCTTTCACAATGATATTACTCTGAAAGTGAACGTAATGGCGTGACTAGAGTTCGAACTCGGTTACTACGATGTCGCAGTCCAGCACGTGAGTCCCTACACCACGGTGAATCCCGTTGTGCTGTGGGTGCGGACGCATAAATATGACTTGAATGCAGCAATATAATATGTTCTTGATGTGTTTGACTTATTTTCACTTTATCTGTATAAATGTGTTGGTTTAAATTTTAGCGAGATAGACAAGCAGAACATTGTTGCTGTGTTTGATTCTTACTAGGTGCCCCATTTATGACCTTGTACCACAACCATGCAAAAATTTGTAAATATCTATATATTTGAACACGGGCGGTAGATGTGGTGTAATGGTTAGCGACCTTGGGTATTAGGACATAGTTACTGAGTTCAATTCTTACTGGTTGCTCCTACTCTTGTGCTAAACCAAACTAAGCTTAGTAAAGGATTTACGGTCAAATCCAGCTGAAAGCACCGGTTCCTGAGAGATTGATGCGAGCCAGTTGGTGACAATTCGAGAACAGCAGGTTTTATAAGAAATTTGAGGGTTGTGAGCCATACGAAGGACAGTTGAATTCAGAGTTTTCCTTCTTCCAGATTGGTTCTCTAACCCAGGCTAAATAACCCAGTCTGCTTTACTATTTATCCATAGTTGTTTGGAGAAACGATGGATTCATGTCATTCCTATGGGCATTAGCGCGAAGTGAAATACAAACAGCCTCGTCCTGGTTTTGAACTCTGATCGAGCTTTTTATTTAATTCCAGGATAAGCGTTACGCTGAGCGAACTTCCTCAATTTAAGAGTAGATCAGACAAAAGACGCTAGATCGGTTAGTTTTATAATAGAAATCTTTTTCACAACTTCAAATAACTAACAAAATATAGATTTGGTTTCAGTTTATTTATTTAATAGCATAACAACCTTCATGGGTTATCTAGTGCCAAAGTAATCCTCAGAGAAGAACAGTAGCCTAACAGAATCTATAGCTGACAAGATAAAAGGCTTCATACTTTTCCCATGGGTATTAGTCCGTAAGCGAATGTAATTGTGTGACTAGAGTTCGGAGAATTTCTAATGGATCATTATACAATATAAACGGATATGATTTGGTATTATTTATTGCCAAACTCACCAGCGTCTGGAATAAAATGACAACAGATATGTAGCGAAAAATAAACTTTTTATCGATATATATATATATATACATACATATATAAGTGGTGTACTTAAGTTTGGACTGCTACTCACTATTACTTTTGGTTACTGAGGCTCAGTGCTGTATGTATTCATCTAACCCTTCGGCCACGGGCAATATGAGACATAAGGTCAATTTTTAAGCTGTTTTGAATTCAGAGCTGTCCTTCTCGTAGACTGGTTGCGTGAAGTAAAACGCAAATAATTTCGTTCAGGATTTGAACTCGCGTCGACAATTCCATTGCGACGATTTTATTCGACTATAATTCTGTTTAACTTATATGCACACGTGATGTGTATATGTATATGTGCATGGGAGCGTTCATGAATGTGTCTGCTCCTGTCTGTGGGAATGTTCTGGCTTTACTGGCAAGCTCTATGCAATCATATAGCATTACATCGCTGATTTTAATACTGAAGCCCTACCCTCTACAGCGGGGCCAACGAAACATCAGTCATTCCTGACTAAACGGTGTCAGCTTAAATGATGGAAGAGGGATATATGAATCAAGGTGACGGATCGATTTTCAAATGATGCTAACGGGGAACAAGGAAAAGAGAGAGAGAGAGAGAGAGAGAGAAAGAGGAAAAAGAGAAGATGATATAGTGCTTTACTGATTGATATTGACCTTCTTTTCATCTTTACTTTTCTCTCGTCATTTGGATTGTTTATCTTTTGACTTGGTACTTCCTAAAGATTTCATGTTATGGGCCAACCATGATAGGGTTGAAAAAAAAAAAACAACCCCAAACAAACAAACAAACAAACAAAAAAAAAAACGAACATTCAAACAAAGAAGCAAACAAACACGAGCTTATCCTTCGCTCTCAATTATACGAACTCTCTTTCTCCTCATCAGTCTTTTGTCATTATTCCTAAGAGAAAAAAATGTTGCTTATTGATGAACTAAGATTCTTTTTAATACCAGAACAAATAAAACCAGCAATAAGAATATCAACTGATGACGGTCAGTACTTATCATATTCTGCTGGTTGACATATCTATATTTGATACTTACGTTATCTTAAAACTTTCTGATTTATTCTAATCAACAAGCCACATGTTTGCACATCTATTCGTGCCACTTACATATTAAAAAAACGAGAAGGCCTATCGATGTAATTTTTGAAATGAAGACTCATCAGACTTAAAATTGATCTTATGTGAGGCTACTCGAAGTCAGCCAACAACAATCTCCGGTTCTAAACCTTGAAAGCAAATAATTCTTACATAAGAATTTTCTCCGTAAATTCTTTTTACGAATCGCACATTTATTTATGATAAGTTTTCAGCATTTAGTCTACCTAGTTGGCGGGATTTTATTATTGTAGTATACTTCCAATGGGTCTTGAAAAATTACGAGGAACACGTATATATAAAAACATAATCTTATGTTTTTATTCTTCGACGGTGACGTTTGTGTGGAGCAGGAAAGCATTCAGAGAGAGTTCATGCACACGAAGGAGCTGTCGGGAGTCGGAACAGCTAACAGGTAACCAACTTTAACCAAAACACCAGACCTTACACAGTCCCAAAACTCCCATGCAACCCACACACAATGCTTGTTTTTTAATGGTCACGGTTTACACACACACGCATCATTTGTTTTTCATCAGTCATGGCTTACATCCACGCATTGCTTGGTCTTAATGGGCCACGGCCTACACCCACGCAATACCTGTCCTTCACCAGCCATGGCCTACAAACACGCAACGCCTGTTCTTTATTGGTCATAGCTTACACCCAGGCATTGCTTTTTTTCCGGTAATCACTGTGTTGATTTTATCTACGGCCGAATGTATCAGTCAACAACATCCGCCGGGTCCATCGTAGGTCAAGGTCATATATCTCATTAAATGCTGACAATATCCGAGGTATGTTAGTGATAAATTGAACGTAATTGAGCAACTGGAGTTCAAACTCGTTAACTACAATGTTGCGATTCAGAACGTTAGCAACTTCACCACAGGGATACTCGCTGAAAACGTTTTAAAAGCTAAAATGACAGTATCAAATAAAATAGTGTTCAATAGAAAAATATCGTAAAACCAAAAATAAGAATTTTTTGTAATTGAAGGGAAAAATTTTTAATTAAAAATACACATGGAAGAATTTCAAAACTCACAACTTGAAGCTTCACAATTTCTAGATCACCAGATATGTATTGGCATCCCAACACTACATAATCATTTAATGTATGTAGACATATATTTCAATAATATATCATTTGATTCTTTATTTATATATTATAATTGTGCATATCATGATTACAATTCTATATATGTCATAAACATTGTACCTATTATAATATCACTGTTCTTTTGCATATATATATATATATATATATATATATAGAGAGAGAGAGAGAGAGAGACAGTAAGCCATATTTGCTGTTTTTCAACCTCAAATTAAACGTATGACGTCATCTGATGAAACCAAGAGTATAATGATATTCTTCGCCGAAATAAACTTATAATGACAATTTAACCAGGTTTGAGTTTTTTCTAATTGCATTATATGTATATATATATATATATATGTATGTGTGAGCTGCGACACAAGATCAGTTTTTGAGCGGAGTTTAACAGGTTTGAATTCAGTTTTCTTTCTTCTATACCGATTGCCATTGCAAGGTTACAAAGCAAATTCTGTTCTGTTCATCCATAGGTAGAGGGAGAATGATTGGATTCAGACTTTTCCCTAGGGTATTAGCGCTATGTGAAATGCAAACGGCTTCTTCCAGGATTTGAATACGGGTCACCGTGTCCTTTTCCAACCGCCGTAGACATTTCACTATAAATATATATATATATAAGCAAGTAAAGTAAAGTTGGCGACCGTACCGGAGGGTGACCCGAATGCTCCCTTTTTAATAGATACTACACCAAGGGAGGGCGTTACTCCTTTCGCGGGATTGCTCCACTTTACTTTTGATATGAACCATATAGTGCTGAGTGTTAAGTAAGAATGCTTCAAGTACGATTTTTTGAGTCTTTGGTATGACTCGACCTGAGATTAAACCTTCGTCTTCCAGGCCTTTAGCGAACACTCTACCATCTAGACCAATAGGCTTTTAAGAAATATATATTTTATACTCGAGAGATGAAGGTGTGTTTTGTCGGTATTTGCTGCATTGAGTGTGGGTTTCAGTACCCTATCCGGTATACCTCCGTGGAGCAAAATTGGTCATTGAGTAATCTCTAACATATAATAGAAAGAAAACGTAAAAATAAATTTTCATGTTGATAATATACCTGGATAAATAGACTTTGGTTTTTCTTTCTGTGCCGGAGATTCTATTCTTAAATAAGCCACAAAGCTGATCAAGAGAAAAGCACTTGTTTTTTTCCGAACATCGGATATGAAATAATTTATAGAAACTCGACTTCATTTTCAAGCCTTGACATAAGGCCCACCAATTGATGGTAGATTTACCCTTACATTTTGAAAGTGGGCGCCTTATTAATCCCATTGTCAAGTTATCCTTTATAGATTAATTTCTAGCATCAAAGTTCCAATCCATAAGTCGCTTAGAACAAATCATTTGCCGGCTTTATTTGTAAAGATAATGGCCTAATAACCATTAAAAATGGCCTAATAACCATTAAAAATACTCTGAGAGTTAAAAACACAGAGCTATTTGGATGAATCAAAAAGCATACTTTTCTAGATTTGTAAGTAATAATAATGATGGAGAGAAAATAGTTTGATTCTTACCTTTTCATTGAACATTAGCGTCATGTGAAATGCAATTA
>OY757904.1:104644857-104704857 GCA_963585895.1 Sepioteuthis lessoniana
CTCCATTCACAGAGGAAAGATGGAACAAATCCTACTAGCGTACGGCATACCTAAAGAAACCGTAGCGGAAATAACGATTCTTTATAGAAACACTAAAGTAAAAGTACGATCACCCGATGGAGACACAGAATACTTCGACATTGTAGCAGGCGTACTACAAGGGGACACGCTGGCCCCGTACCTCTTTATCATTTGTCTAGACTACGTACTTAGAACATCGATTGACAAAATCAAAGAGAATGGCTTCGAACTGACGAAGAAAAGAAGCAGAAGATACCCCGCAAAAACAATTACCGACGCCGACTACGCCGATGACATAGCGATACTAGCAAATACACCTGACCAAGCCGAAACACTTCTGCATAGTTTGGAATGAGCAGCAGCAAGCATAGGCCTCCATGTTAATGCACACAAAACGGAATATATGTGCTATAACCAAACGGGGGACATCTCCACTCTAGAAGGAACCCCTCTTAAACTAGTAGACAAATTCCCGTACCTAGGAAGCAGCGTCGAGTCAACCGAAAAGGACATCGAAACGAGGTTAACGAAAGCATGGACAGCTATCAATAGGCTATCGATTATATGGAAATCAGACCTAACCGATAAAATGAAACGCAGTTTCTTCCAGGCAGCGGTCACATCGATACTGCTATATGGATGCACTACATGGACGCTAACAAAACGGCTGGAGAAGAAACTAGATGGCAATTACACAAGAATGCTGCGTGCAATCCTGAACAAGTCCTGGCAGCAACACCCCACAAGACACCAACTGTACGGCCACCTGCCCCCTATCACGAAAACTATTCAAGTTAGACGAACCAGACACGCAGGACATTGCTGGAGAAGCAGAGATGAACTCATAAGAGATGTACTTCTATGGATCCCCACACATGGCCGCGCAAAAGCAGGACGACCAGCACGAACGTACATTCAGCAGCTATGTGAGGATACAGGTTGTTGTCCTGAAGACCTACCTAGGGCGATGAACGATAGGGAGGAGTGGCGAGAGAGGGTCAGGGATATCCGTGCTGCCAGCACGATATGATGATGATGATTATTATATTTTTGTTTGTTGCTTTTTCGTTTATTTCTCATTCTCTCAATAACTGTTTGATTCTTTCTGACCTCTTTGAATTCTTTTCTTTATTTTGATCAAAAAAACATTTCAGTCTCTAATTTATCCAGCTTTTTCTTTCTTCCTTATTCTGCCTGTCTACGTGTTTTCTCTCTCTATCTCTCTCTCAATTATTCTTTCTCTCTAGCGCTTTCTTCCTTATTCTGCCTGTCTACGTGTTTTCTCTCTCTATCTCTCTCTCAATTATTCTTTCTCTCTAGCGCTTTTTTCGCGCTTCTCCATCTCTCCGTACATCTTCAATCGTTCCTCCCGTCCCTAAATTCGAAACTTTCTCTAAGTCATATTTTTTCTTGACAGTTATCTTTTTGTGTTCTTTTACTTTAAAGAGTCGGAAAAAGAATAAAAGTTATGTTGTAATCAGCACACAGTTCAGTATTAAATTCCCTTTTCAATCCATTTATTTAGATCTCTATATAATGAAAAAATCTTTTCAATATTACCTGTATTCATTACTTCCGTACAAGATTGACGAATTTAAAAAGCCGCGTTAATTCTATCATGATTTTTTATTAAAAAATCTTTTTATTCAGTGCTGATATTTGAAAAATGTCTATTGTCTATCATCCTACCGCTGAACAACTCCCGATTGGACTCCTTGTCCAACTCAAAAGAGATTTTGGATCCCAAGCCACGAATCAGTTTTAAATATGGCCACCGACAAAATCAAAATTCCAAACACTGATTTCAAACCCCAAATCAACAAATTCATCCTTACAAAATGCCAATAGCGTTGGAATAATAACATACACAATTAACTCTTCAATATAAAACCCACGCTAGAAGAACGGAAACTCTTTAAAAAAGTTCAGAAAAGAACAAGTCACTATATCCCAATTGTGCGTTGGTTACACAAAATTGACACTATTTTACACTCAACTAAGGGGAACAACTCTACGCACTTAAGTTTTTTTATAAAACGCAGTGGGGGTAGTCTCCGCAGCGTTGTGGTTAACGTGATGGACCACGACATCGTAGTAAGCAAGTTCGAACTCCTGTCACTTTATTATGTTCACTTTCAGACTAATACCCTTGGGAAAGGTCTGAATCTCCTTATCCACCAGCTATTGATCAAATACGTGCACTATTGTTTTTCAAGGATAGCTTTAGCGTTAAATAACCAATGAAGGTTGATATACCATTAAAAAATCAAATTATAGAATGTGGAGATTTATTTCTCACAAGACAATGTTTTTTTTCAACGTAAACCATTTGAAGGATAGAGGGGAAAATGTCGACATAGCAGACATTTTATAATCCTTGTTCGAAATAAAATCCTACCCACAATTAAAAACGTAAATATGACCGGTACTATACAAAGTAATTATTAAACAACTCTCCCATTTGATTTTAATAAATCGTTAAAAGAAATATTAAAGAAATATATATACAAGTAGTTTTTAACAATCACACAAAACGTAAGCATAAACGTATAATATAAGCGATTTCTAAACCTCTAGGCGTAAAACAATCCCAGACAGGTTGACATGCCGTTAAAATCGATCAATCAATCAATCAATATAACTAGACTGAAGCTTGATCTATGACCACCAAAATGAGACCACGGAATATGATTTTAGCGCATTCTGATCACAGAAAAGTTAAGACTTTAAATAATTGCGCTGTATTTACATCTGAAATAGGTGCAATAATCAGAGAGAGTGAATTGATGTTTACCTTTTGACAACGTTTACTGACTCGGAATTCCACATAAAAATAACTTAAATTGCCACCTGTAGTGAGGGTTTTGGACAAATAGAATAATTTAATTTTTTTCCTAACAAGACTATCTGGGAAGACGTTTGGTCCTCATTTCAATAGCAGTGTGTGATAATATTCATGCTTCTATTTTGGAAGATGAGAAGGATTCTAACGAGCATTTCATAATTATCTTCGTTATATCAAGAATATTGACTTTTTTAAAAGCACAAACGTAGAGTCTACAAAAGTATCATTTAATTTTAAAGTGGACTGTGAATTGTTTTATTCGCCAAGATCATTTTATGTGCATTGCTCTAATAAACATTTAGCCACCATATGTTGTTTTTTTCTTGTTTATGGTTACATACGTATATACAAACATAATGAGACCTTTCGTAATACATAGATAGATTTTATAATTCTTATGTAAGATAACAATAATAACAATAACAACAACTATAAAGAACTTAAGAGATATGGAAAGTAATTTAGCCTGAGGATAAGCAAAGCCACAATACCAATTATTTCAGTTCTCTAGTGAGGTAGGCCACACTTTGCCTTTTAAGCGTATATTATTCATCACACATAAAATTGACAACAGTTAAAACAGCAACAATTATAATGAGAAGAAAATATGCAGAAACCAGAATCTGTCCTGGAGAATAAGATGCACAAACTCCTCTGGGATTTTGAGATAAAACAGATCACCTAATCTCGGCCAGACGACCAGACCTTGTAATAATGAAAAAAAATATGCTGCCGAATTGAGGACTTTGCTGTTGTGGTTGACCACAAAGTAAAATTGAAAGAAAGGAAAAATAAAGTACCTCGACCTTGATAGGGAATTGAAAAAAATCTATGAAACATGAAAGGGATGGTGATACCAATTGTAATTGGTGCTTTTGGTGCAGTCACCAAAAGATTGGTACAAGGATTGGATGACTTAGAAATAAAAGGACGAGTAAAGGCCATCCAAAATATAACGTTATTGAGATCGGTCGGAATACTGAAAAAAGTCATAGAGGCTTGAGGAGACTTGCTGTCACTTAAACTGCAGTGAGAAACCATCGGCTAACGCTGGTGTGAAAAACTCGAAGAGGGGGAAATAATATTAGCCAAGAATACGAAATCATGAGAATGAGAATAAAATGTATCAAATATAGTTGTCATAATGTTTATAATAATGATGTAATAAAAACTGATGCTCGATTCATGCAAGATGGTCAAAAAGCAGTCTGAAGCATTCCATACGTTTCTATGGCATTTTTTCCAAGTTTAAAATAGAATTTTATTGCATATCGTTCTTCTAAAGTGTCAGATTGGATTTTTGAAATTCACTAGCTGTGACAATCAGGCTTTAGTAGGGTGTATTCCATTTCCTGTTGTAGCTATTGATTTGAACCTGAAATCATAAAAATTAGTCAGTCATCTCATAAGATGTATAGCAATAACGTAATGAATTTTCAAGAGTCTACGACAATTTTAAATATCCATACGAAAAAAGTCTGGAAACTTATCGTATGCACTTCGTATTTAATTAAAAGTCCTAATGATATAATCAAGATGTTAATTTTTTTCCTTTAGAATTAAATAATTAAAAAACCATATATAAAAAATAACACAAATAGCTATAAAAACTACAAATGAACCTCTCAACACTTTTGTCAGGAAGCATCTTAAATATTAAAATTGGGAGTTTCATAAGGTTTAAGCGGAAAAATAACAGATTATACTCTTTAAAATGACCATTGTATGTGTATGTAGGTTGGTTGTGTTTTACGGCATATCAACTCTAATAGGTTATTTTCTGCCAAATCGTGTTTATTCATGTAAATTGTATATATATAATTTGTAGACGAATAGTTTGTTGGTAATAATTTTTAAACGAACCAGGGTTCAGTTGTTTGCCCTCTGTTAAATAGTTTGGAGTATTCCTATTAAATACTGATAATTCGATTTGCCATATTTACATGGTTTCAAGAATTGTAAATGATTGAACAGTTCTATTTGATCAATAGTTCGAACCCTAACATGTACTACTATTCCAGTACAGAGTAGACCTTGGAGTAATGGCAATGAAGTGGTACTCCACATCCCCCAAACATTCAGGACTGTAGCCTCACCATCGGATGCAGTTTAGGGTTATATCAAGAATACCTGTTGGTGGGGGGTGCTTCTTAATCCTCTGTAGAGTTGTTGTTTGAGTTGACTGAACTGATGTATGTATGTATGCAAGTATGTTTTTATGTACATTTGTATATGCATATCAATCTATGTATGTATGTACGTAAGTATGCCTGTCTGACTATCTATATGTATCTATGTATGCATGCATGTATATATGTTCGTACGTATATATGAATGTATATATTTATGTATGTATTTATGTCTGTACATATGTACGTATGTAAATACGTACATAGATATGTATGTATGTACGCAAGTTTTTATGTATATATGTATGTACGTATCAATCTACGTAGGTGTGTAAGTATGCCTGTCTGACTATCTGTGTGTATGTATGTATGTATGTATGTATGTTTTTATGTATATATGTATGTATATATCAATCTACGTATGTGTGTAACTATGCCTGTCTGACTATATGTATGGATGTATGTATGTATGTTTTTATGTATATATGTAAGTACATATCAATATACGTATGTGTGTAAGTATGACTGTCTGACTATCTGTATGTATGTATGTATGTATGTATGTATGTTTTTATGTATATATGTATGTACATATCAATCTACGTATGTGTGTAAGTATGCCTGTCTGACTATCTGTATGTATGTATGTATGTATGTATGTTTTTATGTATATATGTATGTACATATCAATCTACGTATGTGTGTACGTATGCCTGCCTGACTATCTGTGTGTATGTATGTATGGATGTATGTTTTTATGTATATATGTATGTACATATCAATCTACGTATGTGTGTAAGTATGCCTGTCTGACTATCTGTGTGTATGTATGTATGTATGTTTTTATGTATATATGTATGTACATATCAATCTACGTATGTGTGTAACTATGCCTGTCTGACTATCTGTGTGTATGTATGTATGTATGTTTTTATGTATATATGTATGTACATATCAATCTACGTATGTGTGTAACTAGGCCTGTCTGACTATCTGTGTGTATGTATGTATGTATGTATGTATGTTTTTATGTATATATGTATGTATATATCAATATACATCTGTAGGTATGTATGTATGTATGTATGTTTTTATGTATGTATGTATGTACATATCAATCTACGTATGTGTGTAAGTATGCCTGTCTGACAATCTGTATGTATGTATGTATGTATGTTTTTATGTATATATGTATGTATATATCAATCTACGTATGTGTGTAACTATGCCTGTCTGATTATCTGTGTGTATGTATGTATGTATGTTTTTATGTATATATGTATGTACATATCAATCTACGTATGTGTGTAAGTATGCCTGTCTGACTATCTGTATGTATGTATGTAAGTTTTTATGTATATATGTATGTACATATCAATCTACGTATGTGTGTGAGTATGCCTGTCTGACTATCTGTGTGTATGTATGTATGGATGTATGTTTTTATGTATATATGTATGTACATATCAATCTACGTATGTGTGTAAGTACGCCTATCTGACTATCTGTGTGTATGTATGTATGTATGTTTTTATGCATATATGTATGTACATATCAATATACGTATGTGTGTAAGTATGCCTGTCTGACTATCTGTATGTATGTATGTATGTATGTATGTATGTATGTATGTATGTATGCTTTTATGTATATATGTATGTACATATCAATCTACGTATGTGTGTAAGTATGCCTGTCTGACTATCTGTATGTATGTATGTATGTATGTATGTATGTATGTTTTTATGTATATATGTATGTACATATCAATCTACGTATGTGTGTAAGTATGCCTGTCTGACTATCTGTATGTATGTATGTATGTATGTATGTTTTTATGTATATATGTATGTACATATCAATCTACGTATGTGTGTAAGTATGACTGTCTGACTATTTGTATGTATGTATGTATGTATGTTTTTATGTATATATGTATGTACATATCAATCTACGTATGTGTGTAAGTATGCCTGTCTGACTATCTGTGTATATGTATGTATGTATGTATGTATGTATGTTTCTATGTATATATGTATGTACATATCAATCTACGTATGTGTGTAAGTATGCCTGTCTGACTATCTGTGTGTATGTATGTATGTATGTATGTATGTATGTTTTTATGCATGTATGTATGTACATATCAATCTACGTATGTGTGTAAGTATGCCTGTCTGACAATCTATATGTATGTATGTATGTATGTTTTTATGTATATATGTATGTATATATCAATCTACGTATGTGTAAGTATGCCTGTCTGACTATCTGTGTGTATGTATGTATGTATGTATGTTTTTATGTATATATGTATGTACATATCAATCTACGTATGTGTGTAAGTATGCCTGTCTGACAATCTGTATGTATGTATGTATGTTTTTATGTATATATGTATGTACATATCAATCTACGTATGTGTGTGAGTGTGCCTGTCTGACTATCTGTGTGTATGTATGTATGTTTTTATGTATATATGTATGTACATATCAATCTACGTATGTGTGTAAGTATGCCTGTCTGACTATCTGTGTGTATGTATGTATGTATGTTTTTATGTATATTAGGTATGTACATTTCAATCTACGTATGTGTGTAACTATGCCTGTCTGACTATCTGTGTGTATGTATGTATGTATGTTTTTATGTATATATGTATGTACATATCAATATACGTATGTGTGTAAGTAAGTATGCCTGTCTGACTATCTGTGTGTATGTATGTATGTATGTTTTTATGTATATATGTATGTACATATCAATCTACGTATGTGTGTAAGTATGCCTGTCTGACTATCTGTGTGTATGTATGTATGTATATACGTATGTATGTATGTTTTTATGTATGTATGTATGTACATATCAATCTACGTATGTGTGTAAGTATGCCTGTCTGAAAATCTGTATGTATGTATGTATGTTTTTATGTATATATGTATATACATATCAATCTACGTATGTGTGTAAGTATGCCTGTCTGACTATCTGTGTGTATGTATGTATGTATGTTTTTACGTAAATATGTATGTACATTTCAATCTACGTATGTGTGTAAGTATGCCTGTCTGACTATCTGTATGTATGTATGTATGTATGTTTTTATGTATATATGTATGTACATATCAATCTACGTATGTGTGTAAGTATGACTGTCTGACTATCTGTATGTATGTATGTATGTATGTATGTATGTATGTATGTATGTTTTCATGTATATATGTATGTACATATCAATCTACGTATGTGTGTAAGTATGACTGTCTGACTATTTGTATGTGTGTATGTATGTATGTTTTTATGTATATATGTATGTACATATCAATCTACGTATGTGTGTAAGTATGCCTGTCTGACTATCTGTATGTATGTATGTATGTTTTTATGTATATATGTATGTACATATAAATCTACGTATGTGTGTAAGTATGCCTGTCTGACTATCTGTATGTATGTATGTATGTTTTTATGTATATATGTATGTACATATTAATCTACGTATGTATGTAAGTATGCCTGTCTGACTATCTGTGTGTATGTATGTCATCATCATCATCATATTGCGTTGGTAGCACGGATATCCCTGATCCTCTCTCGCCACTCCCCCCAATCGTTCATCGCCCTAGGTAGGTCTTCAGGACAACATCCCGTATCCTCACATAGCTGCTGAATGTACGTTCGTGCTGGTCGTCCTGCTTTTGCGCGGCCATGTGTGGGGATCCATAAAAGTACATCTCTTATGAGTTCATCTCTGCTTCTCCAGCAGTGTCCTGCATTTCTGGTTCGTCTAACTTGAATAGTTTTCATGATAGGGAGCAGGTTGCCGTACAGTTGGTGTCTTGTGGGGTGTTGCTGCCAGGACTTGTTCAGGATTGCACGCAGCATTCTTGTGTAATTGCCATCTAGCTTCTTCTCCAGCCGTTTTGTTAGCGTCCATGTAGTGCAGCCATTTAGCAGTTTCGATGTGACCGCTGCCTGGAAGAAACTGCGTTTCATTTTATCGGTTAGGTCTGATTTCCATATAATCGATAGCCTATTGATAGCTGTCCATGCTTTCGTTAACCTCGTTTCGATGTCCTTTTCGGTTGATTCGACGCTGCTTCCTAGGTAAGTGAATTTGTCAACTAGTTTAAGAGGGGTTCCTTCTAGAGTGGAGATGTCCCCCGTTTGGTTATAGCACATATATTCCGTTTTGTGTGCATTAACATAGAGGCCTATGCTTGCTGCTGCTCGTTCCAAACTATGCAGAAGTTTTTCGGCTTGGTCAGGTGTATTTGCCAGTATCGCTATGTCATCGGCGTAGTCGGTGTCGGTAATTGTTTTTGCGGGGTACATTCTGCTTCTTTTCTTCGTCAGTTCGAAGCCATTCTCTTTGATTTTGTCAATCGATGTTCTAAGTACGTAGTCTAGACAAATGATAAAGAGGTACGGGGCCAGCGTGTCCACTTGTAGTACTCCTGCTACAATGTCAAAGTATTCTGTGTCTACATCCGGTGACCGTACTTTTACTTTAGTGTTTCTATAGAGAATCGTTATTGCCGCTACGGTTTCTTTAGGTATGCCGTACGCTAGTAGGATTTGTTCCATCTTTCCTCTGTGAATGGAATCGAAAGCCTTGGTAAAGTCGACAAATATTAATGTCGCTTGTAGGTTCTTTGCCCGTACACCTTCAAGGATTCTACGGATAGTTAATATTTGTGAGGTCGTGGATCTATTTCTTCGGAAGCCATTTTGGTTTTTTCTAAGTATGTTGTTGATTTTGGGTTCTATGCGGTTTCGTAGTAGGGCATTGTAGATTTTGGCTGCTATGGATGTAAGTGTTATGCCTCGGTAGTTTTTTGCTAATCCGAGGTCCCCCTTTTTAGGGAAGGGGAGTATGCATCCCTTCATCCATCTATCTGTCGGATTTTGATTGTATACTGCGTTGCAGTGTCGGAGCAGTATGTCGTCGAATTGTCTGGTCTTCCATACTTCCAGGGGAATTTTGTCCAGCCCTGCAGCTTTCCTATTTTAAATTTTTCTGAGAACCGAGTCGAGTTCTTCTTGTGTAAACGGTCCTAGTTTAATGTTTAATTGTTTGCTAATTAATCTGGTGATTGGTTCATGTGTTATTTTTGGTGGGTTTCCAAGTAAGTTTTCGAAGTGCTGTTTCCACAGTTTTATTCTTTCTTGTTGGTTTGCTGCTTTCAGTTTTGCTTTGGCTGTGTTCTTTCTTCTGCTCACTTCGTTTATTTTTTGCCAGGCTATTCTAGATTGTCTATCTTCCACCGAGTCTCTCATCTTATCTATCTGATTTTGAATGTATTCTGTCTGTTCCTTTATATATATGCCTGCTAATTGATATTGTGCCGTTTTTAGTTTTAAGGCATTTGTGTTTGTTGGGTTTTTTCGATAGTTTTTGGAGGCTGTTTTCACTAGTGCACGTTTTTCTCTCACCGCTAAAGTTTCCCATGGGACTCTATATTTAGTTTTAAGTTTTGTTGGAATGTATTTTGCTGCTGCCTCGAGGTGTGCATTGACGAAATTTTCATATTTGTCGTTTGGTGTACTTTTTTCTGTCTTTTCTTGTCGTGTTTAGACAATCTACGTATGTGTGTAAGTATGCCTGTCTGACTATCTGTATGTATGTATGTATGTATGTTTTTATGTATATATGTATGTACATATCAATCTACGTATGTGTGTAAGTATGCCTGTCTGACTATCTGTGTGTATGTATGTATGTTTTTATGTATATATGTATGTACATATCAATCTACGTATGTGTGTAAGTATGTCTGTCTGACTATCTGTGTGTATGTATGTATGTATGTATGTTTTTATGTATATATGTATGTACATATCAATCTACGTATGTGTGTAAGTATGTCTGTCTGACTATCTGTGTGTATGTATGTATGTTTTTATGTATACATGTATGTACATATCAATCTACGTATGTGTGTAAGTATGCCTGTCTGACTATCTGCGTGTATGTATGTATGTATCAATCTACGTATATATGTAAGTATGCCTGTCTGATTATCTGTATGCATGTATACATGCATGTACGTATGTACTTATATATGAATGTATATATTCATGTATGTATTTATGTCTGTACGTGTGAACGTATGTAAATACGTACATAGATATGTATATACGTACATATCAATCTACGTATGTATGTAAGTATGCCTGTCTGACTATTTGTATGTATGTATGCATACATACGTACGTATATATGAATGTATATATTTATGTATGTATTTATGTCTATACGCATGCACATATGTAAGTACATACATATGTATGAATGTATGTATATCTGTTTGTTTGCGTGTATGTATATATGTACGCACGTTTTTTATATGTATGTACGTATGAGTGTACTTATGTATATACGTATGTCTGTCTGTCTGTCTGTCTGTATATATTTTTGTATATATGTCTGTACGTTGGCACGTATGTATGAATGTACGTACATACATTTGTATCTATATATGTATGTACGTATGTCTACCTGTATGTATGTATGTATGTATGTGTGTGTGTATGTATGTACGTTTGTATATATGTACAAACATTTTTACGTATGTAAGTATGTCTGCTTGTCTGCCTGCATTTATGTATTTATGTATAAATATGAATGTATGTCTGTACAATGAATGTATGTTTATCTGTGCATATGTATGTATGTATGTATCGTTTAAACAACAAAAGGGTTTCTTTCAAACAGCTTTGTTTCCCTTTCATCTTGCAAGATTTCTCAAGTTTTTTGTTAATTTCGACTATATAACAAAAAAAAAAAAAAAAAGAAAGAATGAAAGAAAGAAAAATAAATTGCAAATAATAGAAGATATAATTGTGAAACAAAATAAGACTATGATTGATAAAATAGCATTCATTCAAATAAACGTTGCACTAGATACATTAAATAACTCAAAAACTTTACACTCCTGTTCACAACATACACTGACTTCATCCTTCGCTTCATAAATATACATCAAGTTCAACGTTCACTCCATCATGAACAGAGGACAATCTAGATTAAAAAAAAATCTATTGTTAAACTACAACTAAGAAAAATCTCATTTTCACAGTTGACAGAAAGCATCTCAAATATCAAAAACAAGAGTTTAATTCGAATCTAACAGCAAAATAATATTCTTTATACGCCCACCCCTGGATATGACAGTAAACCATCTGACGATGGGGATTCAGCCCTTGAGCTTTGGGGAATGTGGAGAACAGCTCCATTACCATTACTCCTCGTTCTATTTTGACCTGGAGCGCGATTACATGGTAAGGTCCCATCTATGGGTCAAACAGAACTATTTAATCTATTACTATACTGGAAACCATTTAGATGTGGGCAAATAAATGATTAATATCAAATAGAATTATTGGTAGTGAATAGCAATACTTGAAACTCAGAGTAGAAATACAACTTAGGCTCCAATCTATGGGTCAAATTGGAACTATTTAATCTTTTACAAAGGATTCTTATTATCACTTATTTGAAACAAGGGGGTGTCCTTGTGGTGTAATGGTTAAAGCGATGGACTGCAGAATCGTAGTAAGCGAGTTCGTACTCCAGTCGCACTATTACGTTCAATTTCGGGCAAATACCAGTGGGAAATGTATGAACTCCCTTATCCTCCCAGCAATGGGTTAAATAGTAAAGAAGGGGAGGTGCTAGTGGTGTAATGGTTATCGTCGTAGGAAATGGACACGACGACACGATTTCAAATCCTGGACGAGACTGCATTTCACATAGCACTAATACCCTTGGGGAAAGTATGAATCCAATTATTCTCCCTCCAGCTATGGGTAAATACTAGGGCAAACTAGGTTCTTCAGCCTTGGTGAGGCAACTAGTCTAGGAGAAGAAAAACTCTGAATTCAGACCTGTTAAACTCCACTTAAAAATTGACCTTGTGTCATATCCTGCCCGAGCGGAGAGGTTGGTAAATATGCTTATTTAAAACAATACAGCTATGTGTAAGTTGTTCGTATAAGATTGTAATCTTGTACTTGATGATAAAATTGCTAATATCAAGTAGCAATAATTAAAACCATGAATGCACCACATGGACGCTAACTAAACGTATGGAGAAAAAGCTTGACGACGATTACACAAGAGTCTTCAAGCTGTATTGAATAAGTCCTGGAGGAAACACCCCACAAAACAGCAGCTGTATGGCCATCTATATCCTGTCGATAAAACTATCAAAGTTAGACGAACCAGATATGCGGGACATTACTGGAGAAGTAAGGACGAACTAATAAGCGATGTTCTCCTGTGGACCCCTTCACATGGACGAACAAAGGTTGGACGATCAGCCTGAACCTATACACAACAGCTCTGCGCTGAAGCAGGATGTAGCCTAGAAGACCTACTGGGAGCAATGGATGATAGAGACGGGTAGCGAGAGAGGGTCAGGGAAATCCGTGCAAGCAGTGCGACAGGATGATGATGATATATATATATATATATATATAAACTTTGTGCAAACAAATAAGCTCTGACTTGTTTAAAGATAATATTACTTACAAACTATTCGCTTACAAATTATATATATATATATATATATATATATATATATATATATAAACATCAAGGGTTGGTATGCAATCAAACCAAATAACCAAACCAAATCAAGTATTCTATGTATCTGAAAATTACCAATTATGGTGGAAAGTATTTGAAAGGAAAATTTCGGAGAATTTTTGCATAGAATCGAACCAAACTTAAGAAATCTTATTAGAGAACATGGAAAAAAATCTACAAAAAATTTTTAAAAAGAATTTTGCTCGTGCTTGTTAATGAAACGTGCTTAAGAGAAACACTGCTGATTAAATATAACTTCTTGAAATTCGCCATTGTGCACGATATATAAACGCCCAATAGTTCATCTATGAACCCATGAAACAAGAGATTTTATTTATAGTGGTGAAGGCTTGTGTAGAACCAGTCACATTTTTTTGGATGCGCTGATAACAGAAGAACGGTGCATGAGTAGGCCACAGATTCTCCAAACATTACTCCTCAAGCTTGGAATTTAGATTTTTTCTTTCTTTCATTATCCTTTACCTTAACAAGGCTTAAAAGTCCAATCTACCCGAAGGGTATTATCGTTAAATGAAACGCATGCAAACTATTCTCTCGAATATGGGTCCAGTTGGGGCCGAAAGCACTTGGAAAAAATACGGTGCCTTCCTGGATTCATTCACTCCAGAAATCAAACAGCCCAGCCGAAGACTTGAACTGATGAAAGATAAAGTAGGTAGAAACGAAGTGTCAGTCTTATTTGTTCAAACGTGTTTTAAAAAGAAAATTCTGCCTATATATATATATATATATAGATTGAGAGAGAGAGAGAGAAAGTGAGTGAGAGAGAAGTTTAAGAGAATGCTGATTTAGAAGTTTCTGTGTGAGGAGACCTCGTGGTGTGGTGGTTAACCTGCTTGACTGCGACATCGTAGCGAGCGAGTTCGAAATCCAGACGCTCTATTACATTCATTTTCGAACTAATACTCTTGGGAAAGGTATTAACTCTCCATATCCTCACAGCTATAGGTTGAATGGTACCACTGCTGTTCTTCTTTAAGGATGGCTTTGGCATTAAATAACTCACCAAGTTTGATATGCCATTAAACAAAGAAACCGAACCAAACTAAACCAAGTTAGAAGTAAAGAATTGCCAGTGTAGTAGAACGACAACTCTGAATTCAAAACTTAATAGGTGTGAGACCCATACCTATTACACATAAAAACAAACACAAAATAATTACACCTCTCACCCCGCTAAAAAATTGCATGCTATTGCAACTGTAGCACGATCCCTAACGTCATGGAACTGTGGTCCTATACTGTTCAAGGAGTCTTTAGTATGTAATGGTATATATCTTCATGTCAGAAAGCATAAAAAGGAAAAGGAAAGTTACGGCCACACACATACACATACACATACGAAAATACTGGTCAGCCTTTTTTCTCGATAATTACTTCTTTTGCAGAAGGCGCGATTTATGTTTTTAAATAAGGAGTTCCTGACTGACACTATTGAAAAAGAGTTAAAAGATTTTTAGATATTCATTATGCTCGAATACTTATTCTAATAAATTTAAAAAAGAGAGAAAAAGTGTGCCACAATGTTTTAGTCCACAGCCTTTTTTTGTCGGTCATATTTATACCACCTGGAGTTTCCTCAAGGTTTTCGACGAAAGCAAAATAGGCGGATCCTTGAACCCCCTTGACGTGAGTCTCCAAAGTATCTCTAGACTTTCAACACAGCACCAACTCAACTCCGTAAGAAGTACCACCGATTCCATAACGTGGTTTGATATCAAACAAAACTACATTTGATGCTATGGAAACGTAATAAGATGAAAGCTAATTGAATTGTATTTTGCTTTTATATTTTATTATTATCATTATTATTCATCTTCAGTTTTTGCTCAAGGAGGGTGAAGCGCACCTGAAGTATGGCGAGTTAGGGTGAGGAGGTCACGGACAGATTGAAAACCAATGCTCGAGAGTTTTAAAGTAGAGAACATGCTTATTATTGTAATATCAACAACAGATCTACTTGAGATACTGTACTGTCCTTGAAAGACAAAATATTGGTCCTAGAATATGCAGAAAAATAAGATACTTGCTTTCGCCCTGAGACCGCTGAAAATTCCCATTTTTATTGCAACCCAGAAATCACAGCTCTCTTGTTAAGGACATAGAATTAGATGTAGTTTATTTTAGCATTAAAATGAATGGAAAATGTGATAATCATGAATAAAAATTTGACAATATTCAGTTGTCTGATACCAAAACACTCATACCAATTATTTTCATGCAGGTTTTTACACTAGCGCTAGTTGATCGTCTTTCACGAGACTCCGAGTGAAAACGAGGCTCCTCAGTTCTCCGGGACTCTTCTCAGTATTCCGTCTGATCTTAATGCAGTACTCTGGATGGTCTCCACTCGTCCTCTGATTTCTAAGTCTTTTAGACCCTTTACCAATCCTTTGAGGATTGTTCCAAGCATTAATTACGATTGGTAGCACCGTCACCTTCATATTCCATAGCTTCTTTAGTGCTCTGGTAAGGTCTAAGTACTTATTTCCCCTTTTCGTTTTCGTTGATTTTCACTCGGTGTTCCGCCGGCTCGGCAAAGTTAACTATTGAGCAGGTTCTTTATTTTTGTTGAGTATCACTAGGTCTGCTCTTCTTGCCGGGATTAGATGATATGTTTGTATCCCAAAATCTGAGAACTTTGTGCATCTCATTCTCTAGAATTGATTCTGGGTTGTGTATATACAATTTATTCGTATCGTCAAATCTAAATTTCTGGCACAATTTCCAGGGGATCACCTTCCCAAGCGAGTTGTGTCTGGTCTTGTAATCTTTTTGCGTTAATTTTGCATTAGCCAATTATGTGATTAATCATTTCGTCTCAGTTACCACATAACCTACATCTGCTATTTTTGTAATATAATGGCAACGGGATTTCGTTTTATGCCTTTGGGTTTAGTTAGGCTGAGAACCTTTCGGTTCAGCACATGAGTTAGTTAGGTGCAAACTTGAGCACAGGTGTTGACGCGCGCGCAGGGAGGATGTGTCGTTCACAGATGCCAAAATAAAAATCCGATAGAAAGGTTGACCAGTGGATGTGAATGACGTCATGCACCGGAAGCGCGCGTGGAGGATTTTCGGGATTTTGAAAAAGTCAGTAGAGTTGAGTCCTGCTTCGGGAGAAGACTGTTGGCTTTCGCTTGCTCGCCGAAGCCAGGCCAGTGGCCTTTGTGGCGGGTGCCGCACGAGATGGGGTGGGGCAGATGAAAAAGCCAGAATGGAAAGAATGTGTATCTCTCTCCTTATGTCGAAGAACCTTTAAACTCAAAGGTAATAAAAAGTTTCGAACCTGAACAAAGAAGTCGTAAGTGTTTTTCGTGTTTCGAGATTCCTATGTTCGATGTATATATATATATGAACATTATATGTCCATTTCGCATATCCGTATCTGGCTATGGTACATTTTGTTGCGTCTTATCTATTTTTGCTTTAACCGAATTGGTCTTTTTGGTGTTGTTTTCCACTGCCATTTCCCTTTCTTAGTCATGTCCAAGTTTTCCCGAGTGAGATTTCGCCAGTTTATCACTTGAAATACCCATACAGTTGTTTTTCTTCCCATTTCTCTTTCCTCGTCATTATTGATCATTATTTTGCCAGTGTTGTTTCTGGTCACTGTAATCACTGTTTCTTTGCTCTTTTTTATGTAGTCTTCTATTCGTCGTATCAATGCATCGACGCAATCTCTCATGCTGGTAAGTTCTCTTCCTTCTTCTTTTTTTGGTTCAAATAGTCTGCCTCTGTCATCTATCGGCTGTAAGGCCTTATGCATCGTCATTACTTTTCTTGTTTTCTGGTTCATTTGTTGAAGTTCTGCCCTCGTCTATTTCAAGAATGGCCCCGAGTATTTTACAAGACAATCGCCCAAGTTTCTCTCCCTTTGATGAGATTCCTGCTCAAGTGTTTTAGTTTCGAGAATTTTCATCGTTCACATGGGATATTCTTTTGAAATTTTTTCTTTTTTCTTCCTTTGTTTGATGCCGTCCCTTTCCAATATTCACAAGTACTTGTACGTTTCCTTTTCTCCGAGTTTTCTGATTTTTTCTTGATTTGGTAGTTCTATTCCTTCAGTTATTTGTTTTTTCGCTCCTCGTTATTAGCATGGCGCATTTTTCTTTACCAAATTCCATCCCTATATCCTGACTATGTATTCTTATTGTTTGTTTTAGTCTCCAATTCTTTTTTCTTTTTTGCAAACAGCTTGATATCATCCATTTGCATAAGGGGATTAATCTTTTCTTGAGATTTTCTACGTATGAGATTAAGTGTCATCATCATTTTCTATGTATCATCGCTATTAGAAATAGTAAAGGTAACAGTGCATCTTCCGGGAATATACCTCACTGGATTTTTACTGCAGCTAAAGATTTTCCTCCTGCTGTCAATTCCACTTTCTAGTTTTTCATGGTTTTTATGACTTTGTCGGATATCTTGTACATTTTGAGTTTATTATTCATCTTTTCATGAACATATCGTATGCCTTTTTGTTGTCAACATTTTTCCATCTCGTTTTTGGCATCCTTTTTGTACTTCAGGAAACAGCCTGCGCCTTATTAGTGAGTGTGAAATCTTCTCCCTAATTTGTGCTGTTAATATTTTCCACATCATGGGTAGACACGTTATGGGTCTATAGTTATTGGGGGCGGTTCTTTTTTTGAGGGGTCATTTTAGATCAGGGTGGTTCTCCTTTGGTCATCTATTCAGGTGTATCTGTTTCTTTTAAGCATCTATTTATTTCGTGAACCAGTCTGTCATGGATGGAAGTGAGTTTTTAAAACCAAAATCCATGTATGCTATTAGGGCGTTTTCCAATTTTTTAGCGTTTTTGAATTTTTTACTTTTTTGAGTGTTGTTCTGAGTGAATCCAGGTGTATTCCCGCCTCAGGGTTTTTTTTCGAGTCATAGCTATTCTTTTTCATGCTATTTATTCATTCGATTCTTCTGCTATATTATTATTATTATTCATTGAGAGTTTTTCACAGCAGCATTAGCTGATGGTCTTTTACTGGAATTTGAGTGACAGCTAATCTCCTCAAGTCTCCAGGACTCTTCTCAATATTCTAGCCTATCTTAACAATAACATAGTTTGGATTATCTCCTCTTGTCCTCTGATTTATAAGTCTTCTAGTCCTTTTACCAAATCTTCGGGGATTGTTCCGAGTGCACAAATCATAATTGGTATCACCTGCATGTTCCATATTTTTTTTTAATTCTCTGACAATGTTTAGGTACATATCTCTCTTTTTACTTTCTTTAATCTTTACTCTGTAGCCCGCCGGGACGGCAATGTCAACTATTTTCCAGGTTCTCTTTTTTTCTTTTTTTTTAGGTATGGTCGTCTGGCCGTGATTAGGTAATCTGTTTGTATCCCAAAATCTCAAGGAACATTGTGCGTCTCATTCTCCCAAATGGATTTTGGGTTTTACATATACAACTTGTTTGCGAACTGTTTGCGAGTTTTTATCACTAGTTTTAATTATTGTAATTAAACCGAAGTCTAAATGATAGTAAGTTTCTTGAGTTCTCCGGGATTTTTCAAAGTATTTTAACTGATTTTAGCAATGTTGTGGTTTGGATGGTTACACTTTTTCTGATATCCAGTTTCCTCAGTCTCTTTTCTAAGCCTTTCGGGACCGTTTCGAGCACATCAACTATGATTGACATCACCGTCACCTTCATGGTTCATAGCCTTTTTAGATTTATTGCAAGATCGAAGTATATGTCTATTTTCCTGATTTTTTTATTACTTCAATTGTAGTATTAATAGTATTTTCCCCTTATTTTCATTTCTAGATGAAGCAATGTCAACTATTATTATTATTATTATCATTATTATTAATTTTAATAAGTATTTTCTTTTTCTTTAATTGTTCGTCGCTTTTTCACCTCAACTCACTCGAGACGTTAATCTACGATTGCGAAGAACGTCGTGGATTAAAAAATAATCTCCCTTCATATTTACACATAGTATTTTTTAGAATTAGTAAACTTTACACACTTTACATGAAGGCAAGCATAAAAAAATAACAATTTTTAACTTTTCAGATCTTGATGTATATATAAAGATATATAATCCTTATGATGGCTTGGCTTTGTAAGACGAAGACTATGAAGGGTGTGGTCCACGCCGATTGCAGGCACATTCGTGGTTGATAAAGCCGATGTGAGACGGGAAGGTCTATTAGCAGAGCTTGATGGTACAGTGTTGCAATTCCTCTCCCTGTATCTCTGAGAGCAGCCCAGCATCTATTTTCAAAGGAGGAGACAGCATGGTTGGTGGTGAGATGACAAGCATCATGGCTCTCAGCAGGGGTGGACCAACAGCGATGGTTGATGTGACAGGCATCAAAAGATTTTTTTTTAAAGAAATCTTTGAATGGCTTGTTTCGTGTTTTTTTTTGTCGTGATGACCAGCGGAGAGCTTATCGCACTGTATAATCCTGGGCAGGCGAAGATTCTCCATTCTGAAGACGTGTCCAGCTCTTCTGTTTCATGGCCTCGATGCTGGTGATCTTTTCAAGGACTTCAATATTAGTCACTTCTGTGAATGTTATAGCTCACAAAAGAGTACATCTCTTACAAATAGTATTATCCCTAAAAAAAGTACTTTCCTTACAGTTTATTTAAAATAAAAAGTTGACTTTTTTCTAAAATGAAGATACAAGAATATAATATTTCTCGTTTAACGTTATATAATAATTTAGTAAACTTTTCGCTTAGACGTGGCATAAGGCCGTATGATTCGAGCACACAATGAGACTCAAACTCAGGGGTGAAGGTTTGCTAATCAAGCTTGCCAACCAATAAACCATTCGAGAGCCCTAGTGGAACATTATTCAATCAAAATATAAATCATGTGTTTATCATTACAAAATACAGCCGGAATGGTAGTACTTATGAGGATCCCATTTATCAATCAAATAAATCTTTTCAATCTTTTCAAGGGATTCTTCTAATAATTATTTTATAGAATTATAAGTGTCAAATAGCAATACTTGAAATCATTCAACTGTGTGCAAACAAATGAGATCTGACACATTTAAACTATTTACTTAATAATCATATATAATATATATGTTGTATTTTGACCTTCGGCCCGAGCAAAATGCCATTCAAGGTGATGTACCGGAAGGAAGTGATACATTCCAATGGCGGTTAGGAGAGGAAATCGCGTGGGCGGAAATTGGCTAACAAAATGGGACAAGCTAAAAAATCCCATGATACTCTCATAGACTGACGCACCGGGAGAGAGTGACCTCTGAACTGCATGACAGTTATTTCCGTTTGATGACGATTAAACATTCGATTTCAAAGATCGAGTGGGCGTCGAACGATAATATAACTCAGTTGAGTTCGACGAGCCAGTAGAGTTGAAGGCAGTGGAGTTGCGAGTTGAGTTGGAGTTCCAGGCTAGTTGGAGACGAGATGTGGTAGGGAAAGCCACACCCGGCCGAGGGGGCCCTCGGGAACCCCGATGGAGTTTGGTGACCTGAGAAGTTAATGATAAGATGTGGCAGATCACCCAGCAGAGTGAGCCCCTAGGCCTCCGGTTGAGCATCAAGAGAACAAGAAAGACACAACATGACGGCCAAAAGAGTGAGGGGTCAAAATATTGCAGTTATGTTCGATCTCCAGCTCCTTCTCACAGTAAAACCCCACACAACCTTTTCGAACCCTTGCAATAAAGTGAGAAGTAAATTTTGTTAAATATGTCTTCCTGCGTCTGATTAATTTATTGCGTCAGCATGTATCCTGCATGAACATGTATATGTGTATATAAGCATATTTATTATGTCAGTATATAACATATATATATATATATATATATATATATATGTACAAACAGGAATTGGCATTAAATAACCATCAAAAGTTGATACGAGATTAAACTAAATAACCTAACCTCACCAAATTTAACCAGATACAACATTAAAAACTATAAAACCAAAATTAAAATTGTAACATTTTTGAAACAAAAAATAAATAGCATAACATATATAAGACATGAACTGTAAATTGAAGCGTATAACTCAATCTTTAACATTTGAAAAAATTACTACAAAAATAGCAGTCGACTTATACGTAGTGTAATGGTTATCGCCGAAGGAAATGGACACGGCGAGACGAGTTTAAATCCTTGACGAAGCTAAGAGCATTTCACATTGCACTAATGTACTTAGGAAAGGTATTAATCCAATTATTCTCCCTCCTGCTCAAGGTAAATATTAGGGTAGACTCGGCCCTTTAGCCTTGGTTAGGTGACCAGTCTCGGAGAAGTAAAACTTTGAATTCAAATCTGTTAAACTTCGTTTAAAAGATAGACCTTGTGTCACATTCTGTCGGTGCGGTGTGGTTTGTAAATACATATACGGCAAAGTTAAAATCCAAATCTTTAACACAATGGTAAAGATTCGTAGGACTTATTCGGCAGGGTTCAATTCCAAACCTCTACCGTTATATGTATAAATACATTCTTTAAATATATTTTTGATTTATACCGGACATTAGCATAATGGTTAGAGTGCTCGTCAATAGCCCGGGAGACCTGGGTTCAATCCCAGGTGAAGTCATACCAAAGCCTCAAAAAATTGTACTTGATGCTACTTTCCTTAACACTCAGCATTAAAAGGTAAGGATCAAGGATAAAGTGGAGCAATCCAGGGAAAGGGGTAGCGCCCCCGTACACCTTGGTGTAGTAGCTATCGAAAAGATAGCCTCTGGGTTACCCTCAACTATGGTCGCCAACTTTACTTATTGATTTTAACAGCACGTCAACCTGCCGGGTTTTTTTTTAAACATAGGTATTAAGTTTGGTTTGGTTTCTTAATGGCATATCAACCTTTGTAGGTTATTTAATGCCAAAGCCATTTTCCTAGAAGAACAGTAGTGGTACTATTTAACACATAGCTGGGAGGATTAGGGAGTTCATACCTTTCCCAAGGGTATTTGCTCGAAGGTGAACGTGATAGCGCGAATGGAGTACGAACTCGCTTACTACGATTCCGCAGTTCGTCGCTTTACCCATTACACCACGAGGATACCCACAGTGATATTAGGAAATCATCTATATTTACATCTAAGTTTTGTGTAGTTGTTTCTTATGATTACGAATAATTTTTACATAGATCTATTTGACTGATAGATTGGACCCTAACAGGTCTTATATGGATCATAGTGGACCTGTGAGTAATGTTAATGAAGGGTACTTTCACACGCCCCAGATCCCCAGAACTAGAGCCTAATCATCAGATGCAATTTAGTCAGACCCAGGATACCCCCTTTTTGGGGGGGGATCTTACATCTCTGTATGGGATAAAGTCAACGTATTCTAAGCCACGCTGACAGAGCAATACATTTTTTAAAAAATTTACTTGCAGAATCTGCCAAAATATTTCTGTAGTTTCTAGTCTGCGTTCCTCGAACAAGAAAATGTTTGGGAACTCGTGCCGAAAGGCATCATCATCATCTTCTACAAGCTATGATGATAGCACAGATTCCCTTCTCAATCACTTCATCCACCCCTAACGGCCATTTTTCTTGGTAGATCCTCTAGACAGCATCCAGTGTCCGCACAGAACTGATGAAGTCTTTGCTGATCAGTCAACCCTGGTGTGTCCATGTGTAGAACTTATACGGCAGAGCTAAATTCCAAATCTTTACCCATATAACACTAAACAATTTGATTAATACACTTTAGTTCTTAAAATAATTTAAACTACATAATATTAATAGTAATTTCCTTTGATTCAGCAAATTAAGAATAGCAATCAGTGAGAAAAATGGGTCTGAACTTTTTTAGCAACGTCTTCTTCGCTCAGAAATACAAGAAAAAAAAAGACTTATTACCTCGTGGTGTAAAGGTTAAAGCGATGGACTGCGAAATCGTTGTACGCGAGTTCGAACTCCAGTCGCGCTATTACGTTCACTTTCAGGCAAATACCCTTGGGAAAGGTATGAACCCCACTCATCCTCCCAGCTATGGGTTAAATAGTACCACTACTGTTCTTCTAGGAGAATAGATTCGGCATTAAATAACCTACAAAGGTTGATATGCCATTAAACAAAGAAATCAAATCAAATTATTACCTCTTCAATGCGCAGAAGTCTTTCGTAGATTTCTATTCAGTGTATATAAGAAAATAGAATTTCTTAAAGCTTTTTTACTACTGACCAATACACTTACCTAAAAGAAATCCAGAATGTATCGACTGGTTGTTCTTTATGTTCAATTTCAAGTCCACATTGTAAATGTTTGAAACACATTCATGATGAATATACTATTGAATGGTTAGAAAGATCTATTTGACACATAGATGGGACTCTAACAGGTATTACCACTCCAGGTCAGAGTGAATCGGAGAGTAATGGCAATGAAAGGGTACTCCACATTCCCCAAATCCACTGGAGCCTCTCAACCAGATGGTTTAGCGTCATATGCAGGGCACTCGTTGGTGGTAATGGGGACTAATCCCTCTGCACTGACGTAATCAGCGTACTCTACAGCCCCAGCCGACTGAGCTGACTTTCAGAAGGGAAGCTCCCTTGGCTTAATAACTAACATACTAAACTGATATTTCGTAGTAAGCGAGTTCGAACCCCACATACGCTGTTACATTCACTTTTAGACTAATACCTTTAGGAAAGGTATGAACCGTTTTATACCCCAGATGAGTGTTATATAGTCATCATGTCGTGCCGCTAGCATGGATTTCCCTGACTTTCTCTTTCTCTCGTCATTCGTCTCTATCGTCCATCGTTTTCGGCAGGTCACGCTTCACCTGATGCTGGGCGGACGAACTCCAATGATCAACGAATAGTTCAGTCACGAAAATACTGCTTCTCATCTATAAGAGTGGCGTCTATTGATTAGGTAATAATACAGCCATCAAAAGATTACCATGACTCTCACTCAAACCATGTTAAATAGTACCACTACTATTCTTTACAAGGATGCGTTTGGCATTAAATAACCCTCGAAAGTTGATATCCCATTAAACAAAGAAACCAAACCAAAGTACTTTCTTATATAACTCATACATTATAAGAAGGTCATTATTCAAAATCAAAGGACACAGAATCACTTTTATTAAACTTGAGGATAATCATTTCAAGATAATTTTTCTTCTTCATAGAATTTCTGAAGAAATTTTATTGAATGTTTATCAGTCCCAGTCGTAGTCATTTGTGTTTAATGGTGGAAAATAAAATGTTATGTTGTAGATAGCAGCTATGCCGTGTCGTTACGAGCAGCTGTAGAAGGTGAGATGTCCTGGAAATGATCTGGATGTCGTCCGGTGCAGAATATGGAAGGTACAGGTGTCATCGCAACACATCTGAACACTTGTAAAATAAGAAAAATATCTCCGCCCGGAAGCTGAATAATAACATGATAGGGTCTACAGAGAAGAAAGAAGACCGAGAAGAAAGAAGGCAGAGAAAGTAGTCAGAGTCTCAACAGACTGAAATGAGTGAACTCCGATGTCGCCCAGAGGGAGCAAACTCTGAAGCTGAGAAATATGAATTCTAGTCAGAGTTTGTTTTGCCCGTTAACAAAGATTTCTTCTTTCCGGACAACTACCTAATAATCCACATCTTCAAAGCCGACCTGAAAATACTTTATAAATTGCCTTTGTAGGCAGCCAGTCTAGGTGAACGACAACTTTAGATAAAAAAAAAAAACTCGGGGGTTGTGAAGTTCATAAAGTGGGTATAAAACAGTAAAAGGCATTTGCTTTTTTTTTCATCACCATGTAAACCTAACGAAGAAGATATAGCTTAAGACATTGGATGAAAAATAACAAACATGAAGGTTTAGGTCCGAATGATATATGGAATAATGCAAATAATTGAGCACAGAACATTAGACAACAATTGTAATTCATAGTGACTACGAGGGTACATAATATAAAATTGTATTAGCAAAACATTTGTAAGTTTCAAAATCAGGCATTCTTCAAAACTTTATTAAACACATTTGATATGACCAATGAAAAAGAAACATTGAACGAAACGAACATACTACACTGATAAAAAAAAAAGGATGTGAGGGTTTAACATCACTAAAATAAACAGAAAAAACTAACTAATATTTTGTACCAAAAATTCTATATTAATAATGTATATTAGTTCGTATTATGTCTTCTGTTAAAAATATAGTATATTTAATTCATATCAAATCCTATATTAATTTATATCGTAAATCAATTCGTATAAGTTTTACGTTAATAGGCGTCGTAATTCCTATCATTAGTTCTATATTGATAAGTATTATGAAATGTTACGATTCGGTGACGAAGCTCCGTAAGTAAATCTCGATGTCTGGTTGATGCTTTTGAAATATCAATAAAATCCGGATAAGAGCCCATACGTCACTTCATGACATTATTATAAAAATTCATAATTCGTCCTGTTAAGATACCTGGGTTAGCTTAAGGGATGGTTCTCAGGTATCAACAAAATATAATAATGATCGATAATAAGGTTGAGGAGTGAATTTACAGAAATGTATAATGAAAGCAACCAGCAAAAATGAATCGATTACAACGGTGAAATCAGAATAACACAAAAATGTTTTAAACATCAGTTTTAGGGAGGGGAGATATAAAGTATTATATATTAATTTCTATCATATCTTGTATTAAAAGATATTACATATTAAATTCGTATAATAATCTATACACTAATAAGTATCGTGTATTAATTCGTATCATTTCTTGTATAAATAAATAATGTCTTTTCGACACGTTTCATTAGTTATATATCAATAAGTATCGTATAAGTGTCGTATATTAATTCATATCATGTCTTGTATTAATGAATATCGTATAATAGTTCCTATAACTAGTCTGATATCAATAAATATTGTACTTTAATTCCTATCATAAATCTTATATTAATAAGTATCATATATCAATGTGTATTCCAATCTTGTATTAATAAACGCAATTGACTTTTATCAAATCCTATATTAAGTGTCATAAGTTAAATCGTATAATTACTATATAAATAGATATAGTGTATTAGTTTGTATAACTAGTCCTATATCAATGAGTATTGTATGTTAATTCGTATCATATGTCTTATATCAATAATTATCATATATCAGTTCACATTATGTCCTCTAATAAATATCAAGTGCGTATATTCTGGGTATAGAATCGTAAATTTATAAGAAATATTAAGCTCACTCATTTATTATTATTTACTCATTATAGTTTTTCACTAGAGTTTGAGTGACAGCAAGTCTCCTCAAGTCTCCAGGACTCTTCTCAGTATTCTGGTCGTTCTCAATAATGTAGTATTTTGGATGGTCTCCACTCGTCCGCCGACTTTCAAGCCCTCCAGTCCCTTTAGTAATCCTTTAGTTACTGTTCCAAAGTCACCAATTACAATTGGTATAATTGTCACCTGCATGTTCAATTCCCTAACAAGGTCCAGGTACTTATCCTTCTTTTTAGATTCTTTCAGTTTTATTCTGTGGTCATCCGGGACAGCAAAGTCGACAATTTTGCAAATCATCTTTTTTCGTCGTTGATTATTACAAGGTTTGGTCTTCTGGCTAAGATTAAATGATCCGTTTGAATGTCAAAGTTCCATAGGAGTTTATGTATGTCATTTTCTTGGACTGATGCTGGGTTGTGCATATACAATTTGTTCTTATGGTCAAATTTAAATTTCTTGTATCAAATGCAGGGGATCTCTTTCCCCACCCAATCGTGTCTAGTTTTATACTCCTCCTGTGCTAATTTGCTACATTCGCTTATTATGTGATTGATGGATTCGTCTCTGTCACCACATAGCCTACATTTGCTATTTTGTTGCGTTTTATCTATTCTCGCTATGATGTGATCAGTTCTTATGGCGTTGTTTTTGGGCTGCTATTAGGAGAGATTCTGTTTCTCTTAAAGTTTCCTTTTTTAGCCAGATCCAGGTTTTCTCGTGTGAGATGTTGTTTATTAGTCATTTAAAACGTACACAGAGCTGTTTTTCGTCCCATTTTTGTTTCCGAGTTATTGTCATTCTGTTGTCCATCGTGTTGTCAGTATCGTTTCTGATGGCTGTAATTAGTCTTCCTTCGTGTTTTTCTATGTAGTCTTCGAGTCGTTGTATCAATACGTCCACGCTCTCTTCAATGTTGGCAAGTCCTTTTCCTCCCTCTTTTCTTGATACATATAGTCTGTCAACGTCATCTCTGAGATGTAATGCCTTATGCATGGTCATTAGTGTTCTTGTTCTTTGGTCCATTTGCTTAAGTTCTTCTCTGGTCCACTTCAAAAAGGGTCCCGAATATCTAAAGAGAGTTACAGCCCAGGTATTTATTCCTTTGATAAGGTTTCTGCTAGACAGTTTTGTCACAAGTAGTTTTCTAGTTCTCCTGAGATATTCTTTTAAAATTTTGTTTTTCCTTTCCACTTGTTTGATGGTGTCAACGTCTAAGATGCGCAAGTATTTGTAGGTTTCCTTTTCTCCGAGCGTTCTAATCTTGTCTTGATTTGGTAGTTCCATTCTGTCAATCGTATGTCGTTTGCTACTTTTCATTACGAGCATGGTTCATTTATTGTTATTTACTCCTTTAGAGTTTCTCACATCAGTGTTAGCTGATGGATTTTCACAGGAGTTTGAGTGACAGCAAGTCCCCTCAAGTCACCAGGACTCGTCTCAGGATTCTGGCCATTCTCAGCAATGCTGTCATTTGGATAGTCTATTATTATTATTATTATTATTATTATTATTATTATTATTATTCTTTTGAAAGTTTTTCAGACCAGCGTTAGCTAATGGTTTCTCACTGGAGTTTGAGTGACAGCAAGTCCCCTCATGTCTCTACGACTCCTCTCAGTATTCTTGCTTGTTTTAATAATGCAATAGTCTGAATGGTCTCCACTTGTTCATTTATTTCCAAGACTTCAAGTCCCTTTTCCAATCCTTTGGGATTATGCCGAGCGCACCAATTACAATTGGTATGACCGTCACCTTAATATTCCATAGTTTTATTATTATTATTATTATCAATATTATTATTGAATATTTTGGCTGTTGTTCTAAGATAGCATTGCACACTTTCACAGATAGATACTAAAATTATGATCTCACCGTTTAACGATTTTTTCATAACTTCAAGTTTCATAAGTCTTCTACAGAATTGAAGACAAAATAATCAGCCGAAACTCAAAGATAAATTAACATCTGATGATTGTGTATTTTAGTCTATGGAAGACATGAAACTTACTGTAAAGGAAGAATAATAAAATCTGCGATCTTGAATACTTTAAGTAACTAACTTTCATCTATTTGTGAGAGTGTACCGTGCTATCTTAGAACAATGACAAATAGTTGATAATAGTAAAGAACAGGAAAATTAATTGTCGATTTTGAACTATGATTATATGATTGAGTGAATTTAATATTTCTAATGAATGTACGTTTCTTGGTGGGGCTCACCGAGTATATACGGAATATGCACCTCTGATATTAATAGCAGACACTGTGCGAATTTATATATGGTATTTACTAATATAAGACTTATCATACGAATCAACTTATGACCCTTAATATAGGATTTGATAAGAATTAATTAACTTCATCAATTATTACAAACTATTACAGCTCAACAATATATATATATATATATATATATATATATAAGTTTGTAAGTTGGCCAACCGTTGTCGAAGGCGACCCGAAGGTTCCTTTTTCAATAGCTGCTACACCGAGGTGTAGGGGAGGGCGTTACTCCTTTCTCTGGATTGCTCCAGTTACCCTTGACCTGTGCCTTAAAATGCTGAGTGTTAAGCAAGGAGGCATCAAGTACCATTTTTTGAGTCTTTTGTATGACTC
Organism: Sepioteuthis lessoniana; assembly: GCA_963585895.1. Lineage (NCBI taxonomy): Eukaryota > Metazoa > Mollusca > Cephalopoda > Myopsida > Loliginidae > Sepioteuthis > Sepioteuthis lessoniana. The sequence goes on from OY757904.1 coordinate 104,674,301, forward strand.
AACCTGGGCCGGTTAAGATTATAATACACACTGATATATGATACATATTAAGATAAAACTTATAATATGACTTAGTATACCATATTTATTTACATAGGACTAATTATACGAATAGATATACGTTATTTATATATGTAATACTTATACTAATTGATATATGATGTTTATACGGCACTTAAGAATATATAACTGATTATATGTATGAAATGTTTATTAATACGGATTGATATATGATATTTATTAATCGAGGAAATATGAAACGAATTAACTTATAATACATTAATATAAGATATTATTATATATTTATTAATATAATATATGAGACGAATTAATATAAGATATTTATTAATATATTACATGTAATATGAGTTAACTTACGATACTTATCTATCTTTTTTATTCTTAGTTTATATATATATATATATATATATATGTAGAGCAAATTCTATAAAAGTACTTTTTTTATTACTCAGTCGCCATTAAGTGCAATGTTGATTCACATCTTATTCATTGAATTTATATCATCATTGTGAATAAATATGAAGAAAATGGCTTTTTTTAGATCTTGCATTTAAAAGTTTTCTCCATTGAGAAATTATAGCGATCGTCGTTTGTGGGAACGAAGTTCCATGCTATTATTATGAATTTGCAGATTGGTCTGGAAATTGTTTCATTCGCAAATATTTTTCAATAGTATTGTGCCAGTACATATCCTGTTGCCATGTTCTAATTTGCTGCCTTTACGGAAATATGAAAGCACTCACACACGCACACGCTCACACACAATTCATTATCATATAGATAGGTTCCGTTGGGCTTATGGATATTTGATTCGGGTTAAAATTCATTCATCTAAAAGTTTTAAATAACAAAATGTAAAATCCATCTCATAGCTATTAGGCCAATCGAATTTAATCACATTTATATCTATATACTAGTAAAGTTCTCATTGTATTTGTATATACTGTATCGCCCATAAATAAGTTTCAGCAGAGCATTTTTTTGAATAAAAAGTTAATTTTCTTTCACACCAAAGTTAACAGGATTTAATAATCTACTTAAAAAATATGCAATAGAAACAGCAAGTGTCCTTGGTATAATGGTTATCGTCGTTAGAAATTGATACGGCGAACTGAGTTCAAATCCTGCACGAGGCTGTTTACTTTCACATTGAGCTAATAGCCTTGGGAAAGGTATGAATCCAACTATTTTGCCTTCAGATGTGGGTAAATTGTAGGACAGACTGAGTTGTTTTAACTTGTTATAGCCAGCGTTCTAGGAGAAGGAAAACTTTGAATTCAAACCTTTTTAACTCCGTTTAAAAATTGACCTTGTGTCGCAACCTGCTCGTATGGAGGGGTAGGTAAATAAATGCAATGGAAACGAATGTTAGGGGAAATTATTTATCATCATAGTCCACGGCACTGGATATCTGTTTACATAAATCAAAATATGTTTGGTTACGGTTCCTTTGTTTAATGGCATATCAATGTTCATAGGCAATTTAATACCAAGACCATTATTGTAGAAGAGCAGCAGTGATACTATTAAACCCATAACTATGGGGACAGGCGGGTTAAGACATTTTCCATTGGTTTACTCCGAAAGTAAACGTATGAGCTGTGACTAGAGTTCGAACTAGCTCACTACGATGACAGTCCGGCACTTAAGCCATTACACCACGGGGATTTCCCATTACAGATTATGTGCCAATCTAAAAGTAAGTACTCTTATTTTATATATTCATGCAAATTCATTTTTAGTTACACAGTTTCAGTGTAGTAGGGTTTGCCAATGAATAATACCTAATAATATCTGTTTTGAATTCATAATTCTCCTCTGGAAATAAGAAAGTCCGTGAATTTTGGTTAAGGAGAAAATTAACATTATATAGATAAATTCTATAGGGTATATTTATTGTTATGTATGTTCCAATAACTCAGCAAAAACGGGACGTCATAGCGTGATGTTTATTAGTTCAATATACTTTTTTATACCGCAACTTAGACTACAATTCATGAACCTTGCATGGTATAATGAATAGCTAGCTTGGATAGCAGACGATTCTTAGTGGATTTGGTTCTCTCTGGGTGCTCCATATTGGCGGTCCTCTATCAGATTTATGCTAAATAACTCATTTCACTGGTCCAATTTTAAACTGAATGATAATTTTGTGGAGTCGGTCTTAACTTTATTTTTAATCATAGAAATACTCGATATAACAGAAATAAATATGAAATGTTAATGAGAATCCGTAATTAATTCTTAAATAGAATCATTGATATAATTATGGATGAAATGTTACAACAGGTATCAAGCGGGTTCACGATTATGTTTGGCACTGAGGAAGATATTAAAAACAAACATCGTATAACTCTGTTATCCTAAGTTTTGGGTTATTTAAGAGGGTCTTTCGAAAAGTTGTAAGCCTCCTCGAGAATGAAAACTAATAGTTAAACATTTTTGCAGTGGTCATCATCATCATCATCATATCGTGCTGGCAGCACGGATATCCCTGACCCTCTCTCGCCACTCCTCCCTATCGTTCATCGCCCTAGGTAGGTCTTCAGGACAACAACCTGTATCCTCACATAGCTGCTGAATGTACGTTCGTGCTGGTCGTCCTGCTTTTGCGTGGCCGTGTGTGGGGATCCATAAGAGTACATCTCTTATGAGTTCATCTCTGTTTCTCCAGCAATGTCCTGCATGTCTGGTTCGCCTAACTTGAATAGTTTTCGTGATAGGGGGCAGGTGGCCGTATAGTTGGTGTCTTGTGGGGTGTTGCTGCCAGGACTTGTTCAGGATTGCACGCAGCATTCTTGTGTAATTGCCATCTAGTTTCTTCTCCAGCCGTTTTGTTAGCGTCCATGTAGTGCATCCATATAGCAGTATCGATGTGACCGCTGCCTGGAAGAAACTGCGTTTCATTTTATCGGTTAGGTCTGATTTCCATATAGTCGATAGCCTATTGATAGCTGTCCATGCTTTCGTTAACCTCGTTTCGATGTCCTTTTCGGTTGATTCGACGCTGCTTCCTAGGTACGTGAATTTGTCTACTAGTTTAAGAGGGGTTCCTTCTAGAGTGGAGATGTCCCCCGTTTGGTTATAGCACATATATTCCGTTTTGTGTGCATTAACATGGAGGCCTATGCTTGCTGCTGCTCGTTCCAGGCTATGCAGAAGTGTTTCGGCTTGGTCAGGTGTATTTGCCAGTATCGCTATGTCATCGGCGTAGTCGGCGTCGGTAATTGTTGTTGCGGGGTATCTTCTGCTTCTTTTCTTCGTCAGTTCGAAGCCATTCTCTTTGATTTTGTCAATCGATGTTCTAAGTACGTAGTCTAGACAAATGATAAAGAGATACGGAGCCAGCGTGTCCCCTTGTAGTACTCCTGCTACAATGTCGAAGTATTCTGTGTCTCCATCTGGTGATCGTACTTTTACTTTAGCGTTTCTATAGAGAATCGTTATTGCCGCTACGGTTTCTTTAGGTATGCCGTACGCTAATAGGATTTGTTCCATCTTTCCTCTGTGAATGGAGTCGAAAGCCTTGGTAAAGTCGACAAATATTAATGTCGCTTGTAAGTTCTTTGCCCGTACACCTTCAAGGATCCTGCGGATGGTTAGTATTTGTGAGGTCGTAGATCTATTTCTTCGGAAGCAATTTTGGTTTTTTCTAAGTATGTTGTCGATTTTGGGTTCTATTCGGTTTCGTAGTAGGGCATTGTAGATTTTGGCAGCTATGGATGTAAGTGTTATGCCTCGGTAGTTTTTGGCTAATCCGAGGTCCCCCTTTTTAGGGAAGGGGAGTATGCATCCCTTCGTCCATCTATCTATCGGATTTTGATTGTATACTGCGTTGCAGTGTCGGAGCAGTATGTCGTCGAATTGTCTGGTCTTCCATACTTCCGGGGGAATTTCGTCCAGTCCTGCAGCTTTCCTATTTTTAATTTTTCTGAGAACCGAGTCGAGTTCTCCTTGTGTGAACGGTCCAAGTTTAATGTCTAATTGTTTGCTAATTATTCTGGTGATTGGTTCATGCGTTATTGTTGGTGGGTTTCCAAGTAAGTTTTCGAAGTGCTGTTTCCACAGTTTTATTCTTTCTTGTTGGTTTGCTGCTTTAAGTTTTGCTTTGGCTGTGTTCTTTCTTCTGCTCACTTCGTTTATTGTTTGCCAGGCAATTCTAGATTGTCTATCTTCTACCGAGTCTCTAATCTTATCTATCTGATTTTGAATGTATTCTGTCTGTTCCTTTATATATATGCCTGCTAATTGATATTGTGCTGTTTTTAGTTTTAAGGCATTTGTGTTTGTTGGGTTTTTTCGATAGTTTTTGGAGGTTGTTTTCACTAGTGCACGTTTTTCTCTCACCGCTAAGGTTTCCCATGGGACTCTATATTTAGTTTTAATTTTTGTTGGAATGCATTTTGCTGCTGCCTCAAGGTGTGCATTGACGAAATTTTCGTATTCGTCGTTTGGTATACTTTTTTCCGTCTTTTCTTGTAGTGTTTCGAATCTGTTTCTTAATTCTAATACGTATTTATCTCTGACATCTTTGTTGTTTAATAGGGCCCAGTCATAGTGTTTGGTGGTCGCTGTTCGTTTGTCGTTTTTTCGTAGGCTTAACCGTATTTTCGCCGTGACTATTCGGTGATCGGTGGACACACCCTCAAAAGAGGAGTATGCCTCGCAATTCAATGCACTATTCTTCCATTTCTTGTTTATAAGGACGTAGTCTATCTGAGCTTTAGTATTGTTTGCGTACGTGTATGTCCATAGTTTGCCCTCTCTTTTTTGGTAGTTTGTATTGAGGCATGCTAATCTATTTTCTATCATGAAATCTGTTAGATGTTGCCCATTTCTATTTGACGTGTTGTGGAGGCTGTATTTGTTGTTTCCGTTTTTCCCGATTTGTGCATTCAAGTCTCCGCCAATGACTAACATGTTGTGTTTCGGGATACTACGCACTAATGAGGATAACTCATCGTAGAAGGTGACTATTTCATTTTCTTCACTAACATTGGTGGGGCTGTAGCATGAGACGATTGTTGCTCTGGGGTTTCCGTTAAATGTAGCTACCATCATTCTAGGTTGTATTTTCTCTATGCTATTAAGCGTTTTTAGTGCTCTAGGTCCTATAAGCAATCCTACCCCTCCCACTGCGGCGTTGACAGAGTTTTTCCATGCGGATACAGTGGCGAGCAACCATCCATTGCCAGTTTCGTGATATTTGATATCTTCTGTGTGCGTGTATCTGTGTTCTTGTATGCATATTATGTCTATTTTATGTTCTTCGGCCGATGCGATTAGCTCTGGGAGTTGTTCTATTCTATTTAAGGTTCTTACGTTAAATGTGGCTATTTGTAGTGTTTGTTTGCATTTTAGTAGTTTTGATTGTTTGAGCTCTGTAGCTGATTTTTCGAACACCGAGGCCAGGGCTCCAACCTCAGCAGGACGCGCCCCTTTTTTACCCGCGCGAAGAGCGATGCGGTTTGTGTAAGTGGTTTGAGTGTGGGTCATGGTTATCTTTCGATGGCTGTTTTATTCTCTTCTATAGAAGCCACTCTTATAGAGGAGCAGCAGTAGTTCCCCGATCGAACTGTCGATCCTGAGCGAAAAGTCGTCAAACTCACGTCCAGGACCCATTTGGGTATTGAGTTTGGTCGTCTATTGGTTTATTCAAATACCTTAACGTACATCATGCTGCTTCCCATGTGTACATAATAAAATAAATAAAAAAAAAAAAAAAAAAAAAAAAAAAATAAATAAATAAAAAAATAAATAAAAAGGGGGGGGAATTTGTTTTAAGTTTTAACTTAGTTAAAGTCCAACATTAAGGTACTTTCTTATGACTTTCACTAGTACTGACTTATACTTTTTTGCTGTATTGGGACTTTTCCAAGGGTTTTTCATTTTTTTTTTTTTTTTTTTTCTTCCATCCTACAGTTGGGGACCTAGCAGGCTTCAGGAATTATAGAGCTCTGTGGTAGCATTAGGCGTTCTAGGCTTTTTCTTCTAAACTACTGTTAGGGCTTTCTTTACGAATTTTTAAATTATTCGATAGAAGATATTTAAAAACATTCTGCCTTGTTCGCTGACATGTGGATAGGCTTAATATCAAATTGGCTTTACAGTAGAGTAAGCGTGCCTTTACATTTAAAACGCATAGTTTAAGCATTATTTTACAGACAAAATACAGCATAACATTTTGTAAAATTCAGCATTTTAAATTGGAATTAAAGACATACTGACCAATATTGACATATTTCTTCCACTTGGCTCCTGAGTTCAAATGCTCTTCTTCGTTTGGACTTTTATTTACTACTGATATTTTAGGTAGCTTTGGGGGAGGTCTAGTGGGGTGAAGGGGACAATTCGTTTTTGTTGCTTTTTTTTTTTTTTTTCCTTTCTTTCCTTTTTCCCTTTCTGAGGGGGGGGGGCTGTGGTAGCATTCTAGGCTTTTTCTTCTAAACAACTGTTAGGGCTTTCTTTACGAATTTTTAAATTATTCGATAGAAGATATTTAAAAACATTCTGCCTTGTTCGCTGACATGTGGATAGGCTTAATATCAAATTGGCTTTACAGTAGAGTAAGCGTGCCTTTACATTTAAAACGCATAGTTTAAGCATTATTTTACAGACAAAATACAGCATAACATTTTGTAAAATTCAGCATTTTAAATTGGAATTAAAGACATACTGACCAATATTGACATATTTCTTCCACTTGGCTCCTGAGTTCAAATGCTCTTCTTCGTTTGGACTTTTATTTACTACTGATATTTTAGGTAGCTTTGGGGGAGGTCAATTTGCAGTGGTAATGCACTAATACTTATAAAACTTGAAAAACTAAGTTGAGGCCTGTACAAATGTGAGAGGTTTGCAAGAAATTTAATATTCTGTGAGAGGCTAAGAACATTTTGAATGACTCTTTTGTATATATATATATATATATATATATGTGTGTGTGTGTGTGTGTGTGTGTGTGGTTGATACAATTTTAATGTATAAGCATATGTTACTGATGTAAACTTCTCAGTGTGTATGAGTCCAAAGGCGCCCAATGTATTTATTTCAGACCTTATTTTAATCGATTTTAATCACTTATATATTAAAATCATATCTCCTATTTCAGGCACAACAATAAATAAATATATTTATGAGGCACAATATATATATATATATATATAACGCACAACAACATTAAACAGAACTAAGCTATCGACATAGAGAAAGACACACACACACACACACACCCACACACACACACACACAAAAGAAAAAGTAGTTGTCAGTTGAATTTTATGGGATTTCAACCATCACAGATAACTTCCCAAAAACAAACACACACACATATACATACATCCACAACGATCTAAAGAGGACGACTAATTTACTTTATGGCATATCATCAATCAAAGATTTATTGGGAGGAAGAGAAGTGCACCCACATAAACACATAAACACACAGAGTACACTCTTGTAAAAGGAAAAAAGAAAGAAAAAAAAAGAGAAAGAGAAAGAGAGAACCAATATCTGCAGAAACGAAAATCTATCACGGAATTAAAAAAAAAAATAGCAACACTATGAAACCCGTCGCCACTATATAAATCAAAGACGACACCACAAGCAATCATTATTACTCCTTGAAGATAGGATAAGATAAGACACTAGAAAAACATGTAGGAGTAAAATGAATAACTTAAAAAATAAATCTCTGTGAACCTATTCATTTTAATATACGCTCTAAGTCCCACCCAGAAAGAAGAGTCATAGCTGAAAAATTTTGCTTTGGCAACACACATCCATTTCTTATAGAAGTCGGAAAGCAAATTTAGATTTCTCTCTTGATTTCTGTGCAGGTGAGGTCCATACAAAGGTGAGAAGTCTGCGACATATCTGAACTTTGGGTGAGGCTTAGAACTTTTTTGAATGATCCTCGCAATTCATAAGTGTCTTTCAATTATACTCTTGGGAAAGATATAAACCCTACCAGATAAGGGTAAATAGCTGGGCAGACTGTACTCTTCAGCCTTGAAAAGACAACCGGTGTAAAAGTAGGAACGAATCTGATTTCTCAAGTTTTCTTCGGAGAATCTTTGGCGCACTGGTGTTCCGCTGTTTTGTTATCAACTCGTTTAAAAAATATGGCTGACCCTACTCTAGATTTCGACACTATAATCTAAATCACCTGTGGAGGCAATCTAACAGTTATCATCTATTGAACTGTCGTACACGACGGGAGAGGCCTTGACGTTTCTTAAGCAAACACTTTAACTTCGTTACATTCAGTTTCATGAGCTTTTCTCCATTTTCAGAAAAGTCATGTGATTCTTTTTTATTCGTAGCGCCGAGAAAGTATCACAGTATGAAATTCTCTTTTAACTCCTTTTCATCGACGGTTTTATATCAGGATTTTATGGTTTTATTCTGTATGAGCGACTCTGTGAGTTTCTTTTATATTAGGAACTCCTGATTTTACCATTTTACCGCTGCAACTTACCTTGCTAATTAAATTCATTGTTTTCCTTCTCATGACCCAGTTGCCAACTATCTACCCGGTGCGGGGAGTCCTACTGGCGTAGTGACTATTGTGTTGGACTGTGATATAGTCATAAGCGAATTCGAACTCCAGTCGCGCAATTACGTTTTTTTTTTCAGGCTAATATCCTTGTGAAAAATATGACCCCACTTATCCCCTTGCTACGAACTAAATAGTATCACTTCTACAAGGATGACTTTAGCATTAAATGACTCATGAAGGTAGATATGCCATTTAACAAAGAAACCATGTATGTATTTACGAGCAGGATGCAACTCAAGGTCAATTTTTAAGCGGAGTTTTATAGGTTTGAATTCAGAGTTTTACTTCTGGTTGCCATATCGAGGTTAAAGAGCCTAGTCTGCCCAAATGTCTATCCATTTGAATGGATAATAGCTGGATTCATACTTTTCCCAAGGGTATTAGCACTATGTGAAATGCAAGCAGTCTCGTGCAGGGTTTGAACTCGTGTCGCCGTGTCCATTTCTTTCGACAATAACCATTACATCTCGAGTAACTCCACCAGAGCGAATGTCATTTCCATTCCATGTCCATTTCTCTCAAGGACACCCATTATACCACAGGTAGCTCCATAACTATTTACCCATGTAAATGGCCTATAAATGAGATGTTGATGCCAATCGGGTTAATATCGCAAAACCAACTTTCCCTACAGTTAAAATCTATATAAAGTCCAAGTACTTATTCGGTAAAGCGTTTTGACCACCTAAGTTAAGCATTTTTCTATCAGGTTTTTATTAAATGGGGATCTAGTTAAAAAAAAACTCCTACGAATAACGGAGAATTAACAAATGGTGGGGGGAACTCTTACTTAAAGACAATTTAGGTTGGTTTCTTTGTATAATGGCATATCAACCAACGTGAGTAATTTAATGCCAAGCCATATTTGTAAAAGAACAACAGTGATACTATTTTAGTTGTTGAGGGAATAAGAAAGTTCATGCCTTTCCAAAGGATATTAGTCTGAAAGTAAACGACTGGAGTTCAAACTCGGTCATTACAGTGTCGCAGTCCGGCATTTTAGCCATCATGCCACGAGGACCCCCACCCACTTAAAGACAATCTAAGACATCTGTAAAAATCCGCTGTTGATAAAATTTGTCTTTAACTATGGCAGGGGAAGAAGTTACGCATACATGCATTTCCTAAAGTCATTAAAATCCAATGAAACGTAAAAAGTCTCGTCTAACACTTGAACTGGGTTCGCCGAGTCCATATTACTACGATGATAACCGTCACGCCATCCACGGCTCTATACGCCACTTATATATCATTTCTGTTGGTTGTTGATAAATGATACCTAATAGTAACTGTTTCGACTGTATGATATTCCACTAGAAATAAAACCCCGGTATCTTTGTTTAAGAAGAAAACAGAAGAATTGGTTTGGGTATTTATCATGTATCATACAGTATGTATTTACCCAACTCCTCTACCACTAGCAGGATGCGACACAAGGTCAATTTTTTAGTGTTGTATGACTAGTTTGAATTCAGAGTTTTCCTTTTCCTTGATTGTTCACCTCTACTATTTAACCCTAGCTTGTGGTAATAGAGGGATTCCAATCTTTCCCAGGGCCATTAGCACTATGTGAAATGCAAACAACTTCGTCAAGGATTTGAAATCGGGTCAACGATTCTATTTCCTTCGAAGATAACCATTGTGCCACGAGCGTCTCAATACTGTAGATGAAGTTACTTCCCCTTGAGTCACATCCAGCCAGTCATGAAGAGATTGGGTGAATACTTGATTTAATGATATCTTCAACAAGTAATACAAAACAGAATTTTAATCTGGTAGGAATTGAGAGAAAAGGTTTACTGGAAATATTATCTCGAGTTTTTATAATTATTAACAAAGAGATTTGTTGTGATTAAAAATAACAACAACAACAATAATAATAATAATAATAACAACAATAAAAAATAATAATGGTTACATGTTGATTAAAAGGATGGCTACGACTTAAAAAGCTAACCAGACCTTTAAGAACTATTTCCCTTATGTTTGAATTCATTGTTTCCCTGGATATTTATTGTATGATAATTATTTTTTATTTGGTATTATTGTATGATGATTATTATTTATTTGGTATTATCTATTTGGTAAATATTTCTGTGAATTATTCTTTTGTAATGTTTAATGGGAAAAGGAAGGGAAGTGCAAAAATATGATGAGAAAAATAAAGTAACAATAAGTGATCTGAGCAGACGTCGAACGGTATATATATATATATATATATATATATATATATATATATATATATATATATATATATATATATAGGTTATTATAAAATCCTTGTGAAATAAAAATTTTTCAAAAACAGTTTTGGAGTTAGTTATGATAGAACTAATCTGTGAAAGTCAGGAGTGAAAATGTATATCATATAAATGCTTATTAAGATCTTTTAAAAAGACTATTATCGAAGAAGGATCGTTCTGCTGATACTACCCTTTCATCAGTTACATATCTTGCTGGTTGTTGCATGTAATTGACATCAATGGTTTTCTTAAATATTTTCAAGCAATGATAGTTGATCTGGTTCCTTGTTAAATGGCATATTAACCTCTGTGGTTCATTTAATTGCAAAGCCATTCTTGTAGAAAAAAACATTAGTGATACTATTTAACCTATTGTTAGGGGATAAAGAGATTTATACCTTTACTAAGGGTATTAGTCCGAAAATGAACGTAACACCTCGACTGAAGCTCGAATTTACTTACTACAATGTTACAGTCCAGAACGTTATCCACTTTGCTATGGGGACTCTCCCTTTTCGATTCAATTAGGTAAGGTATTTATCTGTAACGTATCTTTGAAGTGAACAGGTTCTAAAATTTCTTAGGACAGCACTGATTGATGTTAGGTTCTCCAATCAAAGTTTATTTTATCTTAAAGTAAAGACATGCGTCACATGTAGAAAATTAAGTTGCCATTGTGTTTTAAAAAATACATGTTTGAATGACAGTTATAAAACAGATGCATCAAGCTTTTAAATTTTCTTAATAGATTAATTCTATCGTATATAAATTAAAAAATATACAAATTCAACATTGCACAAGGATTTAATAATGATTATATATATATATATATATATATATATATATATATATATATATATATATTGGGAGTTAGAATTTTTATATCATTTGAGATCTGTAGGGTGTTTCAGAAAAATTGGTATAATTTCGAAATCTAATATCTTGGCTAATTATCGTTCAGATGATCTCAAATTTTAACAGTATGTATAGAAACAACTAAAAATCCTATTTTTAATGTTTAAATGCTGTTTCTTGTTCAATGAATAGTATTTCTACATCTGAAAAGGAAAAAAAAATCAAGAAATTATCAAACATAAAATTTTGAGTTGTTTTTGCACGTGCTGTTAAAATGAAAGCATTTGAACTAGAATTAGTCAAGATATTAGATTATAAAATAGTATCAGATTTTCTGAAACAATCTGTATATATAAAAAGATTATATAAAGAGAGAATGATAGAGACAACATGAAGAGATTTGGGTGGACATGTCTGGAAGGTCTAGCTGCCAATTCAGATAGAAGGAAGCGTGGTGTGTCATGCAATGTTTTCTAGCAACAGTTGGACTACAAAAATTGGCCACTTACGCTCGGATACGTCACCCCTGTAAGCCTGCTTAGAGCCGGCTTTGTGTTCTGCAATGGAAATGTTAGATATTTTACCATCAAATATTTTGGGTGTTACTTATGTGTAGGATTGTAAGAGCCTCCAAACATGAATATGTATGCGTATTACGACACAATTACACGTTCTCTCTTCCTCCCCTTTATTTCCCTCAATAATTCATCTTTCACTCTTCTTTTTCTTTCTCTCTCTTTCTCCTTCTCTCACACACGCACACCTGCTTAGGAATACATACACACAGACATAGATAGGTACACACACACACACACACACACACACACACACACACACACACACACACACACACACACACACACACACACACACACAGAACAATTATACTCAAAAACATAGACAGAGTCATATTCCACGAAATATAGAAATACTCACACACACTCAGACATACACACTTATACACAGACACACGCATCGTACACACTGTTGCATACAGATAAACATTCCTTTCTTTTCATTCAATTATTCTTTCTTTCTTTCTTTCTTTCTTTCTTTCTTTCTTTCACACACACACACACACACACACACACACACACACACACACACACACACACACACACACACACACACACAAATTTAAAATCCCACAGATATACATACACACAGATACACTTACAAACAGAGATGCACCGACGGTCACACTCCGAGGCAGACAGAGAGTCATACTAAATGTTGCGAAATATATAAATACTCTCACACACATACATGAATAAACGTATTCATATACGCTCTTACATACATAATTACATACATAGTACACATTGATGTACCGACAGACATCTATAAATATGCATAGATGCACATATAAACGCACACATACACACGGAGGCGCAAACGGAAACACAAACATACGGATGCACTCACACCGATACACATTGACACAGACATACGTATGAGAGAAAGAAAGACAGTTTGGAAAAATCAGATTGACATATTTCGCTAGAAGTCTAGCGTCATTAGAATACAAGGGATTTTATTATCAAAAGCGGATCTATATTAAGGGGGAGAGAAGCGTGATCAGTTATGTAAGCGTATGAAAGCCTAATTAAAAAATTTGACAGTATCAGTTAATTTGAGTTATTTTATTCTTGCTTGTTTGTATCTTCTAGTATTCCACATTTATAAAGTTTAATGAGGTGAGGAATGGGTATATATTGTTAAAAGCTGCATGTAAATTAACTATAGTTAACTATAACTAATTATCTATTGAACTCATGAATCAAAGCACTTTCTATACATCATCACCATATGCATATGTATATACAGGTATCTACAGATTCACACTCATCGCTGCATATAAATGATGAAGACGTGAGATTATAATAACGTTCTATCTTTTGCCAATTGTTTTCTTGGTTTATTCCAAATCCCCTAGGTTTTTTTGATGCTGTAATGTAAACAATACTTTGTCAATTTATTAATTATTTGTCATATCAGTTTTGTCCTTTGTCTTCTATCCATCTTTAAACCTATCTAGACGAATCATCCAGATTTGCATTTGTTTGCGACCGAGTCTTCTAAAACCAACTGAATGTAGCGGAGTACATGCTTTATATATATATATATATATATATATATATAATATATATATATATATATATATATATATATATATATATATATATATATAGCACAAGTATGCTGTTAGTCTTATTTAACCCATAGATAGGGCCCTATCAGGTGCTACCACTCCGGGCCAGAGTGGACCTGGGAGCAATGGCAATGAAGGGGTACTCCGCATTCCCCAAAGCTCCAGCACTGCTGGAACCTCACCATCAGATTGTTTAGTGTCATATCCAGGACACTCGTTAGGTGGGTGGTCTTACCCCTCTGCAGAGGTGCAGTCAGAGTATTCTACAGCCCAAGCTGACTGGGCAATATATATATATATATATATATATATATATATATATATATATATATATATATATACAAACCATTTTTCATATGTTGATGATTCCATAATTAGTTCTTCTACCTTAGGAAAAAAAAAAATTTGATTTAATAAATTTAAAATAAATTATTCTAATTTGAGGTTTTCCAGGAAGCCAGAGAGTTTGGCTATCAAATAAAATATATTTTATCGCAATTTTGCCCTTAGTTTATTTTTCATTGATTATATAAATAACTGAAAAACTTTTTCAAACAATGATAAGTCGATATTTTCCATCAATTGTATAAATTTGTTCAAAACATGTTTTTAAATCCATTTTAAAACTGTTTCAAATTTAAATTAGATTTGTATTAAAAATACTAAAATTTAGAAATAAATTGAATCTGGTAAGGGATAATATCAGTTAACCCTTAGAGGATTTAATTAAAAAGAAATACATTACTAGTCTCATTAGCTAATAAATTGTCCTTACAAACATCCGTAGTATTTTCGATTTTTTCTTTACTTAAAAAATGACTTACATATCAGAATTATAGGTCTTTTGCATATGGATAAGCACTTGGAAGGCTGCAGAAAATTCAAACGATATGAAGTTCTTTGTTGAATGCGTTTAAATTTCAAAGCTGGCAGACGGCAACGCAGTGTATTTGGGAGACCAAAACAGCTTTCATTCCTTTTACACAACGTGACGGAACAGCTAGGTAGAGTAAATTTTACGCATGCGTGAGTATTTTAACTCTTGGCTTCGTAATTGATGTTTTTTTAGTATTCAACGTTTTTACACACACACACACACACACACACACACACACACACACACACACATATATATATATATATTGATGCCCCTAAACACCTGTTATTGTGTTTTGTGTAATAGGCCAGGGATGTTTTCTGAAGGGCATAAGTACCACAATATTTAAATTGCGAATTACAACACGAAACCAAGAAATCAAAGAATTATTGTTGAGTAGGCAATGAAAATATTAGGGTGAGTTAAAAGTTTTGTAATATTTTGGCAACGCTAGGCACAATTCAGTAGCTCCAGATGCTTTTATAGACTTCGTGTAGGTAACTAACCGTACTCTACTGTGAAATGCTGAGGTCGCCTGATACCCTTCGAGTATTACTCACCGGATCTACCTCTTGGGATTAGAAAACACTCTTAGAATGTACGTTTTTAGGCCTAAATGACCTTGCCGGATCGTCGAGATTCCTGCAACCTAAGCGAAATTTTTGGAACCATTTGTCAGACCGACTAGTTAGGGGTTTCCAAATAGGATATTGCACCTGTGTTAACAAGCGACAGTGGAAATGAATCACGTGGATTGGGAACGGGAAGGAAAATGTGAGGGCGTTCAGAATATTATGTCATGACAAGAGAGTCGCGGTCAGTCTTTCAGAGAACAGCCAGCGAGTAGACAGGTCAGTCGGAGTGGGGACAGGCACCCCCCCACCGGTTAAAAAACGGTTCGGTATCAAAACTCCCGCCAAAGAAGCAAGGCTCTGAACATCTGTCTTCGCGTGGTGTCAATTATAGCAGTCCTCAGTCTCTGTCTGTCTGTTTGTCTGTCTGTCTCTCTCTCTTTCTCATAAGCAGTCATTTTGACTATTTCGTGGCAATAAAGAAAAGAGTTATATATTTTTTTTTATAAACAAGTGTTATTGTTTCCTTCCTTCTGTGGCTATATAATAGATCAACTGCACCTTCAGCTTTCACACAAAAATGTTTTTGGTTGCTTTTGTGGCGTTCGAACTCAGAAAGCATAAATTCCCGAATTAGACTACATAGGATGTTCATCTGAGCGGCTTTCAAATCACACACAGAGTGAAGCAATAAACAACGTGTCAGCGCAACAACTAACACGATACTGTCAATCACAGCAGGTATCTACCATCAGCTTGAACTGCATAGACCA
This sequence comes from Sepioteuthis lessoniana, assembly GCA_963585895.1. NCBI lineage: Eukaryota > Metazoa > Mollusca > Cephalopoda > Myopsida > Loliginidae > Sepioteuthis > Sepioteuthis lessoniana. Next base: position 104,690,354 of record OY757904.1, read on the forward strand.
CGAAATATACGCGCTGCAACCTAACACCCACCAAAATATTGCAAAATCTTTTACTCACTTAGTATAACAAAATAAAATTTCTAAGCGTACTCGTATATTCACATTAGTTTTTTTCTTTAATGACATATCAACCTTCGAAGGTTATTTAACAAAGCCATCCTTGTAAAAAACAGTTGTGGTTCTATTTAAACTATAGCTGTGGAGGTATATTTACGTATATATGAATAGATATATGTATAGCATATTCAATATACGTTCATGTTTGATATGCATGACAGATAAAAATATTATACACGAATAAATGCACCAAGCGTAACCGCATATTTACATATACATGTATAGATATGTGTATTTGCCAACCCCTCCACACGAGCAGGTCAATTCAGAGTTGTTCTTCTTGACAATTTGCTACACTAAAGTTAAAGAGTGGAGTCTGCCCTATAATTTACCCATAGCTGAAGAGAGAATAGTTAGATTCATATCTTTCCCAAGGGTATTAGCGCTATGTGAAATACAAACAGCCCTATCCAAGATTTGAACTCGGTTCGCCGCGTCCATTTCCTAGGATTATATATAACTATATGAGTTGATATACGCACAGTATATTGTATATACGTTCATATTTGATATCTACGAAATATAGTTGTATGAAACATAATTGCATAGATCAACAAGGTTGGTATTTACGTTATTTTCTATTATTTACAATTAACTTAATTACAAATAAATTTATGTCATTTAAAATAATTCCATTGGGAAGCGACACACAATTACGTCGTTACCATAGCTGAAAAAAGTGCTAGATATTTACAACTGACACTACCTTTAGTTATTCCATCACTATATGTAGTATAAAAGAACTTTTAACCGACAGCGTGACTAGGAAGTGACGATGCTTTTATTATTTTTCGTGAAACATTATATAATCAAAATCGATATTATTATGTATTATCTATGACCAAACTTAACAGGATTGAAACTCTATAACCAAAAAAACACAAATACGTCGCAATCTGTTATATATATATATATATATATATATATATATATATATATATATATATATATATATATGACATTTTTTTAGAGGTGTTGCAATTTTATTTTTGGTAATAGAATTCAATAGATTGGGTTGTTTTTTGTTTAATGGCATATCAACCTTTGTGGGTTATTTAATGTAAAAACCATTGTTGTAGAAAAACGGCAGTAGTACTATTTAATCCATAGCCGGGGAGATAAACGGGTTCATACCTTATTGTTTGTTTGTTTGTTTGGGTGTTGGTTATTTAATGGCAAATCCATTTTTATACAAATAAACAGTTCTATTTCAAGCAATTCAGTTTGGAATTAGCATGCAGTTTAATTCTTAAAACACTCCTATTTAAAGCCATTCAGTTTAACATAAGTACACTGTTTAGTTCTATTCGGCCCATAGATAGGACCCGATTAGGTGTTACCGCTTCGGTCGAGAGTGGACATGAGAGCGAGGGCAATGAAAGGGTAGTCCACATTGTTCAAAGCTCCAGCATTAATGGAGCCTCACCAGATTGTTTAGAGTCGTATCAGGACGCTCTTTGAGGGAGTCTTAACCCTCAGCAGAGATGTAGTCGGTGTATTCTACAGCCCTAGCCAACTGGGCAAGGTTTATGCCTAAGTTCGAAAGTGAACGTAATAGCCTGACTGGAGTTTGAACTCGCTTACTTCAAAGATCGCAATCCAGCACTTTAGCAATTACCCTACGAGGACTGCCCCTGAATTCAAAAGAGTTTGGTAATAAAATGATATATAATAATTTCCGTTTTGAATGTAAAATGTTCCCGTAGAAATGATAAAATCTTGGTGTCTTTGATTTAGATGAACAATAACTTAAAAAAAAGAGTTTGGTGTTTATTTATTTATTTATTTAAACGTGATATTGTACGTTGTTTACGACTATTAGGAATATTCGAAACTTAAGAAAATAGTTCCGAATTGCGCATAGGGAATAGAACGTTAATCTTTTTTTTTCATGTTCGACACAGAAATCATTTTTGGACAATATACTCACTGACGATAAATAACAGCAGCTATATCCAGTATAACCTTTATCATCTTAACCTAAATGGGTGTGTAATTCAGAGCAGGAAATTCAGCGCCATTTATAACAAACTTCCTGAACCTAGAGAAATAGTCACTGCAATGATTTTGTCGTTTTGATAGAACATAAAAACAGAAAAGAACTATCTCGAGTCAAGAAAACCGACCAGTGATTTTGTAACACAACGATTCGTTCCTTAATCAGAGTGGAAGGGAAATCCGTTCAAGTGTGGGCTATTTTTTTTTCGATATCCTTCGGCTTCATACACTAAATTGTTTTGTTCCACGCAACACAACTTGTTTGGTCGACGGTTCAAATAATTTCAAGGCATGAAGAGATTCCTCGAAGAATGCTTTGAATCAAAACCGGAATCGTTCTTTTGTTATGAAATGCTCTATTTCATTGAGACGGGATGGGAGAGGCGATAGAAAGTCAGAGAAAATACAGGCTTCTTTAAAAAATCTATCATTTGAGATGTATTGGGTGTTTTAGAAAAAAAAACCCTGATATCATCCAGCAATCTAATGACATGACCAATTTTGGCTCAAATGATCGCAATTTCTAACAGCATGTGAGAAATAATTCAAAATGCTATTTTAAATGCTTTTCTTTCTCAGTGAATAGCATTTCTATACGTGAAGAAAGTATAAAAATTAAACATTTTATTTTTGATTACAGAATTCAATAGATTGTTTTAGTTTGTTTGTTTAATGTCATATCAACCTTCGTGGGTTACTTAATGTAAAAGCCATTGTTATAGAACAGTAGTGATACTATTTAATCCATTGCTTGAGAGATTAGGGGATTCATAGTTTAGTCCGAAAGTGAATGTATGGGGCAATTGGAGTTCGAACACGCTTACTTCGAAGATCCCAATCCAGCACTTTAGCTTCAACGCCAAAATTTTGTCTTATTTCTACTCCTGCTATTAGAATTTAAGAACATTTGAAAGAGAATTGGTTAAGTTATTAGATAAGGAAATTACATAAATTTTTCTAAAACTCTATGTACTTTAATAAATGGCATTAAAAATTCATATAAATAAAAGATTTCAAAAATATTGGAAACTTTTGCATCAACGTTATATATATATATATATATATATATATATATATATATGTGTGTGTGTGTGTGTGTGTTTGTTTGGTTGGTTGGTTGGTTGGGCTTCATGGCATATCAACCTTTGTAGGTTATTTAACGCCATATCAATTTTTGAGCAAATAGTTCTATTCAAACTATTCAGTTTAGGATGAGTACACAGTTTGATTGTTAAGATATTTCTATTTCAAGCTATTCAGTTTATTCAAGCAGTTCTAATTCAGCTAATTCGCTTTAGTATAAGTACAGGTTTTGTTTACACAAAATTTAAATGTCAAACACTTCTATATTAAACAATTCAGTTTCGTGTAAGTACAGTTTCAATGTCAAAAACAGTTTCATTTCAAACGATTCAGTTAGGCACAAGCACGTAATTTCAATGTAAGTACAGTTTAATTGTCAAAAGCATTTCTATTTCAAACTATTCAGTTTAGTCAAACAGTTCTAATGCGAACAATTCAGTTTAGCATAAGTATGCAGTTAGTTCTATTTAACCCATAGATCAGGTGCTACCATTCTGAACCAGAGTGAACCTAGAGCAATGGCAATGAAGGGGTGCTCCGCATTCCCCAAAGCTCCAGCATCACTGGAACCTCAGCATCAGATTGTTTAGTGTCATATCTAGGAAACTCATGGGGGGGTCTTACCCGTCCGCAGAGGTGCAGTCGTTGTATTCTACAGGGGCAAGTGTGTATGTGTGTGTGTAATATATATATATATATATATATATATATATATTGAGAGAGAGAGAGAGAGAGAGAGAGAGAAAGAGAGAGGAAGGTGGAGAGAGAGAGAGAGTATATATTTAAGTCCACAATCTAAGGATGAAATTTGAACGAAGTTTATTCTTTACATACAAATCATTTTTTCAATAAAATTTTCTTCTTTGTCAATGCACTTCATCCAGTACTCCTCCCGATTCATCCTTTAGATCGAACAATATTCAGGAGAAATTTCAGATCAAAGTTTGCTACTGTGTCAGGTATAACATTATGATTAGTGTTAAATGTTGACGGGCAACATTAAATTAAATATTTAAATTGATGATGGAGATAATTTATTAAAGGTAACCACATTACTTTTGATAAGGTAGTGTAAAAAAGAGAATTATCATAAGAATTATAAAATAACAAAAATTGTCCTCGATACAAGTTTTGGGTCGTTTAGTTTGAATTATTAAAACATGAAAATTTAAAAAATATCATTGTTTTAATTTTGATTTTGGATGCACGAAATGATTTGTTTGAAAGGTCAGGGTTGAGCCAGGATTAGAATGATTGAAACTTCACGGCTTTTCAGCTAAACGTGTGATACAAGGCCATGATATATTATAGAATATTATTGATTGGCTCACTAATTAAAGAAAAGAGGGGTGGAGCTTTTAATCCCTCCTCGAGATATGCAACATAAGTACCATAGTTTTAATTGGCTGACCAATCAAATGTAGGCTCCGTGATATTTTCTTCTCCGCTCCGATGATTACGATACGTGGCCATTGGTCTTGGGCTTTTATTGGCTGGTCAATCGGGGTCGTGTAGTCGGAGGTTTGAACCGTTATAAAAGAAGACATTGAAGGGGGAAAATCAAGATCGAAGTTTGGTTCCATCGCTAAAAGACTAAAGTTCTGGCCGCTGGCTTTGTCCCCCAAAGTCCTAAAATTGACCATTCAACCAGAATTTACATCGAAACTACCAAAATAGAGGACTGACTTGATGCTAATTAGCCATATACATTATCTCCAGTCAACTTGTAACCTTCAGCTAAAGAATACCCCTTGAAATTAAAACCCTTTGTTATGTATATATGATTTTAATCATTGTGTTATTAATAAAGTTTTAAAAAAATTATTTATACCAGTTAACAAGCATTTCGGGGTTAGTGAAGTAATTAACAGCACTAGGGAATTCTTCAAACTTCACCAGAACTGAGAGGACCCCAAGCCAGCTCTTTCACGTCTCATCATCGACTTTCCTGCTGATCTATCAACACAACAAACAGGTTCACCGGAAGCAGACCAACCTATAAGTAGCCCGCAGCGCAACACGAGTTCTTAGAGTCCCACAGAGGCACCATACTCACCCACATATTCTCCCACACACACCTACACTCACATATATATATATAGATGTGTGTATGCGTGCGTGTGTGTGTATGTGTGTGTATGTATGTTTTTTTCGTGTGTGTATGCATAAATTTGACGGGCAGATATTGTAATATGTTATGTTTTTCATGTGCTTCCCTTATTTTTTTTAGATTTCAGCTGGATATATGTTTTATTCTTTCTGATTTCAGTGTATTTCTAACTTTGAATATAGACACTTATGCGCATGTGTGTAAGATGTTCTTTCTTTGTTTGAATCCTATAATGAATTATAAAGAAAACTTTTCAAAAAAACTTGAACAATTGAGCTACCTTAAAGCTTGTATTTAAATCACAAACTAGTTTTCTCCTAGCAATGAAAAGAGAAATAAGTTCTAAAATGAAATTCGGTATAGTTGAGTATGGACGGCAATAAAAATATGTAAACCGAATGAAAATTATATATATATATATATATATATATATATATATATATATATATTGTCATCCACAGACAGACTGTTTCGTTCTATCAGAACTCTTCAGTGTGGCTAGACACGCAGGACGCTCGAAGCCGGGATTGAAACTCGTCCAACTTTATGTTAGACTAAGTTTCAGGTGTGTGTGTGTGTGTGTGTGTGTGTTATTGCTAATGAATAAATGAACGTTTCGCTGGAAAAAGATTCAGCTTTAGCCGTCTTTGTACTGCTCTATCGTTGAACAACTTGGACTCTAACGAAACACATGGAGAAAAAGTTAAATGAGCGCAATTCCTGAAAGCACCATTCTATTAAACAGTAGCTGCACGGCCACTTACTTCCCATCTTACAAACCATCTAATAAAGGCGAGCAAGACATGCTCGGCATTGTTGATGAAGTAGGGATGAACTTATTGGTAACCTTCTCCAAAAGGTCTTTTCTCAGCATTCTACACTCACATACACACAAGTTTATTTATGGAGAGAGAGAGAGAGAGAGAGAGAGAGAGAGAGAGAGAGAGAGAGAGAGAGAGAGAGACAGACAGACAGACAGACAGACAGACAGAGACATTGAGTGTGTTTATTTCAATTCATGTGTCCTTCAGTTTGTATTTTTTTCTTAAAGTAGTTAAACAATTTTATAATTCAAAGTAACCGTGGCAAGAAAATATCTATCAATATATCACTAAAATTCTCAGAATATATATATATATAGACTGTGCACACCACATGAAACTTCATTATTTGATATATTTCGGGGTTGATTTCCTGCTCTGCTGTTGTGGTGTCGAGGACTTTTTCTTGCAAATTTTTCTCATTTACATTTATATATATATATATATATATATATATAGGGTGTCTCAAAATAGATGCAACCCATTAATATGTAAAAAATTTATCCTTTGTGCTATAGACATTAAATCAATGTTTTTTTTAATTGTTATAATATGATCTTTAAGGATATGCAATCTCTTTTTGAATTTTCTTGTCTCAGTAATAAATCATTATCATATTAATGGGTTGCATCTATTTTGAGACAGTTTTGGATGATTTTGTCTCCAAATAAGTAGTGAAGCTAAATATTTTCCTCTCTTGTCCATCGCATTGTGATCGTGGATTAATAGTTGTTATAGTAAACTATTTTCAAATATAAAACAAAAAAAGAATACATTATTATTAGTAGAGTTATTCATATTTACCCAACCCCTCCGCTCGGACAGGATATGACACAAAGTCGATTTTTAAGCGAAGTTTAACAGGTCTGAATTCAGAGTTTTCCTTCTCCTAGACTAGTTGCCTCACCAAGGCTAAAGAACCTAGTCTGCCCCACAATTTATCCATAGCTGAAGGGAGAATATTTGGATTCATACCTTTCCCAAGGGTATTAGTGCTATGTGAAATGCAATCAGTCTCGTACAGGATTTGAACTCGTGTCCCCGTGTCCATTTCCTACGACAATAACCATTACACCACGGGTTATTAGCATTTATATTGAAACACACACACACACACACACACACACACACACACACACATATATATATATATATATATATATATATATATGCGTGTGTGCGTGTGTGTGTGCATGTAAAGGTGATGAGTGTTTTTGTTTGTCCGGGTCTATTTATTTTCCTGCATTTTCTTCTGTATCAAACAAATTTCATTGCCTACAAGATTACTTGACATAAGTATCAAGTTTACTAAATGGAATTAGCTGATTTATTTATTTTGATTTTAAAATCACTTATCCAAAAAAAAAAAAAGATTGAAAATTAATAACTCTTTTCTAATTTATTTTCAATATTATTTCTAGCAATCTGTTTTCTTTTGAAATAAGCTATGAGTGTTTGTGTATATGTGTATGTATACGTGTATGTGCGCGTGTGTTTATATATGTGTGTATGTGCATATATGCATATGTGTGTATGTGTCTGGATGTTTATGTATGTGTAAGTGTGCGTACGTACGTGTATGAGTGTTTTTGTGTGTTTGTGTGTTTATGTGTATGTACGTGTGCACATGTACTTTTGTATAAGTATATGTTGTGCGTGCATGTGTATGCGTGTGCACGTGCGCGTGCGTGTGTATGTATGTATGTGTGTGTGTGTGTGTCTTTAACCCTAACACTGAAAAATATAACAGATGCTAGCAAGATTTTCACACTGATCATTTTGAGCAGTTTTCCCTCATAATAGAAAAAAAAAAAAAAACAAGAAAAAGAAAAAAAACAAGAAAAAAATATGAAGGAAAAGTTGATTTTCTTCGAAAGAGCTAAATCATACTCTTGAAATGAATTTTAAACTTTGAGAAACAAAAAGATAATCCTAAAAAGTAAGGGGATCTTCGAAGCAGGAAGATTGATGTACTTCCACAATCTTGTGTTTCACTAAAAAAAACATTTCATTCACGACGTATGGAGACTAACTCTATATTTCTTTTTAGAAATTGGCACTGATTCGCCTTGTCGACAGCAGTCTCTACGTCATCTCTTAATTATACAAGTTGCTTCTCTTGTTGATGCAAACAGTTTTAAATTCAAAATTTTAAAATATTCATTGGCTTTATCACATTTCGTAGTTGTTATAATCCCAGTAAATATAAGAACTATTACATGATACTTGGAATAGAACAATCAATTTTATGCATAAACATAAGAGTGTTCGCTTAGCACTAATACCTTTCGAGGACGCCATGAATACTGCAATTATGCAATCTCTCTAATAGACAATTACATTGACAAAAATAATCATCATAGTTTGGTTACTTTGTTTAATTGCACATCAACCTGGGTGGATTAGGATAAGACAGTTCACACCTTTCCTATGGGTATTAATCCGAAAGTGAACGTAATAGCACGACTGGAGTTCGAACTCACTACGATGTTGCAGTCCAGCACTTTAGCTACGACACCATAGGGACTCTCCCCAATCATTACATTCCGTCTCTGGTGTGCAACAGTCGATGACAGAAAATTGAGTAGTGGAATGAATAGTGGAAATATCATAATTTCTTAACTATCTTATCACCAGAAACTAGTCATTGTAAAAAAGCTTTCACACTTATTATCAGCCTTGACAATGACTTTTAAAGTTTATATTTATATTAGACTTGAATTGGAAATTAACTGTCACGACAGATTTAAAAATTAAGTTGCAAATCAATTAGATTTTTTTTTGGTAGTGGCGTTATATATTTTTGCAAACAATGGCCTAATCAGATCAAAAACAGCGATTAAGAGGAAAATTTTACGATTGAATTGGTTAATTTCAATAATAATAGTTAGAAAAAGAAATTAAGTGGGCATTTTTGCGGAACTATTAACAGAAATTTATCCTTATATATATATATATATATATATATATATATATATATATATATATATATATATATATATTGTATTAATAGTGTATATAGATATTGTACAAATAGAATATATAGATATTGTATCAATAGTGTATATGGATATTGTACCAATCGTGTACATAGATATTGTATCAATAGTGTGTATAAATATTGTATTAATAGTATATATAGATATTGTATTAATAGTGTATATAGATATTGTGTAAATAGTGTATATATATATATATATATATATATTGTAATAGTAGTGTATATATATATATATATATATTATATTATATTCATAGTGTATATATATATATATATATATATATATATATATATATATATAGAGTATATTCATATCGTATTAATAGTGTATATGTTCTGTGCAAAGATTCTTTTTTAAAAGGTTGTTATGAGAAGACTGGGAAAAAGGGAGATCTATAAGAATGCATAACAAATAATGATAATAACTAATCTGATTATTTTTATGAGATCTTATTTATAAAAATTTGAAACCCGAGCAACATAGAAATTATAACTTAATATTACCTACACCCTTAGAAATTATAAGGAATACTTGCATGATAATTGGCCAAATTTAAATTATGAATAACATTTGGTGATAAATCATTGTCATATATAAAAAATAGAAAAGAAAAAGAATTGAAAAGAAGAAATGGAGATTTAGTTTGAAGTAAAAATCTTACTTTTGAAGAATATTTAGTCAACTTCTGATAAGGGGGCTTGCTTTTCTTTAATTTTTAGGTTGGTGGTGTGATTTACAATTAAGCTAACATTCCCAGTTAATAAGATGTTTATAGTTAATGACCACATACTTACAGCGCAGAATAATCATAAAAAAGCTATCAACAAAACAATCACTTATTGAAAAAAAAAAAAAAAAAAGAAAAGGAAAAAGAAAATAGATTTTCAAGATAAATATAGAAAATGAATAAAATAGATATTCATTTTTAATCTTATTTTTTCTTATAAACTGTTTTCTTTTTTTACTTCGAAAATTTTAAAGCAAAATAGTCCAGGTAGTTAATCTAATAGTACAACACCTTTGTTAAGTTATATTGCCGGCTTATCGGAAAGTATTTTGTAGAGGTAAGAAGTGGTTGTTTTAGTGACACAATTTTACGTCGAGCTCGGAAAAACCAACCAACAAACAAATAACCACATCGCCTGCAACGAGCTATAGTGAACAAACCATCGAAGCAATATGCCACCATGTACGGCTACCTACTTTCTATCTTTAAGACCATCCTAATAAGACGAACAAGTTATGCGGGACACTGCTGGAGAAGCAAGGACGAACTCATAAGCGACGTTCTCCTGTGGACCCCTTCACATAGACTCGCCAGTGTTGACCGACCAACAAGAATTTATCGACTACAGCTCTGTGCAGACACAGGATGTAGGCTCGAAGACCAGCTGGAAGCGATGGATGATGGATGATTGGAATGAACGACAAGAAAGAGTCAGTGAAATTTGTGCTAGTAGCGCGACTTTATGACGATATATATATATATATATATATATATATATATATATATATATATATATATATATATACTGTTCCAACGATGAAATAAAATAAAAGAAGGTAAAAACTATCAATTCTGAGTTTTTCGCATCCTGATCTTCGGGTAAGCCTGTATCGACACGTCTGCATCATCAAGTCTCCATACATGTCGATACAGGCTCAGCCGAAGATCAACTACGTTAAACTCTATGTTGTGGGATTTTACCCTGTTTTATTTTTTATTCACAGTTGAAATATTCTAATATTGCCCTGTATTTTTGTACCTAGATCACACTGTATTTTGCCGATTTCAAACGCTTTTTAGCGGTCATTTTTTAAAATCATAATTGTATATATATATTTTTTTCTGAAAAATCAAAATAACTTTCTTTTTAGAATTTGTTTATAACAAAATTATTTGGAGCTCGCAAAGATATTTGTTTTCGGAGGTATTCAAAATGACGACATTTCAAACAGTTTGCTCCGGGCTTGAACAGAAGTCTGTCAACAAGTTATGGATGGCCGAGGAGTGCAAATCATGTGAAATTTGCAGAAGTATGTGTGATGTGTATGAAGAAGTGTGTTTCAATAAAATAAATCTTTACAAATGAGCAAAACATGAATTTGCCTCTAGGAACCTTAGACGAAAAAAAGTTTCGGTCACAAAAGAAGGTTATATTGATTGTCCTCTGGAACACGAAAGGAACCATCACTATAGATGTCCTTGAAATAGGTGATACCGTATACAGTGCTTCCTATTGCCAACACCTTATGTAATATTCACCTTATTTTTGAATGACCCTCGAAGATGTCTGGTTTGGTTTCATTTTGTTCTTCAACCTTCGGGTGTTATCTTCTAATAGTAAAGCCATGCTTTTAGAAGAACAATAAGGATACTATTCAACCTATAGCTTGTGGGATAGGAGAGTTCTTACAGTTTCACGAGTATGTTAGTCTGAAAGTAAATGTAATAGCCCGATTGGTGTTCGAAATCACTTACACTTTAGCCCCTGCACAATCTGGACCACCCCCACCGGTTGTCTTGGTATGAAGTGTTCTGGATATGACACTAAACAATCTGATGGTGAGGTTCCAGTGATGCTGGAATTTGGGGGAGATTTGGAGTACCCCTTCATTGCCATCGCACCCAGGTCCACTCCAGGCCGGAGTGGTAACACCCGATAGAGTCCTATCTATGAGTTAAATAGAACTAAACTGCGTACTTATACTAAACTGAATTGTTTGATATAGAACTGCTTTTGACATTGAAACTGTACTTACACTAAACTGAATTCTTTGAATTAGAACTGTTTGGTTAAACTGAATAGTTGGAAATAGAAATGTTTTTGACCATTAAACTGTGTACTCATGCTAAACTGAATTGTTTGAAATAGAACTGATTATTCGTATAAAAATTGATTCGGCATTAAATAACCTACAAAGGTTGATATGCCATAAAACCTAACAAACCGACCTATTAAAATCATATGTATAAACAGGATTTGGATTTAAATAACCATCAAAGGTTGATATACCATTAAACCAAATGACTTAAACTAAAGAGATTTATCTCAGCTTTGTCGATCCGTGCATCATGAGGTCACAACAAGCGAACAGATTCAACTATATACCATACATTAAGGGAGATTTTCTCCTCATTCTTATTGCTTGCATCAAGATGCCTTTCCAACACCCTACCAAATTATCCACGCGGACATGCAGATGAATTCGGGCGTACCCGTCCTTCCGTCGAGCTCGTACATGATTTCTGACAGGTGATATCGCATAAAAGAAACTTCATTGAAAAATGATACTTTTCAAATGAAAATAAAAATAAAATAAAATAAAATAAAACAGAATAAAAAATGCCAGGGTAATAAAAATTTATCTTATGCATTTGAGAAAATTTCAGCTATGATAAGAAGACTTGATGTTATATTAGTTCAAGTAAGTTCTCTGCATTTTCTCACTTATTCCTTATAAGTTTGAAGCTGAATCTTGAAGAGATACAAAAATATATACTACGTGAGTGAGTCCAAAGTTTTACAATATTTTGGTCACCTGGGGTACAATTCATCAGCTCCAGATGCTTTCACTTAGGTCACGAACCACGCCTGATACTCTCCGACGGATTTGACTTTAAGACTTGGAGAACAGCTTCGAAAATCACGGTTTTAAGCCAACCTGGTTTTGCTTGATATTCGAGGTTCTTGCAACTCGAGCAAAATTTCCTGAACCATTTGGTTACCGCACCTTTCCTACAACAAATATTTTTGGTTGCTTGCATGGTGTTATGGCTCTCTTCCAACTCGTAAAATATGTTTCCGAATTAGACTACGTTGCATCTGTGTAGCTTTCAAATCACATACTGATTGAAGCAATGCACATGTCAGCGAACCTACTACCATAATACTACCAACCGCAGCGGGTACCTCCTATGGCTTGAACAACTTCTATTAAAATTCTGCAAAAGTTTTCACACACACACACACACACACACACACACACACACACACACACACACACACACACACACACACAGTGTCTTGATCAACCTCAATATTAATTTAAAGCACACAGACTGACATACAGACTGCCCTTAGGATATGATAGCTGTATCCTAGAAGGAGTAAGACTCCCTACACAAAAATGGGTATTCTGGTTTGTTTTGGTTTGGGTTTATGGTGCATAGGTTATTTAATGCCAAATCCATTTTTATATAAATAATCAGTTCTATTTCAAACAATTCAGTTTAGTATAAGTATAGTTTTTTGTTTACACACACTTAAATGTCGAAACAGTTCAATTTCAAACAATTCAGTTTAACATAAGTACACAGTTTCAATGTAAAAAAAATTCTATTTCAGGCAATTCAGTTTAGAATAAGTACGCAGTTTAAATGTCAAGACAGTTGTATTTCAATCAATTCAATTTAGCATAAGTATGCAGTTTAGTTTTATTTGACCCATGGATAGAAGCCTATCAGATGCTACCACTCTGGGCAAGAGTGGACCTGAGAGCGATGGCAATGAAGGGGTATTCCGTATTCCCCAAAGATCCAGCATTACTGGTGCCTCGCTATCAGATTGTTTAGTGTCATAACCAGGACACTCATTGGGGGAGTTTTACTCCTCTGCAGAGATGCAGTCGGTGTATTCTACAGCTCCATTCTGGGTATGACGCAAAACTGCATACATTGGTCAGGGACCGTTGTGGTGCACTAGGGAGTGTGAAGGTCTACCAGTGGTAGTACCTGCTAGGGTCCTATCTATGCGTCAAATTGGTCTTTCAAGAAATTATTAGAATAAGGAATACATGAAACTTTGTGCAGACGAAATATTATTACCAAATACAATGATTAATATTAGAAAGGGACAATTGAAACCATTTATCTGTACACAAATTACTTGTATCAATAATTACTTAAAGCTACAATCGTTTTCAAGGGGTTATCGTTAATTAAGTGATTAGTTAATTGAATAGTTAATTTATCATTAGTTAATTGAAACCATATAATTGTGTAAATTATCTCTCACCTAGTCGATAAACTGACAGTATCGATGAGCCTTGGTAGTATGTGTTATATAGTGTTATCCAGGGCCAAAAATCAAATTGTAAGGAGAATAATGATATATATATATATTTTTACTTTTAGAACACAAGCAATTAATGTAATATAACGGAGGGGCGCTGTCGTCAATCAGTGAAGGTGTCACGAGACTAGCGCATGCGGGCAGAATGACCTGCAAAGCTAGACGTGATTTTAAAATAATCACAGATGTATTATCACGTGTTTCACTAGTGACATCGAACATTCGAGGATCTTCGATTTGTTCTCCAAAATCTCTATATAAGAAAACAAGTAACGAGATTTTGGAGAGTTGAAGGCAA
>OY757904.1:104709857-104759857 GCA_963585895.1 Sepioteuthis lessoniana
ATAATTCAGAATAGATACAGGAAAGAAGCGTCGGAGTGGGTAGAAGAGGGGTGAAGAGTTTTCTCCTCATTTAGCCCACTTCCGTTTTTTTTAATTGCCGGTTGAAATTATAGTAAATTAATTTTCTATTTTTTTATTTTTGAAAATCTAAATACATTTCAACTTAAAATTCCAGATTAAATACAAATTTAGAGAAGTACAACTTTCTTTAATAACCTTACGTAAAGATACAGTAATACTTATATTAAATTAAATTCAAAACTTAAAATTAAAATTTCTAATTTCAAATACATATATATAAACAAAAAACATTTTCATTGGTTAGAACTAAAAGGAAAGGGGAAAAATAAAGAAAGACAAAAAGCCAACCAAATACTCTTGAAAATATATGCGGGTACTTGTGTGTCTACGTGAGTGTACATGCATGTACCTATGTTTGTGTGTGTGCGCACACACACACACATACACAGAATACATATATATACAACCTCTCAAAAAACAAAATGTCTACATAGAGTAGAGGTCTTCAAGGACAATTAACTCCAACGGGGCATTCCCAGACAAAAAACCGGAATCAAACAAAATCGAAACAACCTTTAAAAACACCGTGAAAGAAATAGCTAGAACCTATCACATTGTGAAAGAAATAGCTAGAACCTATCACTTTCTATTTAAATAACTCGAAGAGGACAAAAGACCGAAACACGTGTAGTGCACAAATATATGGAATAATAATAATAATTATCATCATCATGTTGTGCCGCTAGCACAGATTTCCCTTACTCTCTCTTTCTCTCTCTCTCTCTCTCTCTCTCTCTCTCTCTCTCGCCATCTGTCTCTATCATCTATCGCTTCAGGCAGGTCTTCCAGACTACATCCTGTGTCCGTACAGAGTTGCTGTAGATATCTTTTAGCTAGTCGTCCTACACTTTCGCGTCTATGTGAAGGGGTCCATTGGAGAACGTTGCTTATAAGTACGTCTTTATTCCTCCAGCAGTGTCCCGCATATCTTGTTCGTCTAATTTGCACGGTCTTCGAGATAGGTGGTAGGTTGCCGTTCAACTGCTGTTTTGTGGGATGACGCTTCCTGGATTTGTTTGATATTGCTCGTAGTATCCTGGTACAATTGTCGTTACACTTTTTCTCTTGTTTAATGTAGCTCGTATGATAATAATAATAATAATAATAATAATAATAATAATAATAATAATAAACAAAAAGAACCTCAACTATATGGCCGCTTTAAACGACTAATAAACATAATCTCACATGAGAAAACCTGGACCTGGCTAAGAAAAGGAAACCTCAAGAGAGAAACGGGATCTCTCCAAATAGCAGCACAGGACAACGCCATAAGAACCAATCATATCAAAGCAAGAATAGATAAGACTCAACAAAATAGCAAATGTGGACTATGCAGTGACAGAGACGAAACGATCAATCACATAATATGCGAATGCAGCAAATTAGCACACAAGGAGTATAAGATAAGACACAACTGGATCGGCAAGGTGATCCAATGGGAGATGTGCAAGAAATTTAAATTTGACCACACTAACAAATGGTATATGCACAACCCAGCACCTGTCCTAGAAAATGACACATTAACTCCTATGGGACTTTGACATAAACATGGATCACCTGATCTCGGCCAGAAGACCAGACCTTATAATAATCAACAGAAAAAAGTGAATTTGCAAAATTGCCGACTTTGCTGTCCCAGGTGACCACAGAATAAAAGTAAAAGAATGTGAAAACAAAGATAAGCACCTCGACCTTATTGAAAAATTGAAAAAGCTGTGGAACATGAAAGTGACGATTGTACCAATTATGATTGGTGCTTTTGGCACAATAACTAAAGGATTATTAAATGGCCTGGAGGACTTGGAAGTTGGCGGACGGGTAGAGACTATCCAAATGACAGCATTACTGAGAACGGCCAGAATACTGAGAAGAGTCCCGGAGACTTGAGGAGACTTGCTGTCACTCAAAATCTAGTGAAAAACCATCAGCTAATACTGATGTGAAAAACTCTAGAGGTGTAAATAATAATAATAATAATAATAATAATAATAATAATAATAATAATAATAATAATAATAATAATAATAATAAAAGAGAACCTGCCGAGGACAACCGAAAGAAAATCAAAGAAAGCGAAACGAGAGACAAGTATTTGGACCTTGCCAGAGAGCTAAAAAGCCATGGAGCATAAAGGTGACGGTGATACTCATTGTAATTGGTGCACTTGGAACGGTCCCTAAAAGCTTGCTAAGTAGGTTGGGAGAGTTAGAAATCGACGGAGGAGCCGAGACCATTCAAACTACATTATAGCCAATATCGACCAGAATACTAAGAAACCTGTAGACTAGGAAAGACTTGCTCTTACCCAAACGTCAAGTGAAAGAACATCTGCTAACGCTAGCGTGAAAAACTCACAAGGAATAATAATAATAATAATAATAATAATACTGGACCTTGCCTGGGAATTGAAAAAGCCGTGGAAAATGAAAGGGATGATTATGCCAATTGTATTTGGTGCTCTTGGTACCGTCATCAAAAGTTTGGTACGGGAACTGGAGGACTTAGAAATAAGTGAACGGAAGGAGACCATACAAACTGCAGCATTGCTGAGATCAGCCAGAATACCGAGAAAAGTCCTGGAGACTTGGGGAGACTTGTTGTCATTTAAACCTCTGAGAGAAAGCATCGGCTATCACTGGTGTGAAAATCTCGAAAAGGAATAATGATAATTATAAAAAACCTTAATACCTAATTTGAAATCATTTGAGAACCTATTTATTCTAAATATTTACGTTTCTCTCGTTGGACCAACAAAAATCTATACACACACATACACTAATTCCTATATATATATATATATATATATGCTTTTCCTTGGTATGATACTAAGCTGTATCCATTGGTGCGGGTTTATTTCTGGATTTCTGAGGAATGTGGAGTCACCTCTTCGTTTGTTCCTTGTACACTTTGATCTCGTGTAGTTGAACCCGTTAAAATATCATCAGTTTAAAAATTATTCGAGTTAGATAGGAATACTTGAAACCATATTGCTATGTGGAATTTGTTTACATTAAGAACACTTACTTGAAGCTATAATTGTTTGCTAATGAGTTTCCTTAGTCACTTGGAACGCTATAATTGCTAGAAATATATAAACATACTCTACTTCAGCAGTTAATAACCCAACGTGAGTTGATATCCTATAAAAATAACAAACCATTACCTATGTATACGTGCGAACACAGACGCACGTATTCACACATACACACGTACATGTATGTGTTCTTTTATTTTTCTATTTCCAGTTATGGTACTCAATATGTGAAACCGGTGAAATTGATTAGATTAAATATGACTGAAGGCGTCTAAAATCCTGATGTTTAGCCAATGTATGAAGCAATTAATTCCTGACTGCCGCCAACATAAAGCTCCCACCTTAAAGAGCTTAAAAGTAAAATCCTATTCACACTTCATTTATTTTCGTTAAAATCAGATTTCAATTTCCAACGTATGTATGTATGTATGTATGTATGTATGTATGTATTCAGAAGCTGGCTCTAAAGTAATAGGGATGTCAATAATCCCATGTTGTTATTGACTGCCTTATTATTGCATTCTCACAATCTATCTATCTATCTATCTATCTATCTATCTATCTATCTATCTATTCTGGTCTTAAAAAATCGAGTTACCTACAAACTACAAATCATATGCATAAACAAGATTTGGCATTAAATAACCATCAAGTAAAGTTTTTTGTTTACACACAGTTAAATGTCAAAACAGTTCTATTTCAAAGAATTCAATTTAACATAAGTACGCAGTTTAGTTCAATTTGACCCATAGATAGCACCCTTTCAGTTGCTACCATTCCGGGCCTGAGTGAACCTGGGAACGATGGTAATGAAGGGGTACTCCACATTTCCCAAAGCCCCAGCATTACTGGAACCTCACCATCAGATTGTTTAGTGTCATATCCAGTGCACTCGTTACTCTATCTATCTTTGAGACATAATAATAAATAAACTGAACGATGAATTCTAAATGTGTTTACATATATATAGCAAAAGATGCTTACCGATAACTGTGAACATTAACCTTACCCATTAGAGAGTTTCATATATTTCGCACTTTCCATGTACCACCTCTTGTCCTACTCTCAAGTTTTTCACCTGATAATCGTACATATTATCATCATCATCATCATCATCATGTCATGCTGCTAGCACGGATATCCCTGACCCTCTCTCGCCACTTCTCCCTATCGTTCATCGCCTCTGGCAGGTCTTCAGGGCTACATCCCGTATCCTCACATAGCTGCTGTATGTATGTTCGAGCTGGTCGTCCTGCTTTTGCCCGGCTATATGTGGGGGGTCCGTAGGAGTACATCACTTATGAGCTCGTCCATGCTTCTCCAGCAGTGTCTTGCATGTCTGGTTCGTCTAACTTGGATAGTTTTCGTGATGGGAGGCAGATAACTGTATAGTTGGAACCTTGTGGAGTGTTGCCACCAGGACTTGTTCAATATTGCTCGCAGAATTCTTGTGTAATTGCCGTCTAGCTTCTTCTCCAACCGTTTAGTTAGCGGCCAAGTAGTGCATCCATAAAGTACACACACACACACACACACACACACACACACACACACACACACACACACACACACACACACACTCTCTCTCTCTCTCTCTCTCTCTCTCTCTCACACACACACACATATATATACATATGTATATATGTGTGTGAGAGTCGCTCATAAATAAATACCCCCCCCCAAATCTTAGTTAATGTTCTTCTAAAACAAGGGCATCTGAGTTTTAAAAAATTTCAACATGAACATTATGCAATCAAAACGGATATTATTAGATATCATCTATTATTAAACTTTACAGCGACGAATACGTTGAAGTAAAAAAAAAAAAATACTCCTCTATATAAATCTGTACATAAGTATTCTTTAAAAAATATCAGTTTTTTCTTGGTGGTTGTATTTCAATGCTATAGAGTTTGTTTATAAATAATACTTAATGCATTTTGTGATTCTATAATGTTCTAATAGAAATAATTTAATCCAGGTATATTTGGTTTTGAAGAGAATTAATTCTTTATAAGAAAATAGTAGGAGTATACTTAGTGTACTTATTTACAGGCAATACTGCATATGAATATATATATATATATATATATATATATATATATATATATATATATATATGTGTGTGTGTGTGTGTGTGTGTGTGGCTGTAAAGAGAAAAATATTGATCCTCTTCTCAATTACATGGTAATTGATATGACGGAATATTTGAAGAGATAACGAGAACTTCGATAGATAGACCCCCCTCTCTCTTTCTCTCTCACATACACTTTCTCTCTCTCTCTATATATACAAATATAAATAAATACATATTTATATGAAATATGTTCGCATTTATGAGCGTACTTTTCTTTCTTTCTTTCTTTCAAAAATGTTTACTTTTAAATATGTATGTGTCTGTCTGATAGTATCGCAGTCATGTACCTTTTTCTTTCTGAAGTACCGGCATCTATCTATCTATCTATCTATCTATCTATGCCTTACGTTTATTTTAAAAGAACTGACTTCTGATAACGGTGGCTCGATGACATGGAGTTTATACCTCCAGTTGGTGATATATAGAATCAAATTGCCTTCATGCTTCTATTTAGATAGATAAAAATGATTTCGCCATGATTTGGACAATTCAAAGAGATTTCACGATTCTGTGACCTCTTTTGATCTATATTATTGAACCAATAACTTAAAAGGTCACGTAAATCCAAGCTAATAAATACATAGACAGTTGGTTAAAATGTCTCTTTGAAGGTGGAATATTAGCAAAGTATTTGAGTTTAAAAGAAGGGATCAGGTTTTCACAGTTGTGTAAGAGCTAGAGATAGGTGGCTTAGACCTGCCGAACGAATATTTCCCAAAATGTATAAGGTTATTGGAGTGTCACGCCATGTACGTCTTTCTCATGGTATCTCTCAGAGAAATGAAGATTATATGGCAATGCCCATATCTTCTCAAAGTAATATGCGACAATTTATCAAGCAACGAATCATCCTGGATTTTGTCGATGATCGAACGCACAGGATGGATTGTCGTTTTCAAAGCTGAGGAGCTCCTACAGTTCTCCTATTTACCCATTGCTGAGGGAGAAGTGGATTCATACCTTTCTTAACGGCATCAGTAAGAAGTCAGTGTAAGCTGCTCCGGTTGGAGTTTGGAGTCGTTTAACCGATTCCATTCTCCGTATTGTTAACCATTAAGCAAGTCGAATCTAAAGAGATATCGTAGCCTAATTACTTAGTTTTTATTCTTGGAAGATGAATTCATCATTACCCTTCAAACACGCAGACGCACCATTACACACAACCGCCAACTTTTCTTGTAGACTAACACGTTACTTTTCAAATCTGTGCTATTTGTATATACAGACATACTCCGTACGACACCATAAATTGGTTCCAATAGCCGCAGACGTAAACCGGGTTTTGACGTAACCAATGCCTTAAAAATGCTCTAAAACGAGAACAAACACTGTAAACTTGCAAAAGAATATAAACTTTAGAGGACATTAAAAACGCATTTTAGTTGTACTTTTTGAAGAATAATGAACAAAATTAATAAGATTATATTATTTACCTTATACCCTTAAAAAAGACAGCATTCACAATCAGTGAAAACAATATGCGGTAGAAGATAATATTTATTAGGGTATTAAACAATCTAAATAATATTTTAGTCTTAATTTGTGAATATCAATTTATAAAGTTTTATTACGAGTGACGTTAAGTCAGATGAAATGAAATTCTTTGGCCTGAAATTTAGTCTAGAAAAGTGGCCTAAAGGCGAATTTGACGTTGATCGAAATGATGTAAAGCGAGTGTTACTGTATAATAATCAAATTACCATGCAATGCCATAAAGCTCTTAGGAGTATTCGATAACTATTCGTTGATAACACAGACATTTATATCGCACTAATTGCCAAAAAGACTCCAAATACTAAAAACTATTCTAATAAAGACGAAACAAACCACATTAAACAAGACATTCTTCACTCAAAGTGTTAGAATCTTAAAATGCATTTCACACTCATTGACAAACTTGACCCTGTGTAATGTCATAGTCACGTGACCTTTAATAGCATCCCGGATCTCTGGTTTTCAAACACCACACGACGGCATTTTATGTTCTTGATAATGAAGAACGATGGTCGGAAGTACTCAGATCACATTTTTTTTCGGCGCGCTTAGCGTAAACGTTATCGTGGTAGGAAATGGAATCGGTAACCTGAGTTCAAATCCTTGACGAGGCTGTTGGTGTTTTACTTTGTACTAATAACTTTGGGAAAGGCATGGATCCATCTATTCGTCCCCCAGCTCCGAGTAAATAGTTGGACAGACTGGCTCATTCTGCAACCAGTCTAAGAGAAAAATTCTGAATTCAAACAGGTTTTATTTCTCTTAAAAATTGACCTTGTGTCACATTCTCCTCCTGCCGGAAGAATTGGATAAATACATGCCAGTATTGCATCTAACAAACAAAAACAGTTCCGGACAGTTGGCAATTGATTGACTGATTGATTAATTGATTTTAATGGAATTTCAACCGTCTTTAGTTATTCTATACCAAGAGGTTTGGGAATTGCGATCATATTTTCATTTTTTTGTTAAGTTGTTTTTAAGATTATTTTGCACACGAATATGAATATTTTCAAATAGATCTATTTGACGCATTGATGAAACACTAACAGTTACTACCACTCGAGACTCGAGTGGTCCTGCGAGTGATAGAAATGAAGACATACACCATATTCCTCAGATCTTCAGAACTGGAGCCTCCCATCGGATAAAGCTTAAAAGACACATCTTTTTGGGTGGGGTTACCCTTCTGGATTTGTTTACTGTTAACGTATTCTAAGTCCTGATGATTTAGTGAGCAGTAGGCAAGAAAATGTTTTAGATTTTATTGTGTATATAAAGTAAAATCTTTGCTGAATTTTATCAGTGATTTGAGGGAAAAAGACTATTAATATGAACCCTAGTTTTTCGCTGAACTATGAAAAACCAGGTAAAATATCTTTCTATACTTTTGGAAATATTGCAAAGTGTTTGAAAACCTAGGTTAAATTAAAAATGGAATGACTTGGGAATTTCCTGTAGGATGGTGTGATAGAGGGAGGGAATGTGGTGGTGGGAGGTTTAAAATGAATGAATTAAAAAACAGAAAACACTTGAAAAGCTCGTGTATATCTCTATAAAAGACCGAACAACTTTCCCACCCCACTTTGAAATATACGAGTCGCATTCCTGTTAGGAACCCCAAAGAAAATATTTAACCGCTGTGTTTTGAACTGGACAACTACCCGGTCTGTTAGCTTTTGTCTTTTTTTAAAACTGTCATTTGAACTAGTGTTTTAAATTTTATAGTGTAAAATATATAGTAAAATCTTTGTTGAATATCATCTGTGATTTGAATGAATAAGACTATTAATCTGAACCCATGTTTTGTGCTGAACTATGAAAAACTAGGTAAAAGATTTTTTCTATACTTTTGAAAGTATTACAGTTTTGAAAACCTAAGTTAATGTAAAAACATTGCGATAAACCGTAAATAAGGACTGTACAGTGAATTTTGAAAATAGCTCAACTGTAGACTTTAACTAAGTTAAAACTTAATGTATATACAATGGGTGGAGGGACAAGAAGTAAGTTAAGGAAAAGTATTTTTCCCCATAAGGTATACCTCAGAAGCCATGAGAAGCAGCGTGGTGGACGTAAAAGCAGACGAATCCAACAACGGATCAACGGCGCGCCTAACTAGATGCTGGGTGGACGAACCCAACGGGTCAACGGCCAGGATCTAATAGTTCAATCAGGGAACTACAGCTAACCATCTTTTAGGGTGGCGTCTATGGATGAGAATAAAACACTGCCATCGAAAGATTACCATGATTCGTACTCTAATCACATGTCCAGTTAGCAGAAGGAAGAGTACTACCAGAGTAAAATTGAAAGCTGCCAGCCAAGAAGAACGAATACACCTGTGGAAACAACATTTCGAGAATTTAATTGGAAAACCTCCGAAAGTTAAGGATGAACCTATCGCAAAAATGTTTAATGATCAATTAGATATTAAACTAGGACAGTTTACGCAAGAAGAACTCAACTTAGTACTAAGAAAAATTAAAAATAGGAAAGTTGCAGGGCTTGATGAAATACCCCTAGAAGTAGGGAAGATAAGGAAATTCGATGATGTACTGCTCCAACACTGCAACGGTATATATTCCTGGATAAAGGGATGCATTCTCCCTTTCTCCAAAAAGGGTGACCTCCGAATTGCCAAGAACTACCGGGGTATAACCATTACTTCCATAGCGGCTAAGATCTACAATGCTCTGTTACGCAACCGCGTGGAACCTAACATTGAAAGAATACTTAGGAAGAACCAAAATGGCTTTCTGAGGAATCGATCCGCGACATCACAAATTTTGACAATCCGTCGAATTCTAGGAGTTCGTGCAAAAAACCTCGAGGCAATACTATTATTTGTAGACTTCTCCAAGGCAATTGACTCCATACACAGAGGGAAGATGGAGCAAATACTCTTCGCCTACTGTCTCCCCAATAAAACCGTCCCAGCCATAAAGATGCTATATAAAAACACGAAACTAAAATTTTGCTCACCAGATGGAGACACAGACTACTTCGACATTGTAGCAAAAGTGCTGCTAGGAGATACAATTGCTCATACCTTTCTATTATCTGCCCAGGCAACGTGCTTTGAACGCCTTTTGATAAAATGAAAGGTAGTGCTTTCAATCTGGCAAAGGAAAGAAGTAGAAGATACCCCAAACAAACTATTAAGAACGGGGACTATGCCGATGACATAGCGCTTCTGGCAAATACGCCTATCCAAGCCGAATCCCTGCTACATAGTCTGGAACGGGAAGCAGCTGACATAGGCCTCCATATGAACGTAGACAAAAAAGAATACATATGCTTTAATCAAAAAGGCGACATCTCCGTACTAAATGGTGGGTCTCTGAAACTTGTAGACAAGTTCACCTACCTCGGACGCAGCGTCTTATCAACCGAAAATGACATCAACACGTGACTAGCAAAGGCATGGACAGCTAACGGTAGGTTATCGGCCATATGGAAGTCAGACCTGTCCGATAAAATAAAATGCAGTTTTTTTCCAAGCTGCGGTCGTATCAATACTGCTATATAGATGTACCACGTGACACTGACTAAGCGTATGGAGAAAAAGCTCGACAGCAGTTATACAAGAATGCTACGAGTTGTATTGAACAAGTCCTGGAGGCAACACTCCACAAAACAACAGCTGTACGGCCACTTACCCAACATCTCAAAAACCATCCAAATTAGATGAACCAGAGAGACGGGACACTGCTGGAGACGTAAGGGCGAACTCATAAGCAATGTACTCCTGTGGAACTTCTCACGTGGCCGAGCAAAGGTTGGACGACCAGCTAGAACCTATCAACAGCAGCTTTGTGCTGATACAAGACGTAGCTTGGAAGACATGCCGGGAGTGATGGACGATAGAGACGGGTGGCGAGAGAGGACCAGGGAAATCAGTGCTATCAGCATGATGATGAGGCATGAAAAACAGTAGATAACTGAATAAACAATCCCAATTTCTCACATTCAGGGAACATGTCTAAAAGTGAATTTGCAACCTATTTACATGACACATAAAATCGTATCAGTTTCGATATCTCACATCTTTCTGTTTGGACGATTTCCTTGGCGTAGTTGCTAACGAGTTGGACTGTGACATCGTAGAAAGATTTGTCCTGTTATGTTCATGGAATGATACCTTTGAGAAAAATATGTATCCTTTTTACTCCCACCAATGGATTAAATAACAGTTTTTCTACAAGAACGTCTTTGGTTTTAAATAACTCCTGAAGGTTCATATGCCATTTAACAAAAAAGAAGAAGAAAAAAAAAACAACAAAAGAAAAAACAAACAAACAAAACAAACAACAACACCAAACAAACAAAAAACCAAAAAGCAAAAGCAAAAAAAAAAAAAACAACAAACAAACCCCTAAAAGCAAACAAATTTTTTTTAGCCCAGTCGGCTGAGGTGTACAATACACGGATTGCATCTCTGCCGAGGAGTAACACCCTGTCACCAACGAGTGTCCTGATTATGACACTAAACGATCTGATGGAGAGGCTCCAGTTTTGGATCTTCGAGAAATGGGGTAAACTTCTTCATTGCCATTACTCTCAGACCAACTCTGATTCGGAGTGGTAGTACCTGTTAGAATCCCAACTATGGGTCAAATAGAGCTGCAGGACTATTTAATTTTGTGCAAACAAATGACTGATGTTAAATTGAATTTTTTGTGAAAGAAATAGTTGAAACCATTTAACTGTGCAATTAAAACTATTGATATTAGAAAGTTGAAACTGTGTGAAAACAAATGAGCTCTGGCTTGTTTAAAGTTTTACCAATAAACACTTCGTTTATAAATCATATATATTTGATATATATATTTATAAACAGGATTTGGGATTAAATAACCAACAAGGGTTAATATGCCATAGAATCCAACCAACCTACCAACCAACTCTTTCTGTTTGTGTCTGCCAATCTCAATGCAAATAATAATACTTTATGGAGAAAGATTATGTTAGTCGAAACTAAGATTAATTAAGATGCACGAAAAGCAATTGTTGAGACATTGTATAAACTAATACAAAAATTACAAGGTGATTTCATAAATCACCAAATAACGGTTGACACTGACACACATCCAACATGCATCATTGGTTTTCTTTCATTGGTATCGATCAATTAACAGAACAGATACCGATATTACACAGCCTCATTAAGTTTTAAAAATGTCGCCCATCTATTGAAAAAAAAAAAAGACGAAATAGATTTTCTAGAAAAAAACAAACTATTGTTGTTCTGTCAGCTAAACATTGCAAAAGATTAACAAAAAGGAATGGCATGATTTCTTATTTTTTTCTCATAAAATTTAATGTCCATGGATTTTGATAGATTAGCTAACAGTAATCCTTCATACCATTGACATCTTTACAAGGTCCACGATACTGCTTTACACAAGCAATAAAATAATTAGCATTCTAAAGGAGATTGAATTCGAAAGATTTGAATACGAGTTGGATAATCACAGATAAAAAAAAAAAGAATTTGTGAATTTTTATTTTCCTCCAGTGTGCGCTATAGTTTTTCAATTTTATATGGTTTCTATCCAAAAGACACTAAAAATGTAACCTGAACGCATAAGTTTATCAGATCGCTAGTATTTGAGTCTTAAAGGACAGAGAAGGAGCCACATTTTTAAAGGAAGGAATGGCTATGTGACTAAAAGTTGGAAAGTGAAGTTGGGAATTCAATCTTTTGGAAGGGTACTGAATTTAACCAAAAGGGGAATTAAAACGGACCTCACCTCTTTTTCCGATAGACTAACATGCTATTTTTCAAATCTTGGTGCTATTTGTTTCGACAGTCATATCCAGCTCTACGGGACTAATTGGTTCCAAAAAAGCCGTGACCTAACCCGGATTTTGACTTAAACATTCTGAAAGTAAGGCAATGTTCATGACTAACGAAAAGGCATAACCAGTGATGGTGATTCTGCGGAAAAAAATCGTGATTTTGTAGCGGAGATCTTACTCTATCCGACTGCGTTACTGTGTTTCCTATGATTTATGAGCTAAATAAAGATTATCGATTATGATAAACGCCTGAGGCGGGCTGGAGAATACTCTCGCTTGGATGCATTGAAAACAACAAAGATTAAAATGCTATGCCTCGTTCATAAAACAACACGTTTCATGAACCCAATGCGTGCGTGTTGTAATTGCCATCCATGATCATATTGATGGTATTGTTTAGGAAGGAATGAAGGGTTCTAATTAGAACTTTATATTTATTTCCATTATATCGAGATTTTGGAAGATTAAAAAAATGACACCTGTGGGGGCTCAGACTCCGCAAAGCTATTATGCTGTTGTAAATTGGAGCGGTAATTCCTTTAAGAGCATTCTATTTATAGTCTATTATTCTAATCAAAATTTCGCTATGATGTGACGTTTTTGCTAGATCTCTCTTTCACACACACACACACACACACACACACACACACACACACATATATATATATATATATATATATATATATATATATATATATATATATATATAAACCTAATAAGAATTATAGCAACATATAGTTATCAGGGAACCATTTGAAAGTGGACAGTTGCCAATATTGGACAACATAATCTTACTTTTGGATCAAAAGTAAGACATTGTTATTCTCTAAAGAAAATGCAGAATCAATAAAGTTGACAATGTGGAAAAATAGTGTTTTGTAGCTGAAATCTTGCTCTATCCATTTGTGTTACTGTGTTTGTTGTGGAAATAAATAGGAGGCATTAATTTTGGATTCTCGCTCTGCCAATTCGTTATTTAAAGGAAGATTTAATTGCTTCAAACTTACCACAAACATCTACCTCTGAGGTTGTTAAACAAACTAAGAAAATAAAAGGCACTACTTTCGGGGCGACAGTCTTACGAGTGTAAAATTTCGGCTCTTGTTTATCACTGACAAAACTACATATGAAATGGTTGTGATTATAAGGAGAATAGTATTTTGATGATGAAAACCGCCTTAGTCCTGTCATCGAGGTTTCCAGTCCCACAAAGAAGCGCCTTAGTTTGGTTTAGTTTAGTTTAGTTTTATAGCATATCAACCATTGTAGGTTATTTAATGCCAAATTCATTTATACATAAAAATTGTTCTTTTTCAAGTAATTCAGTTTAATACAAGTACACAGTTAAAATGTCAAAACAGTTCTATTTCAAACAAATTAATTTAGCATAAGTGCAGTTTTTGTTTACACACAGTTAAATGTTAAAACAGTTCTACTTCAAGTAATTCAGTTTAACATGAGTACATAGTTTAGTTCTATTTGACCCATAGAGAGGACTGTACGAGATGCTACCACTCAGGGACAGAGTGGACCTGGGAGCGATGGCAATAAAGGGGTACTCCGCATTCCCCAAAGCTCCAGCATTACTGGAACCTCACCATCAAATAGTCTAGTGTCATAATCAGGACACTCGTTGGGGGAGTCTTACGCCTTTGTAGAGATACAGTCGGTGTCTTCTGCAGACCCTGCCGACTGGGTCGAGGCAGCTTGGGTATGGCACTTAACTGCATCTGATGGTAAATCAACTCGTGTATGTTTGAATTTTCTAGAAATTTATCATTTAAAATATAACTATGCAATCCAAGTATAATAATTAAATCTTAATTGATAAATCAATATATCATCCAGAGAGAGTCCCCATGGCGAAGTAGGTAAGTAGCTAGACTGCGACACCGTACTTAGTGAGTTCGAACTCCAGTCACTTTAGGACAAAAAACTTTTGGGAAAGGTATGAACTCCCTAACCCTTCAAGCTATAGGTTAAATAGTTCCACAACTCTTCTTCTACAAGGACAAATTTGGAATTAGATAACGCACAAAGGTTGATATGCCGTTAAAAACGCAAGAATGATATTATTGTGGAATAAACGAGATTAGCTTCTAAAAAATGTTATGACGTAGAGCTGCGTTCAGTGGGCAGGTTCTAGTTCCGCAACGGGAAATATACCTTCATTGTCAGTACTCCCAGATCCACTCTAACCCAGAGTGGCATTAGTTCTAAGATATATGGATTAAGTTAATCAAATAAATCATTCGTATTTGATTGATCTGCGTGCAAAAAAAAAAAAAAAAGAAGAAAAAGTTTCTTAAGAAACAAAACACTTACACAAAAAATGTAAATACGAAGGACACTGAACGAGATTCCCTCACGTCTCGGCATTAAATAACTCAAGACGGGTCGACGTGTCGTTAGAATCAACCCTTGTGTTAAATGCATCCGTTCTAGTCTTCGTTGGAATAAATTAAAGGCATTATTTTTGGAGCATTGGTTTTTTTGACTTGCTAAATATCTGTATTATTCGAAGGACAAAAACATATTTACTACAGTATATACTTGAGTATCATCCGATCTCGTGTATGGTGTGACCTTTCAAATTTGATCGCCATATATATCTTGTGTATCATGCAAGTTTCATTTTCGGTAGATTAGACTCATATATGTTTATGGAAATATATTTTCTTTACAACTTCCTTGATTTTCCGGAATCTTTTTTTGTGATTTTAACGAAAACATCCCCACTCCGGCAATATAAAAATAGCCGACGATATATCGGTACGGATGCCATCTCTTGGCAAAAAGGTAAATTACTGACGGTCTGATATGAGCATCGACGGTCAAACTTTGGTAATGGAAGGTAATTTGTAGACGCTATCCTAATTACAATACGTCGTGGAGATTCCTCGTGGCGTAGTGTTCAACGTACAAGACTGCGATAATGTAGTAGGCAATTTTGAATGGCATCCTTGGAAAAGGGATGAACCCTCTTATCCACTCCTGGAATGGGTTAAATAGTACCATTACTATTCTTCTAAAAGGATGTCTTTGGGATTTCATAACCCACAAAGGTTAATATGCCATTAAATAAAGAAACCAAACAAAACCTTTATATCAAAACTAAAAATTATTTAGTTATTTAATTGATAAAAACCATCATCATTTAACTTTGCATAATACAAAGTCCGACAATATTAAAAATTTGGAAGCACACAATATAGTCATGGGAAATAGATTCGGATGCAGCTGTGTGTTAATTGTGCAACTATTGTTATTCTATAAGGATGGCTTTGGTATTAAATAACCTACAAAGATTGATATGTCATTAAAAGAAAGAAACCAAGCCACATCAGGCAATATTTCGTTATTATTCGAATTGGAAACGATTTTTACTCGCACAAAGTTTGTATTTTGCGTAATACGGGACCTCATAATATTAGGCTAAAGTTTTGGTCTCAGAAAGTCACATGATACGCGAGAATATACGGTATTTTAAAATGTTTTGCTTTTTTTTTCTCAAATAAAAAGCGCACTTTTTTTGCGGAAAAAAAAAACAGTTTATTCTAAATCGTCGTCTATCAACAATTGTTTGGTTGAATTCGAGCTGTTTTGTAAGCCAAGACATCCCGGTTCTCGTTTCCTGTAACTGGCACTGGACCAAATATTGGGTTATTGTTGTGTTGTCCGCAACGAAACACTAAGTGGAGTCCCTGAAGCATAGTGGCTAACGAGTAGAACTTCGAAATTATAGTAAGCAAGTTCGAACTCCAGTCACGCTATTACGTTCCCTATCAGACTAATACCCTTGAGAAAAGTATGAACCTCTTTTATCCCTTTTAAGCTATGGGTTAAATGGTACCAATATCGTTCTTTTATAAGGATGGCTTTGGTAAACCCACGAAGGTTGCTATGCCATTAAACAAAGAAACCGTACCAACACCGAAGCACAAGCTCTGGGTAATCGTCCTGTCTAATCGTTTAAACAATAGTGGAAACTTAGTTATTTTCAGTGGTCGATCGGTCATAGACATTGTGGATCCTCTGGCTATTTGTGTGCACCGGAGGAAATCTCAGTTTATAGATCATTCAAATCCCGTTGAGAACTTTTTTCGTCGTGCATCTTTGAGGCATTTGTTCTTTCTTGGGTGGCACCATTCTATGCTGGTTTCTGAGTCAGTATCTCTCTTTCTCACTACCGAGGAAGTGGACACATTGCTTGCGCTCCACCATCTTTAAGGCGTCTTCAACTGACACCTGCACTTCCTCAGCTTGCACTCGATGACATCAGGGTCATTTTCTTTACAAACCTGCTCCATAGTGTCCAGGAGTTAAATTCCTTGAAAATCAGCATTCAAAAACCTAATTTTACCAAAACTCGAACACAAAACACTGACATTAGGGAGAAGTGCGTAACAACCTTCCCCACAACGACAGGCACCGGACATCACACGTGGTGTAGAAGTTAACGTGCGAGTCTAGATTTTGAGTTTCATACACTTTAGGTGCCCCATACTTTAGGTTTGTGACAAACTTACAACATTACTACTACAGTACGCACCGGTTTGGTTGGGTTTGGTTTCTTTGTATAATGGTATATCAGTCATTGTGATTTATTTAATGCCAAAGCCATCATTGTAGAGGAACATTAGTGGTACTATTTAACTATTAGCTGGGTGTTCATACAATTCTCAAGGGTATTAGTCCGGAAGTGAACATAATACTGTGACGAGAGTTCAAAGTCTCTTATTATGATGTTACAGTCCAGAATTTTGCCACTACACCACAGAGAGTTCCCCTACAGTAGGCACCATATTTATCGTCATCATGATTATCCCCCACCCCACTAAAAAAAACAAAAAAAAATGAATTTTTGCCGGAATAAAAAATGCCAAGATTTTCTCATTTGGCCCAGCGGTTAGAGTGTTCGCCAATGGCCCGGGAGATCTGGGTTCAATCCCAGGTCGAGTCATACCAAAGACTTTAAAAATGGAACTTGATACCACCTTGCTTAACACTCAGCATTATAAGGTACGGTTCAAGGGTAAAGTGGAGCAATCCAGGGAATGGAGTAGCGCCCTTCCCTACACCTTAGTGTAGTAGCTATCGAAAAGGGAGCCTTCGGGTCACCCTCGACTATGGTCGCTAACTTTACTTACTTATTATTACTAAACTCAACAGTATTGAAACTGCAACCAAAAATAAAATTTCAACACCTCTGAAGCTTGAAGCGTCCTGTGTGTCTAGCCACACTGAAAAGTTGTGATACAACGAAACAGTCTGTAGATGAAATTATTTACGCTCCCTTCCCGGAAGTCGTGCACTCTAGCGAAGAAATTAACGACTGCCATCCGCGTAACGGAAAGCTCTTCAAACGAATTGAGCACTCCGGTATCCGGTAACGTAAAAATTTAAAGAAACGGAAGTTTATACATAGTGCGTTATAATTCCAGAACTGATGGCTGAACGGTAAGATACTAAGTCTAACGTAATGTTGGACTGGTTTCGATTTCACCTTGAAGGGTACTGCGTGTCTAGCCACAAGGAAGAGTTGTGATACAACGAAACAGTATGTCTGTGGATGACAATATATATATATATATATATAGTTTACTTAATTTTTGATTGCTACATATTCATATTTTTGGTAACAGAGATTCAGTGTTGTAGATGTAGTAAATTGATAATACCTGATAATATCCATTTTGATTGTATAGTATTTACCTTGAAATAAAATCCTAGAATCTGGTTCAAAAGAAAATTACCTTTTTTTAAAAAGATTGTACAAAGCCGTAATTATTCCTTAGCGATAAGAGTTTAGACCTATCTTTTAATCTAATTTGGTCATCGGAGCACTTCTCATGTAACGTGTCTTGAGAAGGAATAACTTGGTGGAGACCATCCTTCATCAGGGCTGGTTTGAATTTAGAGGTTTCCTTCTCTTAAACCAGTTGCTAAACATTGCAAAAGACGGACCAAAAGAAATGGCACGATTTCTTTTTTCTCATAAAGTTTAATACCCATAGATTTTGATTGGTTAGCTAACAGTAATCCATCGTATCATTGATATCTTTACAACACTATTTTACACGAGCAATAAAAGGATTAGCATTCGAAACAAGAGTCGATTCGAAAAATCTGAATAAATTATTATGATTTCCCATGCCTAGATAGATATAAATAGATCAGGATAGACTGATAGATTGATTGATTTATTATGAATAGACCAGAATATATATATAGGAGGTGCACGTTGTGTAATGGTTATCGTCGTAGGAAATGAACACGGTGACACGAGTTAAAATCCTGGACGAGATTGATTGCATTTCACATAGAAGTAACACTCTTGGGAAAGGTTTGAATCCAATTATTCTCCCTTCAGCCATGGGTAAACAGTAGACCAGACTTGGTTCTTCAGACTTGGTGAGGCAACTAGTCTAGGAGAAGAAAAACTCTGAATTCAAACCTGGTAAACTTTGCTTAAAAATTGACCTTGTGTCATATCCTATCCGAGCGGAGGGGTTGGTAAATATGTATATATATAGAGTGAGAGATAGAGAGAGAGAGAGAGAGAGAGAGAGAGAGAGAGATAATGAACAGACCAGAATTGATTGATAGATAGATAGATATGAACAGACCATAATTGCTAAATAGATAGACTGATAAAGATGAACAGTCCAGAATTGATAGATAGATATATAGATAGATATGAAAACTCCAGAATATTTAGATCCTATTTACCCAATCCCTCCGCTCGGGCAGGATATGACACAAGATCAATTTTTTAAGCGGAGTTTAGCAGATTTGAATTCAGAATTTTCCTTCTCCTAGACTAGTTGCCTCACCAAGGCTGAAGAACCTAGTCTGCCCTACTATTTACCCATAGCTGGAGGGAGAATTATTGGATTCATACCTTTCCTAAGGGTATTAGTGCTATGTGAAATGCAATCAGTCTTGTCAAGGAATTGAACTCGTATTGCCGTGTCCATATCCTGTGACGATAACCATTACACCACGGGCACCTCCAGAATATTTAGATTGATAGATATTAACAGATCGAGATAGATAGATGGATAGATATGAGCACACCATGTTTTTTGTTTGTTTAATGGCATATCAGCATTCATGAGTTATTTAATGGAAAAGCCATATTTGTGGAAGAATAGTGGAGGTACTATTCAACCTGAAACTTCCGGGCCCAGTCGGCTAAGGCTGTAGAATACACCGACTGCATCTCTGCAGGGGGTTAAAACTCTCCCAACGAGTGTCCTGGATATGACACTAAACAATCTGATGGTGCGGATCCATTAATGTGGGGCTTCTGAGAATGAGAGTACCCTTTACTGCCATTACTCTAAGGTCCACTCGGACTCGGAGTGGTAGTACCTGATAGGGTTCTATCTATGGGTCAAATAGAACTAAACTGTGTACTTATGCCAAACTGGATTGTTTGAAATAGAACTGCTTTTACATCTAACTGTTTGTAAATAAATGACTGATGTTTAATTGAATTATTCGTGATACATAACAATACTTGGAGCCATCAAAATTTGTTGAATAAACTGAGTAATTTGAAATAGAACTGTTTTTGGCATGTAAACTTTGTTTTTATGCTAAACTGAATTGTCTGAAATAGTACAGTTTATATGTATAAAAATGGATTTGGTATTAAATAACCTACAATGGTTGACTTGCCAAATACCAAGCCAAACTAAAACAAAGTTTTTATCAAAATGACTTGATTCTGTATTAAATGTCTCGAAAAGGGTTGATATGCCGTAAAGCAAAACAACGACCAACCAACTAAAGATTACGGTGAGTAAGTGGGTTCATGCCTTTCCCAAGTGTATTAGTCTGAAAGTGAACGTAACAGCACAACCTGACTTCGAACTTGTTTTTGTATGAGGTCGCAGTCCAAGACGTTAGCTACAGAGACTTCCCCTATTTCTATTATATAGGAAATACTGTATCAACAATAATAAGTAAGTTAAGTTGGCGACTGTAGTCGAGGGTGACCCGAAGACTCCCTTTTCGATGGCTACTACACCAAGGTGTAGGGGAGGGTGCTACTTCTTTCTCTGGATTGCTCCACTTTACCCTTAATCCGTACCTTATAACGCTGAGTGTTAAGCAAGGAGGCATCAAGTATTATTTTTCTGAGTCTATGGTATGACTCGACCTGGGATTGAACCCAGGTCTCCCGAGCCATTGGTGAACACTCTAACCATCATGCCAATGCCCGGTTCACAGTAATAAAGAAAATAGAATAAAATAAAAATAAAAACCTAATTTTTTGCTAATGTTCACTTTATTTCGTCCGTTCAAAAACCTGTAAAATTCCACAATCTATAGAAATATATCTAACTTGTTCACCTGTACTTCAACTGCAACAGGTCAACAAGTCAGATATTGCGCCGATCTACAGAACACATTGCCAAAATATGAGTTGACCTGGGTGGACGTATTTCGCCAGTGAAGCAATCTCATCAATCCCACTGGAGAGAAACATGATTCGTATGCGTCTCGTGTCCCAGCAGAGGTTTGCCAGAAATAAGAGAGGCGGTTGATGGTTCAGGCATTTGTGCCAGACAGTTTGAAATTCTAAACCCATCACCGCTATCATCATTGCCAGCACAGGCTTTCAATTACAGGGACTTGCTCAGTATCTTTCTTACCATTAATTGATTAGCTGATATTGTTTGCTCGTAAGTTATAGTAGATATAATATAGTGGTATAATAATGATAGTATTCGACATCGTTTTTTTTTGCTGATTGTTGTGATAGTGCTTTTACCTCACTTATTCTCTGAAAGTCTTTTTTAGTCTGTCTTTAATCTCATAAATCAATTTCGGCTGCTGCTATCATCATCATCATCATTAGGTCACCCTGCCAAAAAGGATCTCTCAAACCCTCTCTAGCCACCCGTCTCTATCGTCCATCGTTCCAGGAAGGTCTTCCAGGCTATATCCTGTATCGGCTTAATGTTGCTGTACATAAGTTCTAGCAGGTCGTGCAATTTTTGCTCGTCCGTGTGCAGGGTCCACAGGAGTACATCACTTATGAGTTCGTAGTTACTTCGCCAGAAGTGTCCCGTCTAATTTGGATAGTTTTCGTGATGGGCGGTAGGAGTCCGCACTGCTGCTGCTTTGTAGGGTGTTGTCTCCAGCACTTGTTCGATATGGCTCGCAGTATTCTTGTGTAATTACCGTCGAGTTTTTTCTCCATATGTTGAGTTAGTATCCATGTAGTGCATAAACACTCAAATTTCTTATCAGCAAACTAGTTTTTAAAAAAATCCAAAACTCCCCGGGGAAGCTCTCGAGTTACAGTAGCTAACGTGCTGGACTGTGGCCTCAAAGTAAGCGAGTTCGAACTCCAGTCACGCTGTTATGTTCATTTTGGGACTAATATACAAATGAAAGGTACGAACTCCCTTATCTCCCTCGGTTAAAGGTTAAATGTTACCAATGCTGATCTTCTACAAGGGTCACTTTAAATAACCCTCAAAGGTTAATATGCCATTAAACAAAGAAACCAAACAAGGCTATATTTAGACAAAAATTTCTTTAGTTATTTAATAAATAAAAAATCCTCATTTAACTCTTCATTATACAAAGTCCCACAATATAAAAATATGGAAGCACGCAAGTACAAATATGATCATAGGAATGGACTAAGAAGTAGCTTTGGTTAAATCGTACAACTAATATTCTTCTACAAGGATGGTTTTCGTATTAAATAACCTATAAAGGTTTATATGCCACTAAAGCAAAGAAAACATTTCAAATTAAGCAATACTTCGTTATTATTATTCGAACTAGAAATGACTAAAATTTGTATAAAGCGTATTTTGTGACCCCATAAAATTAGGCTAAAATTTCGGTCTCAGAAAGTCACATGATACAGGATATTTTAACATGTATAGCTTTTTTTTACAAATAGAAAGCGAAAATATACCATTAAAAAAAAAGAAAAAAAGAAACTAAACCAAAACTTCTCAAGTTTTTAGCGAGTGGTTCGATTAGTAATGTTAATGTAATACCAAACTGGATACTCACTATGAACGCATCAGTTTGGTTGGTTTTACAGCATGTCAATATTCGTAGCCAAATTCATTCTTTTTTCAAGCAATCATATGGTTTCAAGTAACTAATATCAATAATCATTTGGAAGCAAGTATATCGTTTAGTAACGATTTTTAATGCAAATAATTTGAACACAATTGTTTAGTTTTAAGTATTCCTAACAATCATATGATTTCAACAAACAAATAAGAACTCCTTGCAAAGAATGACAGCTTTAAGTAACGATTCTTAATGCAAATAAGTTGCACACAATTGTATAGTTTCAGGTATTCCTAACAATCATATGATTTCAACAAACAAATAAGAACTCCTTGCAAAGAATGACAGCTTTAAGTAACGATTCTTAATGCAAATAAGTTGCACACAATTGTATAGTTTCAGGTATTCCTAACAATTATATGATTTCAACAAACAAATAAGAACTCCTTGCAAAGAATGACAGCTTTAAGTAACGATTCTTAATGCAAATAAGTTGCACACAATTGTATAGTTTCAGGTATTCCTAACAATTATATGATTTCAACAAACAAATAAGAACTCCTTGCAAAGAATGACAGCTTTAAGTAACGATTCTTAATGCAAATAAGTTGCACACAATTGTATAGTTTCAAGTATTCCTAACAATTATATGATTTCAACCAACAAATAAGAACTCCTTTCAAAGAATGACAGCTTTAAGTAACGATTCTTAATGCAAATAAGTTGCACACAATTGTATAGTTTCAAGTAATCTTAGCAATCATATGGTTTCAAGTTACTAATATGAACCCCTTGTAAGCAATGACAGCTTCAAGTAATGTTTCTGAATATAAACATTTTGCACACAATTTTATTGTTCCAAGTATTTTTAACTCATACTAAGAATTTGCACATTGTCACACGGTTTCAAGTGAATTGAAAAAAAATGAAGGAATTAGAAATCTGAATAAGAATCAAGACCATACAGACCACAGCATTGTTGAAATTGGCTCGGATAATCAAAAGAGTCCTGGAGACCTGAGGAGACTTACTGCCACTCAGACTCCAGTGAAAGATCACCACTTAAAACTGGTATGAAAAACATGCAAGGAGTGAAAAAATAATTTGCAAAAACATAAAACTTCAAGTAAGTAATCTTAAAACAAATAATGATGCACACAGTTGAAAGTTTTTAAGTATTCCAATTTAATAGTAAGAATTCGCCCACAGTTATATATTTACTAGTATTTTAATCAATTATATGGTTTCAAGTAACTCATAAGAATGATAATCTTTCATAAACTATTATAGCATCAAGTAACTAGTCGTAATACAAATAATTTGCACATAGTTTGGCCTTGTAGGTAGAGTGTTTGCCAATGGTCTGGGAGACTTGGGTTCAATCCCAGGTCAAGTCATACCAAAGACTTTGAAAATGGTACTTGATACATCCTTGCCTAACACTTAGCAATATAAGGTACGTATCAAGGGTAAAGCGGAGCAATCCAGGGAAAGCAGTACCGCCCTCCCCAACACCTTGATGTAGAAGCTATTGAAAAGGGAGCCTTCTGGTTGCCCTCGGCTATGGTCACCAAACTTTACTTTTGTATGCTTTCAAGTGTTCCAATCTAATACAAATAAATTTCAAACAGGTCTAGTTGAACCCTTAGATAAGACTTTAACTGAGACTACCTCTCCTGGTTTGAATGAAAATGCTTGTAGAGAAAAGAAAGGAAGACTCCACAATTCCCAGAGGGGGTCAATTTGCTGTGTCATTATAATTCTAAATAGGACATTAAAACCAAATCAGAAACCAAAATTATTACGCTTTTTCCATTGTAACCAAGTAACATCAAACTCTCTTTTATAAGGACTTATAAGTTATTAATCATTATCGAGAATTTAACATTTATGCCTCCCTCGTGATCAGTGCCCGTAATAAATGTAAATACCACACGATTTTTTGTATTGATTTTTCTAGTCACCAGAAATGTTATAGTTAAGAAAGTCTTTGGAAAAAGGTCATAACTATGGTATTAGTCTGGGAAAATTTCGAATTGATATCTACTTTATCCAATTAAAAAGAAAGATAAGGATTTGGTTTAGCTAATCTGATGGTCACAAATTAATGGTTTAATTATATTGCAAATCAAATCCTCTCTAAAAGCGCTAAAATATTTTCTAATTATGCTATATACCTCTCTCAGGTTGAGGAAAAAGAATCGACTGAGACCGATTTATAAAAATGATTTGTTATGATCTCATGTGCGAAGACGTCTTACGAGAAAGCCCCTATGGTATAGTGGCTAATGTGCTGGACTGCGACATCGTAGTAAGTGACTTCGAACTCCAGTTGCGCCATTGCATTAACTTTCGGACTAATAACCTTAAGAAAGGTATGTACTCTCTTATGTCCCTAGCTGTTTGTTAAATAGTACCACTACTGTTCTTCTAAATCCAAGACTGGTTGCCTAACCAGTTTGCCCAGCTATTTACACATTATCTTGTAGTATTTTCGAGTGTAAAAAAAAAAAGATTATCACTTGATTCCGGACCAAACTCAAGAACCATTGGTCGTCATTTTTATGTTAGGGTGATGGAAAGAAGTTGACAAGCACATTTTTATGTTGTACATTCCCACGATGATGATGTTTTTTTTGTGGGTACAGTCTTTCACCATTATTTTTAGGAGAAAAGCATCAAAAGGCTAAGCCTGCCTTCTACAACTGCTTCACTCCCAGTCTGGACCTCAATTGACCACTATAATCGAACAAAATTCTAGGTTCTCTCTCTCTTGACATGTGGTATCTATCA
Source organism: Sepioteuthis lessoniana (assembly GCA_963585895.1). Taxonomy (NCBI): domain Eukaryota; kingdom Metazoa; phylum Mollusca; class Cephalopoda; order Myopsida; family Loliginidae; genus Sepioteuthis; species Sepioteuthis lessoniana. Next base: position 104,735,261 of record OY757904.1, read on the forward strand.
CCCAACCAGACTCCCACGCCAGAAGAAAATGACTCATGACCAATGACTGTCAGTCATCACTTCTGCAGATGTTGTCCTTGGGTTGACATATTTGCCGAAAAACTACGCAGTAGTGTTCCACAATTTTTTATTTATAAAAGAAGAAAAATTATGTTGAAAGCAGTCTTTGGAGTAATGTTTGTAATCACTTTGGCACCGGACATTGGTATAATGGTTAGAGTGTTCGCCAATGGCCCGGGAGATTTGGGTTAAATCCCAAGTCGAGTCATACCAAAGACTCAAAAATGGTACTTGATGCCTCACTGCTTAACACTCAGTATAATAATGTACGAATCAATGGTAAAGTGGAGCAATCCAGGGAAAGGAGTTGCAGCCTCCCCTACACCTTGGTGTCGTAGCTATCGAAAGAGGATCCTTCGGTTTACCCTCGACTACGGTCGCCAACTTTACTTTTTTACTTTGTAACCACTGAAAATTTGTTGGCCAAATCTGTGTTCCTATTAAATGATTACAAAAGAATATTTGAAGAATTCAAGTAAAGAGTTATAGAATCAGATCAACTATTTGTAGCTGCCTTTAGATTCCTGTTCTAAAATGTTTCTTTATTTTAAAAATAAATTCTACCATCAAAAATATTCTGGCTTGATCTCATCAACAGAAAGTGATGTCAGCATGCACATTGGAAAGGCATGAACAAAACAACAGCTGTTAAGCCACTTACTTCCTATCTCCCAAAATATCCAAGTCAGACGATAAGGCATGTTGAGCACTGCGGAGAAGAAAGGATGAACTCATAAGCAATGTTCTCTTATGGACTCCTACATATGGACACACCAGTGTTGGTAAACTGTGAAGACACTGGATGCAGTCTGGAGAACCTGACAGGAGTGTGGCTTATAGGGACGGATGGCGAGAGAGAGTCAAGAAACTGTATGCTAATAGCATAACCTAATGATGATGGGCACTTCCCCACAAACCATTGCTCCATACACTTTAGGATGCGCACTTATTGCAACAGTTATCAGCATAGGAAAAGGATTTGTTGACTTTAGTTCAAATTCTAGACGAAGGCGTTTGTGTTTCAATTTGCGTTAATGCTCTTGGGAAAGGCATGAATCCGTCTGTTTTATACCCAGGTATGGCCAAATAGTACGGTAGATTGGGTTCTTTAATCTTGGTTAGACAAACAGTCTAGAATAAAGAAGCTCTGAATTAAAAAAAAGTTTTTATTCCGTTTAGACTTGACCTTTCATCAAATTCTGTCAGTGGCGGAGGGGTTGGGTAAATACATGTTCCTACCCTTGAGGTAAATCTAATTTATGCGTAGTTTTTTTTCAACCTGCTATCAAGTTCAACAGAAAATTAAGCCAGAGACTTCCTGTGGTGTAGCGGCCAATGTGTTTGACTGCGACATCGTAGTAAGCAAGTTTCAACTGCAGCCATGGGTTAAATAGTACAATTATTGTTCTAGTATTAGGATGGCTTAAATAATTTATTAAATAATCCACAATTTGCAGTTAAACAAAGAAACTGAAACTGAAACTGAAACCAAAATTAAGCTGAAATGACCCAGCTCTGTACTTACGTAGTCAATTAGAAACAGCAGATATTCTAATCAAACCGAGATCTGCATGCTAGAATAAGCAAAGCTTAATAAATTCTAAGGAATTATATAGAATGGGAAAACATGTGACAAACAGTGTATAAGGGATAAAATAGATAATGACACAGAGGATTTATGCAAAAAGATATATTTTCATATTAAAAAAAATAAATGTGGCATTATTTCAAACGGTTCTGGTGGGAAAAGTAATATCTAAGAAATAATGCACAGATCCTGCTGGTTCTGTTTCGGTAATTCTTTCACCTTTGAGACAATAAAGACAAAAAAGAAAGAAAAAGGGAGTTCAAAAAGTAAACTAAACTAAAATAAAATGAAATAAGAAATATATATATAAAATGCATCAGAAAAGGAAAACAAAAACAATTATTTCCTCGAAATATTACAATACTCCAGGCTGGAAAATATTTTCCATTTTCGGAATTCATTCTAACATAAATAAATGTAATTTTGCTTTTTTTTAAAATCCAACCCTTTTATAGTGTTTCTTATCTATCTATCTATCTATCTATCTATCTATCTAAACTGAGGCACAGGAATTATACATATGTATGAAGCAAATTGTGTATTTGATATATATATATATATATACACACACACACATATATATATATATATATATATATATATGTTTAAAAAGAAGGCATATTAATGTCCATATCCTTTTCTATCTATCTATCTATCTATCTATCTATCTATCTATCTTCTAATTTATGTGCATTGTGATATCAATACAAAAGGTATGCATTATTGTATGTATACGTAACCTTCCAGATAACATTTTGGTTAAGAATTTTAAACTTTCTTTTAATGGAATGAAGATAATAGTTTTTTCCTTTTAATATTTTTTATTTGTTTTGTTTTTATTTGTTTTCTTGGATTGCACTTAGTTTTTTTTTCTCAGCTTTACTATTGCGCTCTGCTCTTCCACAAAAGAGAACCTTATTCTTAGCCTTCCTATTCAAAATCCATGTCGATTTCTGTCAGAAACAAAATGAAATTATATTCGTATTACTGAATGAAATGGCTCCAACACTTTAAAAAGCAATAGCCGCCTTATATTTCTTTTTTTTCTTTCTTTGTGGGTTTTTAGTTGCAAACTGTCATCTATCTTTGAATTTTATAGATAATGTGTTATCTAACTTATACATTCAAGTTAATGTACACATTGGCATACATTCCCTGAAATAGTAAAATTTTAACGCTCCCTAGCAATAGTCAACACACATACACACATTCATACAGAATTTACCTTAAATAAGTAAGTCCTTTGTAACAGTTTTATAAAAGCTTTATTTTCTTTTTTAACCAAAGTCACCAGGATTTTCTGATTTCTAGTTGAACATTAAACAGTCAAAACGGATATTATCCTGTATTATCAATTCCAAAACTCTACAGCATTGAAACTCTGGTATGGCTTGATTTAATTATTTAACAGCATACCAACTCTTTATGTGTTATCTAATGCCGAAAAATGGATTAAATGGTTGATATTCGATTTTAATCATAATTCTATTTTCAAAATTCCATTGGATTAAAAAAATCCCAACTTTTAACGCTCATTTGTTTTTTTCACAGTTATATGATATAAAGTATTGCTATCTAACAGTAATAATTCAAACAATTTCATAGTTTCAAGTAATTATTCCTATCAAACAATAATAATGATTTCTTTGCTCACAGTTATATGATATAAAGTATTGCTATCTAACGGTAATAATTCAAACAATTTCATAGTTTCAAGTAATTATTCCTATCTAACAATAATAATGATTTCTTTGCTCACAGTTATATGATATAAAGTATTGCTATCTAACGGTAATAATTCAAACAATTTCATAGTTTCAAGTAATTATTCCTATCTAACAATAATAATGATATCTTTGCTCACAGTTATATAGTTTGAAGAATTCCTATCCAAAACTTATAAGGGGATTTTCTGTGGTGTAGAAGCTAACGTGCTGAACTGCGACATCATAGTAAGCAAGTTCGAACTCTAATCATGCTATTAGGTCCCCTTTCAGACTAATACCCTTGAGAAAAGTATGAACCCATTTATCATCCTAGCTATGATTACCACTACTGTCCTTTTACAAGGATGTCTTGGGCATTAAACAATACACGAAGTTTGATGTGTCATTAAAACAATGAAACCAAACCAAAAGAATTTTGATTATTTTCAGACAGATCTATTTGACTCACAGAGAGAACTCTGACTGGTACTACAACTTGGAGTCAGTGGACCTGGGAGTAATGGTCATGAATCAGAGGACTGAAGTCTCTCCACCAGATGCTGTTTTGCAACCTGTACCTCCCTTTTTGTTTTTTCCCTCTCTACAAGGGACACTGTCAGCGTAAAACAAGCTCCCCCGACAAGGGGGATATTTTGAAGGCGATGAAGTTGATTTACAATTAAGTTGATTACATCAGCCATTGGTAGAGTGGATAGAGTATTCGCCAAAGGTCCGGGAAATCAGGGTTCAATCCCAGATTTAGACATACCAAACACTCTAAAAACGTTACTTGATGCCTCCTTGCTTAACCCTCAGCATTATAAGATACGGGTCAAGGGTAAGTGGAGCAATCCAGGGAAAAGAGTAGTGCCCTCTCCTACACACCGGTGTAGTAGCTATTGAAAAGGAAGCCTTCGAGTCACCCTCGACTGCGGCCGGCCAACTTATATATACATTTATATATTCTCTAAATTATCTTATTTTCTTATTGGATCTGATGAAGTCCTGTTAAAAATATCTTAGAGTCTTTGATTCATATCAATGCTCGTAACAGGATGGAAATAAATTTATTATCCTAATGTAACCAAATATTGTTTTTTTAAAAAAATAATATTACTTGCTCTGTAAATTTATTTACATTGAGCTCTTTACCAGGAATATCTAATTATTCGAAATTTGAATAATTTATTTGTCCTGACGGAATTGTTCCCTACTCCTGATTTACTGGATTAAAGAATACCTTATATATATATTTATATATATATAGTCAACGATCAGTCTCATCTTCTAGTTTCACCTGATACATATATTTTAAGTATGTACCCTGAAGTATACTGTCAACGGAACGTGGTTTGACGGTTTTCATCAAAAGAAATAGAGTCGACGAACCAAGTTCAAAATACTGAACTCGACATTTTGTGTCTAACTTTAACGTTGAAGGCCTTCAGAAAAAACAAAACAAAACATGTATCATTTTCTTCTTTCCCAAGTTATGCATTGATAGTGGGTTAGACTAGCTCATTAGCCTTCATTAAATAATCTGCCTTGGAGAACGAAAAAAAAAAAAACCCAACAAAAACAAAACCAAAAACTTCTGAATTCAAAACCGAGAGCGTGGAACAAGCAACTGCACTCCATAAAAACCAACTTGCGACGAAATCGCAGCACAATCATAAATAAAGTGTAACTGCAGCCTAATGCCTCTCAAAAGCGCAGAACACATTTACACTCGTGTCTGGTATATTCATTGAGTGGTCAATACGTCGCGTGTTAATTTCTTCGCTTGGTAAATTCATTGGGTGGTAAATTCATCGGGTAATAAATTATTCTTGTGGTAAATTCATTGGGGGGTAAATTGGTCGCGTGGTAAACTCATTGCAGGTAATTTCATCGGATGGTAAATTCAATGGGTGGTAAATTCATCGAGTGGTAAATTCGTCGCGTGTTAATTTCTTCTCTTGGTAAATTCATTGGGTGGTAAATTCATCGGGTAGTAAATTATTCTTGTGGTAAATTCATTGGGTGGTAAATTGGTCACGTGGTAAAATCATTGCAGGTAATTTCATCGGATGGTAAATTCAATGGGTGGTAAATTCATCGAGTGGTAAATTATCCGTGGCTAAATTCAGAATTCAATCATTGCATTTAAAAATTTATATAAAAGAACTAAAGGATCAGATTTCAAGTTTGGGAAATCCAATATTATACCAGCAATTAATCTGATATGATGAATTCACCTGTGATAAATTTACCATACGATAAATTTACCCAACGATGAATTTAGTGCAATGGATTTACCTAGAATCATTTACAGTAGAATATGCAGAGTAAATCTTAGCAGATATGTTCATTTGTCTAAGACAAGGCTTCACGAAGAAATAACGGGATTTCTGACAAGGATCGAGATGCATATACCAATCTTTTCTTATCTAGGACTTTCTATTTTTGTGTTATTTTCTCATCACTTTTAGCAGTTCCTTTTATTTGGACACGTTTATTTATTTATTTTTTTCTTAGCACTAACTTTCTTCTGTAAAAAGTTCTTTTCTGGGTCGAAGTCTGCTGAGACTGGTAAGAACAGTTATTCTGGAAAAGGGCCTCGAAGTAACGTACGATGAGCGATCACAGCTGGAGATTAATTTCATCGACTTGTATACAGTATAATAACCGAACTAGATAAATATTAATCAATGCTTACAACACTATCCTTAAAAAATCTATTTCGCACGTAATTCTATCTGTTCCTGTTTATATACACAGATAAATATATGGATATGCGTGTATAAAAACCACTTTACAATACAGGGAGACACGCACGCACGCACGCACGCACGCACATACACACATATAAATATAGTGTGTATGTATGTGTGTTTTTTTTTTCTGAAATGTGTATTGATAAATTATTAAGGTGTATGAAAATTATTTTGGTTTTTAAAATTTTTTCTCGATTGCAAAATTTAATTCATGTACTTTATGACTTCACTATATAATTAGGATTATCTATGTAAATCAAAAATAATTAATAACTGACAATTAGTCGAAATACCACATCAATTGGCAAATAGGATGCCTACGAATATCATGTTTTGATGAACCAAACACAATGATCAAGATAGTGAAACTCAGATATAGTTATGGTATATAATTTAAGGAATAAGATAAAAAAAATTCCAGCTATATTTCACTACCTTTACAATCCACGATCATCGAGCGGAAACATGACGAAGAGAAAGGATTCCGCTCATAATATATATATATATATATAGTTAATAAATTTGACATTTAGTTCAGAGGCAATTGGTATAAATGATGTTTGTTTTGGTAACGGCATTTTCATATTAACTCAGATTTTTTGTTTAGCAATCCGTTAATTTCTAACTTTTTCACTCGGCACAACTTACATATACTTTTACTTACTCTATAATTTAGGGCTTTCTTTACAATTTGGCATTTGGTATCAGTCGAATCTACGAGTGTCATTCTTTACTCTTTAAACATATCTGGATAGTAATACTCTATCCTCATATTTTTTGCTTGAGAAGCAAAATATTTTATTATAGCAACGCTTTTTTCCATTCGTGTTCTATAGTTCCCATGTAAATCTTTTCTTTATCACTGTCATAATCTTTGATTTTTATTGTGGCTTGATATACAATCCTTTAGATTGTGACACTATTGATGGTAATATGCAGACTAAGCTCTATGTGTTCATGTGTAGAAACATCGGTAGACATGAGTACATATATGTGCGTATGTACTTACGTGCAGGTATATTCATGTGTATGGTTGTGAATTGACCATAGGTATGAACATGCATATGTGTATATGTGTGTGTGTCCATATAGGGGCCAAGACATATTTGCGTGGGAATCACTAATTCAGAATCTTGAGACATGGCAAGAGGAAACAGAAAAGCAGAAAATTTACGATGGATAAATGAAAAAGAAAAGAGTATTAAGAATAAAGAGAAAAAGTTATAAAGGGAGGAGAAGTGAAGTTCATTCAAAATGAAAGAAAAAATATAGAGTTGTATTAGTTTCAAATCAACTGGTCAATGTAGAACCACGCAGAGATATGGGTGCAGGTGGGTATGTATAGTTTTAACACATTAGTTTTTTGAACTTTCTGTAAGGAGGTTAAACTATATGATTTTATTGTTTCCGGGGCTCTACTTGTTATTTCCGATATAATTTCAAATTGGCTCGGAGTTCACGACGTTTTAAAGCATTTTCATACTCATTTTTATCGTTAATGAAAATAATAGCGTTGCTGGAATTCGTGAGTAGTCTACCAGCGATTTATTTAGGAATATATTTAGTGACTGCAAGCGGTAACTGGAGCTGCAGTTAATATATACAGGTACATTACTGGTCTTTCTGTATGGTTGTAAAATCTATCAGGCAAAATTAATGTTATATCTAGAAAATTTACCTTCATTGAATTACATGACAACCCAGTATACAACGCATTGAAGAATGGTTTTCTTTTATGATTTTACTAACCTTATATAAATTATTGTAAATCTTTTCTAACCTCAAAGATCGCAAGGCAAATTTAGAGCCCAAACCTGAATGCAAGTAATTTAATCATACAAAAACATCAAATTAGATGGTTCGTCCGTAAAATTATTTTAGAAAAATACTCCATACTCACCAGTCCTAGCACTGAAACTTTTCTTGCTTCCAAAATTCAAAATACATCCCAGGGGTAAGATTTGGGGACGTCGAGGACATTAACAAACATACAATGACACAGCTTCTGGTCATAGGAAAATAAGATTTTCAGGGGCGCTTCCGCCAGTAAAAACTCCTTAGAATAAGTGTATTGAATGCTTAGGGGACTATTTTGAAGGAAATTTACGTTTCATTCATTGTTGTTTCGGTCTAAGTGAATACAGTTTCCGAGTCAATATTTTATTTATATACCTTGCATATTCACAAAATATTACATCATATTTAATTATTAAAACCTTTATGAAAAAAGTTTATTTTCTTCCAAACCAAAGATATCAAGATTTTATTTTAGTTAGTAGAAAATTATGCAATAAAAACAGCCATTATTAGGTATCATTTATCACCAAACTTTACAGTATTGAGACTCTGAAAGCAATAGTTGCTATCAAAAATAAGTACATATGTATGCTAAAGTATATATAGTAATCATATTTTCGAAGCTCGATTTTTTTGAATTAGCTACAGAGTTTTAAGGGTTCTGAGCTCGGTAGTGAATAATATCTAATTATATCTGTTTAACTTGTATAATTTTCCAGTAGAAATATTAAAATCTTGTTGATTTGGTTTAAAAGAGAAACTAGCTTTAATAAAAATTCTTCGTGATGTACTTATTTATAGTCGATATTTTCAAACCGGTTTACGTCGGTTTGATTAGCTTAGTTTAGTCAAAAGTTTTGCAATATTTTAGTTCGCTGTAGTTTGCGGCACCTATATCATGTGACCAAAGCTGTTCAAGCCGTGTAGACACCTGCTGTATCGTGGTAGTTGGTAAGTTGACACGTGCTGTTATTTGAAAGCCGCATGGATGAATGTGCAACGTAGCCTAATTTTGGGAACTTATGCTTTATGAATTTAAATTGGGAAATAATGGCGCTAAAGAAACCGAAAACAGTTGTTTTACAAAAGTTGGAAGCGCAGTTGATCACTGTACAGTAACTAGATGGTAGAAAGAACCTCTACAATCAGGCAAGGTCAGGGAGGCCAAAAACTGTGGATTCCGAGGCCGTGCTACAAGTCATAGAGGCAAAAACAGCGCGTAAGCACTATCAGGTGAGCTCGGTATCTCAGTCTTGAGTGGTTCATTCTCTTCAGGACCTTGGCGCAGTCGGTTGGGGATGCAGAATACACCAACTGTATCTCTGGAGAGGGATAAGACTCCTCCAACAAGTGTCCTGGATATGACATTGAACAATCTGACGGTAAAGCTTCCGTAATGCTGGAGTTTTGGGGAATGTGGAATAACCCTTTATTGCCACCGCTCCCAGGTTCACTTTGGCCCGGTGTGGTAGCACCTGACAGAGTCCTATCGATGGGTCAGATAGAAGTAAAGTGTATACTTATGCTAAACTGAATTGTTTAAAATAGAACTGTTTATGTGTATAAAAATGGATTTGTCATTAAATAACCTACAATGGTTGATATGTCCTAAAACTAAACCAAACCAAACCAAATTACTTCATGAACAAAGGAAAACATTTGGAGCTGTTGCCTAACGTTAACAAAATATTGCAAAACTTTTGACTCACCCTTATATGTATATATAATTAGAGAGAGAGAGAGAGAGAGAGAGAGAGAGAGAGAGAGAGCGAGAGAGAGAGAGAGAGAGAGAGCATATACAATGCAGATAACTCATAGAGAGTAGCGTTATGATGTTTTCAGATTTTCCAAAATTAATTAATTTTTAGAAATATCTCGTGTGAGTGTTACCATCAAAATATATTCCATAGGAATAATTTTTCCCTAATTCGTTTACCACTGTTATCGACAGTGATAGTTTGATTATATGTTCTGTTTGGGATATTTTCATGTTGTTTATATTGTAATTATTGCTATGGTTTATATATTTATTTATTTGAGTGTTCTATTTGTGACAACTACTTGAGTTCTTTATTGACAATCTAATTCGTGAAGCTGCAATTATTGATTAGAGTTTGTATCATAGAGTTCCTTGTAAAATAAAACAAGTCTGTTAGTGAACGTAATAAGTGCTTTTTAGAAAAATGCAGTTATAATGGAAATTTGAAATCACTGAAGACGCCCACAAATGTAATCGCAATTCTGTTGTTTATTTGAAGGATTTCAATACATTTAAGCAGTATATAGACCTCGTATATACAATATTGCCCGTAAGTTAAATACAGTTTTTTATTAATGTAGATTTTTATATTGTGATAGCTGAGCTGATGTTTAGTTATCAGGAGCAAAATTTCGGTGTGTAATTGGTGAGATGAGAAGATGTATACAAAAAAAGTAATGTAGACGAAAATAAATTGACGTAATAAGATGTAGAGGAGGAGAAGTAAAAGGGAGAGTGACAAATTCCTGGAAGATCAGAAAGATTCATACAGAGGAGAGGAAAAGAAAAGTAATGACGTAATAAGATGTAGAGAAGATAGAGGAGAGGGGAATGTAAAAGTTGTAAGGAAGTCGGAGAACCAAAGGGTATATATATATATATATATATATATATATATATATATATAATTATGTGATAAGATTCAGAAGAGGTGAAGAAAGGAAAAGCAAGTACTGGAAAAACAAATGCAATCACATTGATAAAAATAGAAAAGAAATAAGAAAGCGGATGACTCGTTGTCAGTTGCTTTGATCAGCTTAACTTGGTACTAGACCAGAAATATAGGGGACTCAGTCAAAATCGAACTTACTTATAATGTGGCAAGTTTTCTTTAACTTGTATGAAAGGATTCATTTTCAAGTTGGGGTCAAGTTAGTTGGATCGTTGGTTTTACGGCTAGTCAACACTTATTGGGTTATCTTATACAAAAGAGAGTATTTTTTTTGTTTCTTTTACAATTATATGGTTTCAAGAAACTTTTCCTATTTAATATTAATAATATGTTTGCACAGTTTCAAGTAACTATTCCTATTTATTATTATTATTTATTCATTGAGAGTTTTTCACATCAGTTTTAGCTGATGGTTTCTCACTGGAGTTTGAGTGACAGCAAGTCTTCTCAAGTCTCCGGGACACTTCTCAGTATTCTGGTCGTTCTCAGTAATACTGTCATTTGGATAGTGTCTACCCGTCTGCCAACTTCCAAGTCCTCCAGGCCTTTTAATAATCCTTTAGTTAATGTACCAAAAGCACCAATCACAATTGGTACAATCGTCACTTTTATGTCCCAAAGCTTTTTCAATTCTCTAGCAAGGTCGAGGTAGTTATTCTTCTTTTTACACTCTTTCAGTTTTATTCTGTGGTCAGCCGGGACAGCAAAGTCGATAATTTTGCAAATTCTCCTTTTTTTGTTGATTATTATAAGGTCTGGTCTTCTGGCCAAGATTAGGTGATCTGTGTCAATGTCAAAGACCCATAGGAGTTTATGTGTGTCATTTTCTTGGACAGGTGCTGGGTTGTGCATATACCATATTATTATTATTATTATTATTATTATCAATAAGCAAGTTAGCCGACTGTAGTCAAGGGTGAGCCAAAGACACCTTTTTTAATAGCTAATACACCGATGTGTAGGAGAGGGCACAACTCTTTTCCCTGGATCGATCCTCTTACCCTTGATCCGTACCTTATAATACAAAGTGTTAAGCTAAGAGGCATCAAGTACAAATTTTTGAGTCTTTGGTATGGCTCGACGTGGGATTGAACCCCCATCTCCCTGACTAATTGGCGAACACCCTAACCATTATGCCAATAATAATAATAGTGATAATAATAATAATAATAATAATAATAATAATAATAATAATAATAATAATAATTTGGCAATGCTTACAAATGGTATATGCTCAAACCAGAATCTATCCAAGAAAATGAGACTCATAAAATTCTCGGGAACTTTGAGGTAGAAACAGATCACAGATTTTGGCCATTCCAGGTGACCAAAGAGTAACGATAAAACAAATTGAAAAGATAGATGAATTGTTGGATTTTGCTAGAGTCGAAAAAGCTGTGAAACAGGAAGGTAAAATTGATACCATTTGTAAATGGCGCCTTTGAAACTGTTCCTAAAGGTCTGGAAAAGGAACAGGGTGAGCTTGAGATCTGATGAAGAATGGAAATCATCCAGATCACGGCAATGTTAAAATCAGCTGGGATATACAGAAGAATCCTAAGGAGACTCGTTGTAACACAGATTTCAAAGAAAGGCTGGTGTGAAAAAATTGCAAGGGTTAGAATAATCATAATATAATTAATTTGTTAGTACAGTTATATGGTTTCAATGTTTTATCTAATACTGATTGTATTCAAACGGATCTTTTTAATCAATAGATAAGACTGTAACATGTACAATGGCAAAACTAACTAAGGGAGATAATCTGTAGAGAATTATCACCTTTGACTGGAAGAGCAGTCAGGGAATGCAAAAAGGGCTGGCAGAGAAAACACGCGTGCACATTGCGGCTCTCTTTTGAATCCGTTTCCATCTGTTGGTCACAAGTTGGCTTTCATCGAAATAAAAGTTAATAATATTATCCCTCATAGTCCTGATGATGGTTCATTAGAACCGAAACGCTATAGTGTCGACTTTATTTCTCAATAAATCTCTCCTTCTAATTGTATTACCTTGTTATCAATTTTTCTTTATATATTGTCAGATTACACTCCATTATTTACTTCAATATATATATATATATATATATATATATATATATATTAAGAGAGAAAAGTTTGGATGAAGAAGGCAGTAATGGAAGTAGGGAAATGAAACATTTGTAAGTAGGAAATAAATGCAAGTGACGTATGCAAAAAAAAAAAAAAGAAAAAAAAAGAAAAATAGAAAGGATAAAAGAGCGGAGGAAAAATTAAGGAAATGCAAGAATAAAATATATTGAAGGAGAAATATGAGGCCTATACTAGTAAGAGTAATGTTATTAAAAATGTTTATTTAGCAACAGAACGGTGATAAAAATATTTAGCTAAAAGTTCTCCAGGACACAAGCCGTCAAAATGTTTTATTTAATTTTTGCGCTGTATTTAGGTCCTTTTCCATTCAAATAATTTTAACAGCATCATCCATTTATATTTTTAAATAATTTTTTTTTTCATAAATCAATACAATTATTATGTTATTCAATTATTGATATTGGTCTGTTTAATTTTTCATTCTACTTCACGCCTGCCATCAAAATGACGCGGGGGAGAGAGTCCTTTTGGCATAAAAGCTTAAGTGCTGAACTACGGCCTCGAAGTAAGCAACTTCGAACTCCAGCACCCTATTACGTTCACTTTTGGATAAATACCCTTGGTAAAAGTATGAACCCCCTAATATCAACCAGCAATGGGTTAGATACTATCATTGTTGTTCTTCAGCAAGGATAGCTTTAGTATTAAATAACCCAGGAATGTTAATATGCCATTAAAAACAACGAAACGATTAAAAAATGACGACAATACCGTATTTCTCATGAATAAGAGATATCCTAATAATGCTTTTACATACCAAAGATATCAGGATTTTATTATTTCTAATAGAAAAGTTGGATAAATTTAGAAGAAACGTTAGATATAATTTAAATGTAATTTTTTTTCTATTTCTTTTCTAAAAATCCGTTGAATCTTTCACATTGCAATAATATGGGGTACTCTACATTCCCCCAAACCCCAGAACTGGAGTCTCCTCATTAGATAGAATTTAATGCTATACTCTGAACACGAGATCTATTTGACTCACAGATAGGACTCTTACCGGTACAATCACTCTGGTTTTGAATGGACCTTAGAGTAATGGCAATGAAGCAGTACTCTACATTCCTCAGAGCTTCAGGACTGGAGCCTCACCATCAGATAGTTTAGTATTACATCCGGGAGGTGCCCGTGGTGTAATGGTTATTGTCGTAGGAAATGGACACGGCGACACGAGTTCAAATCCTGGACGAGACAGATAGCATTTCACATACCACTAATACCCTTGGGAAAGGTATGAATCCAATTATTCTCCCTCCAGCCATGGGTAAAATAGTAGGACAGACTAGGTTCTTCGGCCTTGGTGAGGCAACTAGTCTAGGAGAAGGAAAACTCTGAATTCAAACCTGTTAAACTCCGCTTAAAAATCGACCTTGTGTCATATCCTGCCCGAGCGGAGGGGTTGGTAAATATGAGTATTACACCCAGGAAACTCATTCAAGGTGTCGTACGCCTCTACAGGGATGCAGTCGGCTTATTATATACCTGCAGCTGATTGGGCTGTAGGTTGATCGAGTTATAGGATTAATTATTAACATGTCAGCTTTTCTTGTGACGATCTCGTTGCAAAAACTGATCCAGTCAACCGCTCTATACCAAACTGGATTGCTTGCGATGAAAAGTAACTAACAGTCGCTTTTATTTATTTTAAATTTATAAAATTTAATAATATTCAAAAAGCAAATGTACATGCATTAATTTTCTTAAGACGAGGTTTTATATTGTTACAGTGGAATGCTTTGATAGTTTATCCATATCTACACTTATTAATATAATTTTCTATTATTCAAATTTATATGTTCAATATTGCATATAAAACTATCTAGAGGCGTGCTTAGTATAACGGTTAACGTTGCGGAAATGAAATCGGCGAGCCGAGTTCAAGTCTGGGACGAGGCTGATTGCGTTTCACTTTGCAATAACGCCATTAAGAAATGTATTAATCCATCTATTCTCGAGCTATGAGTGAATAGTAGGGCTCACTTTAGCCTTAGTAATGCAACTAGTCAAAGAGAAGGAAAACACTAAATTAAAACTAGTTTTATTCTGCCAAACAAATTGACCTTGTGTCGCAACATGCACGAGATGGAGAGTTTGGGCACACGCACGTGCGCGCACGCACACACATACACACACACACACACACACACACACACACACACACACACACACACATATATATATATATATATATATATCAAACAATTCGGATTAAAAACTAAAATATTTATATCAATAAACCTCCAAAAGTCAACAACTTTTTAAAGATCCTTTTTCCCTTCTTAATAATGTTAACTTTATAAGGTAATATAAAAATATAATTGTTAAATCTCTTTTCGTTTATGTAGATTCATTATTATTATTATTATTATTATTATTATTATTATTATTATACTAACTGCTATATGGATGCACTACTTGGACGCTAACTAAACGGCTGGAGAAGAAGCTAGACGGTAATTACACAAGAATGTTGCGTGCAATATTGAACAAGTCCTGGCGGCAACACCCCACAACGCACCAACTATACGACCACATGCCTCTCATCACGAAAACTATCCAAGCTGGAGAAGCAAGGACGAGCTCATAAATGATGTACTCCTATGGACCCCCGCATATGGCCAAGCAAAAGCAGGACTACCAGCTGGAACATACATACAGCAGCTATGAGAGGATACGGGATGTAGCCCTGAAGACCTGCCAGAGGCGATGAAAGATAGGAGAAGTGGCGAGAGAGGGTCAGGGATATCCGTGCTAGCAGCACGACATGATGATGGTGATGATGATTATACTAACGACAACTAGAGCAATCTCCATTCCGTGGCGTAGTGGCTAACCTACAGGACTACGACATGGTAAGTGAGTTCAAACTTCAGTTGCATCATAGCGTTCATTTTTGGGTTAATACTCTTGGGAAAGGTACGAACGCCTTTATCCCTCTTGTTATGGATTAAATAGTTCCAGTTGTGTTCTACAAGAATGGATTTGGCATTAAACAACCCACGAGTGTTGTTATTCCATTTAAAACTAAGACACCAAAGAAACTAACGATTACTGTAATCGTCGGGTGTGAATTTTTAATTGACAGTAAAGATTGTAAAATTGGCACTTTTTCGAAAAAAAATTCAATAGATAGAAGAAATTGAAGAAATATTTGTCTTGCTGTGCTTGCAATTCAGTTCTTGACATTTTCATTCTTAAATAATTGCTTAGGACAAATAACCCGAAACTTTTTAAATTGAGAAATCGTTTAAGTATTACCCACTTAAAAAAAAATCTGTGAAATCTTTCATATAGAAATAATAACTTCACAATCGAATATAAAATATAATTGGTGAATTAATCTTCTGCTATGTGAATTTATCAAGGATGAAAAAATTCAAACAAAAAACAATAACAAAACAAAAACAAAACAAACAAAAAACAAAAACAAACAAAAAATACTCACTCTAGCGATACCCTTCCTGTTGGCGTGACTTAGAATATGTCATCCCTTGTGGATGCAGTCAGCATATTTTAAGCCACTTGTGTCTTACCCAGCCCCCACAGAAGGTGTGTCCTGGGGATGACACTAAATTGCATCTGATGTTAAAGCTCCACTTTTTGAGATCTGGGGAATGTAGATTACCCCTTTATTGTCGGAGATTTAGTACCTGATAGGTTCCCATCTGTGGGTCGTTTGATAGAACCGTATTAAAAAGACTCTTAAGAAACAACTACACAAAAAATGTTAACGAATGTACCATGAACGTGATTCATTAACCTCAAGGCATAAAATAAACCCAGACGGGTTGACATGCCATTAAAACCAATCAATCATTTTAAGATATCTAAATACCGCCGACTTAAAAAGTTCACAAGTTTATTAAAAATTCATTAATGATCGAATTTTGATCAAATCTTCAGTATTCCATTGAAAATTTTGGAGTTAGTTGTTTTAACCATTTCATTTATTCAAAAGAAATAAAATGATGATATGTGAGAGGACAATTTTTACATTAAAAAACTAATTCATTGGCTACATTTTCTTTATATTTTTAAATTTATTTATTTTTTAATTGTGCTTGATCATGTGTAAACCGAAACCTTACTTCTGGTACTTTAAAAACTGGAATATTAAAATAGAAATTGCAATTATTGCAATTTTTTACCAATTTTTTGTAACATTTTTACAAGGAATTTCGTCCGTAAAAAAAAAAGAAAACATATTCACGTCAATTTTTTAAAAAGATATTTTCCAAACTGATAATTCTTTGAAAAATCATAACATGTAAGACTATGAGATTTGAGGATTTAAATGTGACAAAGTTGAATAAGAGATTTGGAGAAAATGGTAAAAAAAAGGTGAAACTGTCTTTTAAAATTATTTTTTCATATGTGGTTTTTCATTTGACGATCTATTTGGTATGGAAGTCTGTTTGCATTATAAATCCTTTAAGGGACAATAACCCTTTTTTAAGCACCTGACTGATAGGACGTGTTTATCGTCTGCTGAAAAAGACTAAACAAAGTCCAACTTCTCTTCTAGTGCTCTAGTTCTAACAAAATATGTTCAGTCTCGCCGAGGTCACTGGAATTGGTTGGACAATGTCATTCACGCGAAGCGGAAGTTGGGTGGCGTTTTCTATGATCTCTAATATAAAACGAAGGACTTCTTCATTCTACCTTCTTTTCCCTTTTGGTGGCTTGGTTATGAGGAGACATACATTCGTGTGAACGTAGAACTAGGAACGAATCAAAGATATGAGAAGATTCCCGCTCCTAGAAGAACATAGAAGTCAGCCCGCACGGGGTGTCCGTTTTCCATCTCTTTTTCTGCGGTTTCAGAGACTGGAGGGAAATAATAAAGCAACGAAGACGTTAAGACAAGTTGCGTTTTTGTGTTTTTTCCCTTTCTCTCTGACAGTTAGCCACCACTGACATAGCAGTCGTCAGAGACTACGTAACTTTCAGCTCGTTTAATTATATTGGACTCGTGCAGTTTTAGTGTGCATAATAGGTTTACAAAACTCAATTTGGTAGGACTGTAACCGAGCAGTAGTTAAAAAAACGAATTTTACTCGGCAATGTTAGTGAGTTTGCTTTTCACAAGCTGTCTTAGTATTCTGATAGTCTCGGCTAAGTTTAGTACATACTAACCACACTTATTTGATTACTCGCTCTGTCGACTGTGAGTGTAGAATATTCCACCTGCATCTCTGCTAGCGGGTAAGACCCCTTTAATAAGTGTCCTGGATGTAAAACTAAGCCTCCTGATGGTGAGATTCCAGTTCTAGAGCTTTTGGGAATGTTGACTGCTCCTTCAGTGCCACTACTCCCATGTCCACTCAGAAATAATTAAGTAAAGTAAAGTTGGTGACCTCAGTCAGTCGAGGGTGAACCAAAGGCTCTTTTTTCAATAGCTACTACACCAAGGTCTAGGGGAGGGCGCTACTCCATTCGTAGGATTCCTCCACTTTATCCTTGATCCTCACCTTATAGTGCTGAGTGCTAAGCAAGGCGGCATCAAGTATCATTTTTTGAGTCTTTGGTATGATTCGACCTGGGATTGAACCGCAGTCTCCCGGACTATTGGCGAACACTCAACTCATTAGGACATAGTAGTAGTATTTGTTAGGGTCTCTTCTATCGGCCAAATAGAAATATTTAATAATTTACTCTTCTCGAAACCATTCAACTGTTGCAAACAAATGTGCTCTTGCTCGTTTAAAACAATGTTACCTACAATCTATTCGTTTACAAATTATATATATATATATATGACAATATATACGCTCCCCCATGGGGGTTGAGCACTCTGGCGAAGGAATTGTCGGCCGCTGCTAGCGTAATTCAAAGCTCTTCGAAAGAATTGAGTACTCTGGTAGCCGATAAGGTATAAAAAATGTAAACAAACGGTTGCTGCTGCTATTGCTAAAATAAGTACCTTAAAAATTCCCATAGCCAACGTGGTCCGCTTGGTGTCCAAGAGGTCTGAAACTTAGTCTAACGTAAAGTTGAACGGGTTTTGATCCCGGCTTTGAGCGTCCTGCGTGTCTAGCCACACTGAAGAGTTCTGATAGAACGAAACAGTCGTCTGTTGATGACAATATATATATATATATATATATATATATATATATATATATATATATATATATATATATATATATAAGATCAAGCATTAAATAAACAACAAAGGTTGATATGCCGTAAATTTGGTTTGGTTTGCTTTTATAGCATATCAACCTTTGTAGGACATTAATGCCAAATCTATTCTTATACAGTGAACCAGACACGCAGGACACTGCTGGAGAAGCAGGGACGAGCTCATAAGTGATGTACCCCTATGGACCCCTACATATGGCCGAGCAAAAGCAGGACGACCAGCTATAACATACATACAGCAGCTATGTGAGGATACGGGATGTAGCGCTGAAGACTTGCCAGAGGAGATGAACGATAGGGAAAAGTGGCGAGAGAGGGTCAGGGATATCCGTGCTAGCGGCACGACATGATGATGATGATGATTCTTATACAAATAAACAGTTCTATTTCAAGCAATTCAGTTTAGCATTAGTACACAGTTTAGTTCTATTTGACCGATAATTAAAACTTATCAGATGCAACCACACCGGGCCAGAGTGGACCTGGGAGCGATGGCAATGAAGGGGTACTCCGCATTCATCAAAGCTCCAGCATTAGTGAAGCCTCCCCATTAGATTGTTTAGTGTCATATCGAGGACACTCGTTGGAGGAGTCTTACCCTTCTGACGAGATACAGTCGAGATACTGTATTCTACACCAAACCAATTATTTGATTATGAGGAATCGTGCAACCATTATATAAACTAATTGTTATGATTATTATCTTTGGGAAAGAGGTTGACTCGTACGTTGCAGTTTACGATAAATCGTAGAGTGCATGCAAGGAAGCTTTCTTTAGAAAAAAGAAATAAGAAGACTTTGAGTTTATTAATCCCTTATGCAATAACAAACAAGCAAAATGCATACTAATGCAGAAGCATATACTAAAAGTACAGTTCTGTGAATATGCACCAAGCATCTCACAAGCACGCATAAAATTGTCTCAAAAGCCATATCAAAGTTAGACATATCTCGCACGGCACGAAAACACACTGAGAAGACCCACATGAGCTAAGTCCCCCACCGCATAAACAGATTCCCACGTACGCAAATAAAAATTGTCGCACACACAAAAAATATGGTGTCAGCTCACTTTAAATTCATGACCCCGAAAGACTTTCTCCTGTGATGCTATCTTGGTTTATACGTATGAAGGAATAAATATTAAGACAATAGGGCTACAATAGGTAAAAGTTCAGGACTTGTTCAGGATTGCACGCAGCAAGTCCTGGCAGCAACACCCCACAAGATACCAACTGTACGGCCACCAGCCCCCTATCACGAAAACTATTTAAGTTAGACGAACCAGACATGCAGGACACTGCTGGAGAAGCAGAGATGTACTCTTATGGATCCCCACACATGGCCGCGCAAAAGCAGGACGACCAGCTCGAACGTACATTCAGCAGCTATGTGAGGATACAGGATGTTGTCCTGAAGACCTACCTAGGGCGATGAACGATAGGGAGGAGTGGCGAGAGAGGGTCAGGGATATCCGTGCTACCAGCGCGATATGATGAGGATGAGGTAAAAGTAAAGTTGGCAACCGTAGTCGAGGGTGACCAGAAGGTTTCCTTTTCAATAGCTACGACACCGAAATGTAGGGGAGGGTCCTACTCCTTTCCCTGGATTGCTCCACTTTACCCTTGATACGTGTTAAGCAAGGGGGTATCAAGAACCATTTTTAAAGTCTTTGGTATGACGCGACCTGAGACTGAACACAGGTCTCCCAGACCACTGGAGAACACTCTACCCACTAGACCAATAAGCCGGTAGGGCTACAATAGGGTTTCCTAATTTTTACAAAAATCAGTCTATCTCCTTTTCTCAGGCGGTCTCTCTAGAATGTAAACATGATTTTTTTTAAGTTTTCAGGTTAGCAACCTTGATTGAAATTTAGCTGAGCAATATTGACGTAGAACACGAGTTAAATCATTCCGCTTCTGCTTGCTTCTCAGAAATCAAATTCAGCCATCTAATTTTGGATTATTATAATCGTATTTAGTTTAGTATGTCGCTAAAAATGGAATATGAGATCGAGTTCTGCGTTGTAGCTTTAGACAGGTATATTTAACAAGTTAACACAGGCTTATGGTGATCAGGGAAGATCTATGGGGCAATGCTAGTAATAAAAAGAGATCAACATAGAGCAGAAAGTAGACAAAAGTTAGAGGTATAGAAATAATTCAATAATTCAAGAAGAGGAAAAGATATATACCTAGAAGGAGAGGATAACAGAAGGCGTAAAAGATTAATGGAATGGTATCCAAGAAATTGTCAGAGTTGGAAAAAATAAACAGAGGATAGAGTGATAAGACGAACGTGCTTGCTGGTATGATATGACAAACGGTAGCAGGATTAATATCATGAGGGAAAAGTATTAGAAAAGGCTTTTGGTCAACAGTAGAATCAAAATGGCTGTTGCTGTTGTTATTGTTGTTGTTGCAGCTGCTGCTGAGAATATATGTTAATCTGGATTTTAATAGGCCTCACTATAAACGCCTTACGTCTCTAGAAATAACTCCATCAATAAATAACCGATGCTATTAAAAAATTCTTTGAGAAAGACAATTCGCATCTTCAGTTTCTGAACATGTAGATAGAACCTTGTACACTCACACTTACACGTACATCTATCTGCCAACAATCTTGATCTTAAACATTTACTGTAAGGTAAATATGTAAGTAGTTATTTACTTGGCTTAATTTAGTTGGGACACAATGGTAGAAGTATGAGGCATCCAGCGAGAATCGAATTTTTTAACAATGATCCTCAAATCTAGCTTGCTAACCATTAACCAACGTGAGGTACTTCGGCCCATACATGAGTAATAACTTTTGAATGAAGAAGCATGTTATTCCCTATGAAATATTATTCAGTCAAAAATGATATCATAAATTATATATGAGCAATCTCCTGTATTAAAACTATCACTGATACTTGCACGAAATAAAGTTGTTATACATCCATAAAAATTAGAATTACAAATATATATATATATATATATATATATATATATATATATATATATATATGTGTGTGTGTGTGTATGTGTGAAGAGTGTTATATATTATTTTTATTGATGGTTCGGTTTCTTTGTTTAATGGCATATCAAATCTTTTTAGGTTATTTAATGCCAAATCTATTCACCTAGAAGAACAGTAGTGGTACTATTTAACCCATAGCTCGGGGGATAAGGGGGTTCATACCTTTCCCAAGGGTATTTGCCCGAAATACGTAATAGCGCGACTGGAGTAGGAACTCACGGACTACGATTCCGCAGTCCAGCACTTTAACCATTACACCACGAGGACACCCCCTTATTTCCATTGAAGAGTTTCAAGACTGTCGAGTTTTTAACTAATAATTCTTGGTAATATCCGTTTAGATTCCCTAAGGTTATACAAAAATGATAAAATCATGTTTCTTTTTATGCTTTATAATAAACCTTTGGTGAAAAAAATGGTTTTGTATTTATTTATGTGTAATATTATGTATGTGTGTATATGCGTCAATGTAAATACATACACGAACATATTTATCTTTCATTTTTTCCTTTATACACACAACAACGACAATAAAAAAATTCAATATCGGCTAGAATACTAAGAAGAGTCACGGAGACCAGAGGAGAAATGCTGTCACTCAGACTCCAGTGAAAGGCCTCCAGCCAGTGCTGGAGGGAAAATTTCACAGGGAGTAAAATAATAATAATAATAATAATAATAATAATAGTTGGTGCACTAGGAACAGTTTCTAAGGATTTGGAAAAGAGACCGGTGAAATTGGAAATCAGACGAAGAATTGGGATCTTAGAGACCACAAAATTGTTGTTCACAGCTAAAAGACCTAAGGAGACTTGCTGTCACTTAGACTCCATTGAAGTACCACGAGCGTCAGATGGTAAAAAAACTTAATGGAGTGAAATAATTATAATGTAATCTATCTATCTATCTATCTTGTAATAATAAAATATATATAGCAACAGACCTAAGGTTTAATTCGTAATTAGAATTAAAGCACAAAAGAAAGAAAGGTTTTATTCGTATTAAGCTTTTATTCTTATTATAAATAAAGCATTGCGTCTATTTGTTGGTGTCATAAACTTTTGTACCGTGAAAAATATCTTTAATTATACATATATATATATATATATATGTATATATATTTTGAAGAGTGTATATTTAGGCAGCAAGGTATTATTCAGGCAAGTTTTGTTAAAGACGATAGAACACTGTTTATTATTTTTATTTTTTCAAGACTCCTCGCTATTTTTCTAGTGTCGGGATCTAGATGGTAAAGGAATTGTCCCATATCTTCTGCCCAAGCGCTTTTGACCATACTTTTGGTCATTATCAGGGGTTTTGAGATGGACACGACAGAGGCTCGAGCAGTCATGAAGTACCTGTTAAAGAAATTATGACACCCACGAAATCCACGAGGACATTGTACTCTCCTCTCTGTGCATCTGTTAAGAAGTGGGCTGTGGAATTTAAGAGAGACAGGGACGGCACCAAAGATGACCCTTGGTCAGCTCGTTTAAAAACCTCAATTACTGATGAAGAAGTTGACGCCATTCATGGTATTATTTTGGATGACAGACGTCTTACTGTCCAGTAGCTAGCTAAGTCCATTGGAATTAGATTAGTTATCGTTCGGTTAACAAAGTTTTTGCTGAGATATTTGGGATAAACAAGCTGTTTGCAAGATGGATCCCAAGAGTACTGACGCGAGAGCACAAGCTGAAAACGCTTGACGTTTCCTGAACACTTCTAAGTCGCTTTCAGGCTAAACCTTAGAATTTCTTCTGCATATCGGATAATCAAGATGAAACCGGGATCTCCATTTCGAACCAGAATCAAAATTTTAAGTAACCAGTGGAAACATTCTGGTTCTCCACACCAAAGATGTTCAAGCTGGCAGCCTCTGTTGACAAGGTGATGGCTTCTATTTTTTTTATTCTGAAGACGTAATCCTGATAGACTAACTGGAAAAGGAAAACTATTAATGGGCGGTAATATGCATTAGAATTAAGACAACTGAAGGAAGTAATCAAGTTGAAATGCAGTGGGAGGCAGAGGGCAGGTGTGTCTTGCTTCTGGATAAAACACCCGTTCACACTGCTCAGGTTGCAGTAGATGAATCAGCAAACTGTGATTTTTAATTATTATCTCATTAGACTTAGTTCCATCTGACTTCTTCCTGTTTCCTAATCTCAAATCCTACTTGCATTGTCGACATTTTAGAAACAATGATGAGGTCATACGTGCAGTCGAGGAGGTTTTCCAGAACAGAATGCCACCGTGATGAGATGGCAATGCTTGAGCATCGTTGGACCAAGTGCATTGATGTCAAGTAGGAGGGGGAGGTCTTGTTTCTCTGATTCACTCTGGATGAGGCTTAGAACTTTTTGAAAATATCTCGTATGATATCTGTGTCCGTTCACACGAGGTTTATATATATATATATATATATATATATATATATATATATATATATATAATTTTATTTTTTTAGTAATTGGTTTATATAAGATATTATGGTCATTAGGGGTATTTCTTGTGATCTGCAAAAATATATCAAAATATTTAAAAAATAACTTACGTTAATCAGCAAAGCCAGAACGATCACTCTATCGTTTATATTTAACGTTTTTTTCGTTTAAGCGCTTTTTTAAAAATTTCTAAAACATGTCATTGCAAAATTAAAAAAAACAAACA
>OY757904.1:104764857-104767357 GCA_963585895.1 Sepioteuthis lessoniana
AGAAGCCTCGACTGATAAACTGGTGTATGCGTATGTGTGTCCCAAAAGTAATTTATAAATTTTGACATTAAATGTCTAAAAGGCCAAAAATGTGGGGCATCTAAACAGCGGAATTTTTCAAAATTAAAACAAGTTGGTGTCGATTTAATCATAAATAAATAATAAATAGTAATGTTATTTAATTTGTAAATACTGCTGTGTGACACCTAATATACTGCTACTACAAATAATAGACAATCCAAACTACTGCATTACTGAGATCGGCTAGAATACTGAGAAGAGTCCCATAGACTTGAGGAGACTTGTTGTCACTCAGATTCCAGTGAAAGACCACCAGCTAAAGTAAATGTGAAAAATTCTCAATGAGTAAAAATAATAAACAAATAAAGAGAACCCCCGAATTGTGGACTTGGCCGAGTCAGCAGACCACAGAGTTAGCTAGAAGAGAGGTAAGACCTTGCGAGAGAACTAAAAAAAACTATGGAACATGAAGGGGACGGTGATATCAATTGTGGTTGGTGCACTTGGGACTATCCCTTAAAGATTGGTAGAGAGACTGGAAGACTTGGAAATAAGGGGACAAGTAGAGACCATTCAGACAACAGAATTATTAAGATCGGCCAGAATACTGGGAAGAGTCTAGGAGAGTTGAGGAGACTAGATGTCACTCTAACGCCGGCGAGAAAAAACTCTCAATAATAATGATAATAATAATGCAGTTTTCTGTATTAATAGACAAAGAACACACAACATAAGTGATAGACTGATGCAGTCTGCGGACTCTGGTGACTGTTGCTCTCCTATTCGATCATCAGAATAAGAATATGTATATATGTATAAGAAAAATTGGTGGAAAAGTTAATAAACCAAAACAGTGACAACGGATTTAGTAATGATATTTCGTTTTTATTTTTGAAAAAATAAAAGGGAGGGGATGATGAGAAGGAGAGACAGAAAAGAAAGAAAGAAAGAAAGAGATAAAGATAAATTTCTCAGTTTCTCTTTTCTGTCTCTTCTTTTTATGACCCCTCTCTTCTTTTATTCTTATTCTTATTTATCTTTTTCCTCTTATGATGAACTTTGGGAAAAATAGTCACTCTGATGAAGTTTTTCTAAAATAAAAACGAAATATCATTGCTAAATCCGTTGATACTGTTTTGGTTTATTCGTTTTTCCACTTATTCTTCCCATCTTTTCAGATTTATCAAAATCTACTATTTCTACACACACACACACGCACATACACACGCACATTTATATATATATATATATATATATATATATATATATATATGGAAAATCAATTAGTTTCCATTCAGAAAAGTGTTAATTTTTGTTCAAAAAGAAGCCCGAGACGCTGTAATTTTTGTACATGTATTTTTGCATTTATTTACCAATCAGCGCCTTCATTTGAGACGCCACTGTTGTACGGCTATTTACCACCCATCTCATAAACAATCCAATATGAGCAAGACATGAAGGACGAATGCATTTGCATCGTTCTTGTATAGACTCCGACACATGGGCAAAGCGGCGTTGGTCGACCAGAAAAAACCTATACTCATCTGATTTGGTGGAGATACCTGCGGTTTAATGGTTATCGTCGTAGGAAATGGACACAGCGACACGAGTTCAAATTCTTGACGAGTCTTATTGCATTTCCCGTAACACTAATACCATTGGGAAAGTTATGAATCCAATTACTTTCCCTCCGGCGTAGGGTAAATAGTAGGGCAGACAAGGTTCTTTAGCCTTGGTTTGACAACCAGTCTAGGAGAAGAAAAACTCTGAATTGAAACCTGTTAAACCCTGTTTAAAAATTGACCACGTGTCACATCCTGCTAGTACGTAGGGGCTGGTAAATGCATACATTCATCCGTTCAGTGTGGACACTTGGTGACATCAAGAAGACCTACTAAGAGATATGGTCGACTGGAACAGATGGTGTGTGTGTGTGTGAGAGAGAGAGAGAGAGAGAAAGAGAGAGAGAGAGAGAGTCAAAGGATTGCGGGTAAGCCATGATGATGATGATGATATTCTCTTGATTTAAAATTTCTTAATACGATCATCATTGATTTTAGACTCGAGAAATTCTACCAGTCCACATGTTGAATATTGTAGCAGTTTAGAAAGGGATGCACGAAATACATTTCTTGAATCTTTTCCAATAAAAACGGACCAACTCATTATACGATGGCTTACTAGAAACGCTGATTGTTGCTGGCCGTTCCAGCTTAAATTAAAGATTGGGTTTATGTGCTCGACTCAAGATTCTCTTTGTTTGACCTTAGTACAGCTGCTCATCATTCAAATACTAGCCTCGTTTTAACTGTCAGTACTTTCAAGACGTTGGTGTCGTCGACTAAACATGTCCATCCTATTTATTGCTCTTCGAATCACTCTTTGTGAGATGTCAGCCTTGAATCAAACTCCCTCCGACTTATATTGTGCGAGAAAGTGTATAAGACTTATCTCCTCGACCTCGATGGCATTGTTATTT
>OY757904.1:104774857-104854857 GCA_963585895.1 Sepioteuthis lessoniana
ATTAATCCAAATATTCCCGCTCATAATCTCTTGCCCCGTCGGTTGGTAAAATTCACCGACTGCACCTCTACTGAGGGGGTACGATCCTCCAACGAGTGTTGTGGATATGACACTAAAAAATTTGATGGTGAGATTCCAGTAATGCTGGAACTTTAGGGAATGTGGAACACCCCTTCATTGCCATTGGTCCCAGATCCACGGAGTGTTAGCACCTGATAGGGCTCTATTTATGGGTTAAATAGAACTAAATTGCGTACTTATGCTAAACTGAATTGCTTGAAATAGAACTGTTTTGACATTTAACTGTATGTAAACAAAAATTATGCTTATATTAAACTAATTTGTTCGAATTAGAACTGTTTGACTAAACTGAATTGCTGGAAATTGAAATTGAAATGTTTTTGACACTTAAACTGTATACTTCGGCTAAACTGAATTGTTTGAAATAGGACAGTTTATTTGTATAAAAATGGATTTGGCATTAGATAACCAGCAAGGGTTGCAATGCCATAAAAAACAAACCAACAAACAAACAAACAAACAGTTCATCATCTCTTGAATAATTTGGAAGCTGTTAACGTGAAAGGTGCAAGAAATACAAAAGCTTTCACTCGACACAAAGTAGACAGGTCAAAAAGCAGATAACCCCTTCGGTCGGAGCATTAGAATACGCCAACAACAAATTTGCAGCAGTGTAAGACTCCCCACCACCCAACCTGTTGACTGTGGAGGGTGACTCGTAATGTTTGAGCACCAGATGTTGGTGACTGAGCAGTCCTTGATATGGTAACTGAAGTGGTCACGTGACCTGAAACATTTTAGTCCTTTCTGGGTCCGAGAAGCCCAATCCGATCAATGGGCTAGTCATGTCAAGTCCTGGCACCTATATGATTGTCCCAGCCGTGATCTTCAAATTGATCTTGTAGGAAACAAGTGCCCATCCCTATTTTATCTTAAATGTGCTTGAGGGCAGTGACTGAGGGTCAATTGTGCTGAGATAACAATACTTGAAACCATCTAAAAGGTGTGAAAGCAAATGATTAATATTAAACTAGATAGCAATACTTGAGTAATTACTAATCAAGAATTACTTATGTTAGATTATGATAGTTAAAACCATTTAACTGTGAGCAAACCCTGGTATAAGAATAAAGTTACCCACAAACTATTCACTACAAATTATATATATATATATGTGTGTGTGTGTGTGTGTGTATGTGTGCGTGGCAACAAAAAAAAGGGCCATGAAAAGTACATTCTAGGTCCATCTTGAATTTAATACACTAGGAATATATTGTCTTGAATTCTTGCAAAAATTTCAGGTGATTGCTCGAATCCCGAAAACTTATTATATGATGTATTTTTCTACAAGCACAATTTGCGATGTTTCTAACCTTCATTTGGTATACTAATATATATATATATATATATATATATATATATATATATATATATATATATATAATTTGGAATTAAACAACCCACAGGGATTGTTATGCCATTAAACCAAATAACCAAACCAAACCTACGAGCAGGCTGATCTACCAAGGAATATTATTCAATATCAATTTGAATTTTTTCTAGATTTTGCAAACGAACATATTGATGAGCTGGTCACCCTTTTGAGAATAAATTATGATCAGATGAAGCAAACCGACAACTTTTGTTGGACAGTGAGAATAAATTTAGAGATATTAAGATAAGGTTTTCAATGAAAAGGCACACCCTCACGACCACAGAACATGAGGAAGAGGTTATCATGCCTTTGGGGTGTTCCTCTACGAAAGGAACGGGAAATTTGAAAGTTAATGATAAAACGAAAAAAAAAAAAGTGGATGATTCTGCAATGTTGTTTTTCAACTAGGAAGCGTGTTTTAGAAATCTGAAATTGAATTGTGGCTTGAGTTTTATGCATGGTAATGATTAAAAAATTGAAAAAAAATTATTCCAGATATATCTTCAGGATAAGAAAATAAATATTTTACTTTGGTTATTACAGAATTAGGAGAGAGCTGAATCCAATTGAGAATTTACGGAATTAACTGAAAAAAGAGTGAAGAACAAGAAAACTAACGAATCTGTAACAATTTGAAGATTATGCACATGAAGAGTAGCAAAACATTCTTGCATACGTTTCTTCTAATTTTGTAAAAGGTAATCGAAAAATAATGGACGAAGATTACAGTTCAAAAGAGATACAGAAATGACTTAATTTTCTCGTAATATTTCTTTTAGACATAGAGTGTTGTTTACAATTTTTAAAATCAAATATCAAAAGTTTCTATCTATGTATCTATAAAACTCATACGTATAACTACGTTCATTTTGAAAATGTCTGTCGACGGGGCTTAAAATGCGCTGACTGTATAACTTGGAAAGAGGTAAGACCTCTCCAAAATGGAGTGTCCAGGGTTTGGAAGTCTGGAGAGTTTAGATTACCTCTTCATTGTCTCGACTTCCAGATCAACTCCGACCCAGAGTGGTGGTGCCTGTTAGGATCCCATCTATGGGTCAAATAGATCTGTTTAAAAATTAAAGATTGGACCGTGTGCAAAAACACAAAAAACCAACCAACCAACCAACCAACCTAGAAAAAAACACAAATCTTAAGAAACAACTACACAAGAATATAAATATACGTGTACAATGAACGCAGCTACCTTACCCCGAAGGGATGAAATATCCCTTGACTGGTGGAAATGCCAATAAAATTAACCAGTTTATCTATTTTGTTGGAAATCTTTACTACTCAACAATTTGGGTAATTATCTTTAATAAATTCTATTTTATCCTTCCTATGATATGGCGGCTGAGTCTTTTTTACTAAAATACAAATTTAACTCATTTTTTAAATACTAAATTAAAGTATTTTATTTGTTCTCTGGCCCAGCCTCGTTTTCGATTCTTCCTTCCTCTGTTCAGGGCCCTTAGACTTTAGACTACACAGCCTAATGTTGACTCAGCCACTGGGTATTTATCAATTCCTTAATACAGTAACATTATTACGTACTCAAGTGAACATTGTCCTTTGAAATGAGGAGAAGGCTTCTGTTTGAGCAACGGAAATTTATATGAAACGTTTACTAAAAATGTATGAGAGTAAAGCAAGTGCAGAGGCGAGTGAATTGTATAGATCTGTGTTTCTGAGACACCGTGTTTATACTTTTGTGTGCTCGGCTTAGTGCTTTACAGATACTTAACATACCACTTCACAAATCCTCTTTCAAATGGTAGACTTCTAGATGACATGTACACTATAAGTCATTTGCCCTCCTACTCACTGCATCAACTTGTCTGCCTCTGTCTTCGATTTGTCAGTGAAAGACAGCGGCATTAGTGTGGCATCTCCCATCAGCAGTCGATATCCGTGTCCAGTTATCGAATACCGAATTTCACAACTGATAAGAAAGATTAACAGTGCAATAAGTGCACTCCCCGTACTACTCGTCTGTCGATATTTCAAAGTCAGTTCATATCTATCTATCTATCTATCTATCTATCTATCTATCTATCTAAGTCAATATCTACGTCACTGTGATTCCCTTTCTCTCTCTCCCCATCTCTCTCTCTCTCTCGCTATATATATATATATATATATATGTATGTGTGTGTGTGTGTGTGTGTGTGTAACCTTATCTTCGTCCATTTGTCTCTCTATTTCTTTGTCCCTGTGTTGATACCTGTCTTATTTTATTCATTTTCTCTCACTAATTCAGCCTGTTCATATGTATGTATGTATGTATGTATGTATCTATCTATCCCTAAAAACACTTTCTATGTTCGAAGTAACACACTTTTTATTGATAGCAAATAGACGCTTTTAAATTTAGAGGCTGAATAATCTATTCCTTTTTGTTTCCTTCTCTCATAAACTTTTTAAATATTTGATAATGATTGGAAAATTAGTAACTAAAACATAAAATGCATTAAGTCTCCTAATTCTCGACTATATAGAAAATATTTTAAAATGCTTATTTCATTTATTTTTATTACTGTATTTTATTTTGTTGATTTTCCGATGTTATTTTATTCTATTTACTTTTTTTCTTCCAATTTTTTCTTCTTTTTTGATTTTATGTCCCTCATAAAGTGACTACACTTTCGTACAACAACAAATGTACAAGAAATTACTGTATTCATTCATATGTTGGCGAAAATTCTCAATGTATGTTACAATATTATTCTTAATGTTTTTATTGGTATGACAGAAATAAAGTTGAAAGTGTATAAGACAGATTTTAATACAGTTGGCACATTGTTTTACTTAAGTAAGTTGGCCAACCGTAGTAAAGGGCAGCTCGAAGGCTCCCTTTTCAATAGCTACTTCACCGAAGTACAGGAAAGAGCGCTACTCGTTTCCCAGGATTGCTCCACTTTACCCTTGATCCGTACCTTATTATGCTGAGTGTTAAGCAAGGAGGCATCAAGTACCATTTTTGAGTCTTTCGTATAGGATTGAATATATATATATATATATATATATATATGGATAGATCAAATTTCTATATGAAAGATAACCTGTCAATTGCAGTTCCCGTCTTCCGATGAAATAAAACAAGATCTCTTCTAAGCTGTAAATGTGTCAACAATACTACTATATGGATGCACCACATGGACGCTAACGAAATGTATGAAGAAAAAGCTAGAGGAGAACTATTCAAGACTGCTATATGATGTTTTGAACAATTCCTGGAGGTAATACGTAACAAAACAGAAGCTGTAAGGCCACCTACCTCCCTTCTCACAAAATATTCCAGCAAGACGAGCAATACATGCTGACCATTGCAGGAGAAGTGAAGACGAACTCATAAGCAACGTTTTCTTTTTGACCGGCTAGCAAAAACTTACATGTATCAGCTCTGTGCGGACACTGGATGCAGTCTGGAAGACCTACCAAGAGTGATAGATGATAAGGACGAGATGATTGGTGTGAGAGAGAGAGAGAGAGAGAGAGAGAGAGAGAGAGAGAGAGAGAGAGAGAGAACTCCGTGGGGTCAACACGACTTAATAATGATATATATAGGAGGGTTGTTCAAAAAGTTGTAAGCCTCACCCACATTTTAGATTTGTCGAATTCCCCTTACCTTTGTATGGGCCTCTTCTGCACAGAAATTAAGACATAAATCTGAATTAGTTTTTCTAGTTTTATAAGAAGTGGTAGTATGTTGTCACAACAAAAATGTTCAATTAGGGTTCTTTCTTCTAGGTGAGGCTTAGAAATTTTTGAACGATCCAGTGATATATATATATATATATATATATATATATATATATATATAGTTGAGTGGTCTGGGAAAGAATAGATGAAGACTTTATTCCGGATCATTTTTCTACCGTTCAAATTTATAGAAATGTATATATGCAAATACGAATTCATATATTATCAGAAGATAATACGTTAGCGTCAATTACAAATTTAAAGGTGAGTGTGTGTGTGAGAGAGAGAGAGAGAGAAAGCGAGATAGCGAACGAGCGAGCGAGCGAGCGAGCGAGCGAGAGAGAGAGAGAGAGAGAGAGAGAGAGAGAGAGAGAGAGAGAGAGCGTGTGCGTCCGTCCAGAAGAAAGAGCGAGTGTGGTAGAGGACTCTCGTTGCGGGTCAACAACGGAAAGCCATTCTACACTTGTTAACTACGCTCTACCAATCTGAGTCTTCCGCGAGTCCATTTTTATGTATTTTGTATCACGTACGCATTTTCATAATCCGAACACGTGTCCTCCTAAATTGTATCATCTCAAAGTTCAAACACCGCTTGCCTGAAGACGTGCTCCTTCCTGTCATTTGTGTTTTACTTCCTCTTCCGCAGTTTCGGCTTCAAGAAAAGTTTGTATTATTTTTACCTGGCCAATGAATGCTATTTTCTTTTCTCAACACATCAAAATATCCACGTTTTAAACTTTTTCGCAACCTTTGCGCCACCTTGCAAACACACACACACACACGTACACATACACATAAATATTTGCGAAGAAGAAAAATCGCCATAATTTCCTTCTAAGAACAAAAAAAAGTCCTAAAGAAAAGAACGGAACTTATATCAACATGTAGATATAAAAAAAAATTCCTATTAAGTCACATTCCTGGTTAATAAATAAATAAAGATAAAATAATTATATAAAATAACATGAAATAAATCATAATATCAATAATATATGGAAGATTTGTAAATAAGAGGACAAGCGGAGACCATTCAAACAACAGCATTATCAAGATCGACCAGAATACTGAAAAGAGTCCTGGAAACTTAAGAAGAATAGCTGTCACTCAAACTCTTGGGAAAAACCATCAGATAACGCTGCCATGAACAACTTTTAAAGTAGAATAAAAAATGAAGCCCCTCCAGACCAAATTATTGTTAAGATCGACTAAACTACTCAGTCCTGGAGACCTGAGGAGACTTGCTGTCACTCAGACTCCAGTGAAGGACCACCAGGTAACACAATTGTAAAAAATCTCTCAAAGGAGTAAAATGATAATAATAGCAAATGTAAGTCATGTGGTAATAGAGTCGAAACGATCTATCACATAATAAGGGACTGCAGAAAATTAGCACAAAAAGAATATAAGTCTTGACACGACTGGGTGAGGAAGGTGATCCATTGGGAATTGTGCAAGAAATTGAAATTTGACCATACGAACAAATGCATAACCCGGAATCCGACCTGGAGAATGAGACGCACAAACTTCTCTGACGATCAGATCTAGTGAAAGTCAATAAAAAAGAGAACCTGCTGAATTGTGAACTTTGCCGTTCCAACAGACCACAGAGTAAAATTGAAAGAAGACCTTGCTAGAGAACTGAAAAAAACTATGAAACATGAAAGTAACGATGATACCAATTGTGATCCGTACGCTTGGTACAGTAACCAAAGGATTGATACCGGGACTGGAGGAATTTGAAATAAGAGCACGAGTGGAGACCATCCAAACTACAGCATTTTAAAGATCGGCTAAAATACCGAGAGGAGTCCCGGAGACTTTAGAAGACTTGTTGCAGCTCAAATTCAAACTCAAAGCGGAAGACCATCAGCTAACGCTGATGTGAAAAACTCTCAAAGGAGTAAAATAATAATAACAATAAAGAACACATGAAAATTATGAGATAAACATAAGAGAGTGAATAAATTGATAAGTCACAAAATTAATATTATACAACTAGAGCACCCTTCCCAGAATGCACCACAATCTAGATCACATTTCCCATAGTATCACAGATACCCAGTCTATGGATACAATTTGTTGTAATGATTGTTGTAATGATTGCATAAACGAGAAACTGACAGTCATTAAGCACTGTTGACTCTGTGTCTATGTTGCCCTAAATGCTCTCTTTTTTTCTGTCTGTCTGTCAATCGATCTATCCGTCATAGAACATTGATGTATATAATATTTTGCATGTGTTTTTGTCTTTGTGTTCCAACATAAACATATAAGCGGTTGATTTGACTGCAATACTCAAACCTTCGAAGTAATGGACAAGTACTAAGTTGAACTCCATCAATTTTCAGGAAGCTAATGGATAAATGAACACGGACTTAGGTTGGTTGATAGATTAATAGATAGATAGATAGATAGACTGACGCAGATGTAGACGGAATTAATGTTCTTTTGACGTACATAGACACCACATGCAAAGCGTTGAATGTTGTGTCAATTTGTTCATTGAAATGTGATGAAAAGAAGAAAGCAAACGAATTTAACAGAATTCAGTCAAAGAAAAATATTCTAAAGGAAAGTATCAGGTGGCTTGTGTTATCAGGAGAGCATCAAGTAGTCGAACTTTTCCATAGTTCACTCAGTTACAGTAATTTCTATTCCCGAAGTGTGTCTGAAAAGTAGAGGGAGTGGTGTCAAAAACAATTTATTTCAAATTCAAACAGTAAACTACATCTCTTCCCCTTGAAACGCTTCTATGCACTGCTGGAAGGATTTTTCTAGGATGCCCTTTAACTCTATTGTTACGACTCTCTTGATGGTCTCCACGACTTCAAAACTGGTCTCCTTGATGACCACCCCTTGGTTTGAGGAAAAGTAAAAGCCACACAAGAACAGGTGAATAGGGAGTGTTCCAGTATGGCGATGTTTCTCTCGGCCCGGAACTGGCGGATGTACATGGCGTTGTGAGCAGGTGCATTGTTGTGATGAAGCAGTCAAGACTTGTCTTGCTACAACTCTTAGCCTCTTTTAGTGTAGAAACCTATTAGAGTTATGTACTGCCAAGATATCATGCCTGATGATAAGAAAATTCGATTATCCTTCTTTCGTCCATAGCTTACATAGGACACCCTTTAATACCTCCTATAAAACATATTATAAAAGGACACTATAGAAATAATCAACAAGAAAATTTTTTAAAATTTTCATTAATAATGTTAATTGGTTGTATTTAACTAACCCCTCTGTCACGGACGGAATGCAAAACAAGGACAATTTTAAATCGTGAAACTTATATTAAAGGGCTTATGACGAACATTTGAATTTAAAAATTTTTAAAGGTCTATTTCAAAACGCTTTTTTAAAAAAGCGATTTTAAACATCTGTCTGTATTCGATTATATATATATATATATATATATATATATATATATATATATATATATATATATATATATGATAAAAATTTACCGCTAATAATGATCGAAATCAGTAAAAAATAGTGCTTTACGCCGAAGAATGCTGGCTAATATTTACGATATTTCAGTTATGAAATAAAACAAGGTAAATTAAGATCACTTACTACTTAGAATTTCACTAACACGGGATATACATTTATGTGTGTGTGTGTTTTTTTTCGTTTTAATAATAATAATAATAATAATAATAATAATAATTTGGAACGGTCTTCAAAGGCCTGGGAAAGAGAATAGAGGAACTGGAGGTTAGTGCAAGAATCCGGACTAACCAGATCACGGCGGTGTTGAGATGGGCTAGAATACTTAGAACAGTTCTTGAGAGCAGAGAAGACTTGCTGTCAATCAGACTACTGTTAAAAAGTATCAGTTGAAACTGTTGTGAAATCTAGCATCGAGTTAAAATAATAATAGCAAAGTACATTGGCCTACTAATAGAGTGTTCGCCAATGGCCCGGAAAACTGGTTTACAATCTAAGGTCGAGTTATACCAAAGACTCAAAAAATGGTACTTGATACCTCTTTGATTAACATTCTGCATTATAAGGTACGTTTCAATGTTAAAGTGGAACAATCTAGGAAAAGGAGTAGCGCCCTCTCCTACACGTTGGTCTAATAGCTATTGTTTAGGGAGCTTTCGGGTAGCCCTCGACTACGGTCGTCCACTATACATTTGTTACAGTTATACTGTAACAGCGACTGTAACAGTTACATTTATACTGTAACAGCTGATAAGATTGAACTACAAGTAAATTAAAACGTATTCGAACAGAAACATTAATTCTTATAACACGTTTCATTCTAAGAAGCGATCGTCAGTTAATTATTAATGGGAATTATTTTGAGAGTTATAATACGATTATATAACACAAGTATCAGCCCTGGTGCTGCAAAGGGTGCTGAAACTGATCATTTCTAAGCAAGTTTTTGCACACCAGTTCTTACGAGTAGTCTTTCAATGAATACTGAGTGACAGCAAGTTTCCATAGGTCTCTGGCTTTCTTCTGAGTATATTACCTGATCTTAATAGAACTGTGTTCTGGATGGTCAGGGCTATTTCTCTGATCTCTTATTCGTCTACTCTTTTTTCAAAACCTTTGGGGACTGTTCCAAGGACACCGTCTACAATCGTTATCCCCGTCACTCTCATGTACCACAGTTTTTTCTCCATCTTTGGCGAGATCCGGGTATTTGTCTATCTTTCCGCTTTCTTTTATTTTCACAATAATCTGTTGGAATGGCACAATTCGCAAGTTGGCCAATTCTTTTATTCTTAATCAACGCAAAGTTTGGTCTTCTAGTCAGGATATAGTGACCTGCTTGTATGTCAAAGTTCCAGAGAGTTTCATGCATTTCATATTCTTGGACAGGTTATGGTTTGTGCATAAACCATTTGCCAGCATGGTCAAATTCCAATCTCTTGCGCAATTCCCAGTTGATCACCTTTCCTTCCCAATCATACCTACTTTCGCAGTCCATTCGTGCTAAATTGATGCAATCACGTAGTATGTGATTAACTGTTTCAATTCTGCTACCATAGCCTATTATTATTATTATTATTATTATTATTATTATTATTATTTACCCTTTAGAGTTTTTCACATCAGCTAACGCTGATGGTTTTTCACAGGAGTTTGAGGGACAGCAAGTCTCCTCAAGTCTCCAGGACTCTTCTCAGTGTTCTAGCCGTTCCCGTTTGGATAGTCTCTACTCGTCCGCCAACTTCCAAGTCATCCAGGCCCTTTAATAATCCTTTAGTTACTGTGCCAAAAGCACCAATCACAATTAGTATAATCGTCACCTTTATGTTCCATAGTTTTTCTATTCTCTAGCAAGGTCGAGGTACTTATCCTTCTTTTCATATTCTTTCAGTTTTATTCTGTGGTCAGCCATGACAGCAAAGTCGACAGTTTTGCAAGTTCTCTTTCTTTGTTGATTATAATGAGGTCTGGTGATCCGTGTGTATGTCAAAGTCCCATTATTATTATTATTATTATTATTATTATTATTATTATTATTATTATTATTATTATTATTATTCCTTGTAGTTTCAAAATAGAGAAACGTTTGTACTAACTACAACAATACAAACAACAATATAAATTACTACTAAAATGGAATAAATTCTATTTGATTAATCGTTTGGGTGACGATTACTTTTTATTGTGAAAATTTTAGTCGTAATTATTGTTTGTTTTACCATGTACTCAATATATATGTTTGGTGTTTGGTTGATAAATTTCGGTAAACTGGGAATGTGCAGGATTAAAGAAGATCAGACTAACCGTTTTTGTTCATTGTCGAAGTTTCCAATGATGCGCCCAAGGATTTTAACTCGATCTAAGAAAGCTATTTTTATAGTCGTATACAGAACTAAAGTTTCCAATATTACAATGAAATTAAAATAGTTTTAAATCCAAGTTGTCGAAAAGATAGTAGTATCCTATATATATATATATATATATATATATATATGTATGCGTGTGTATATATACATTTATATTTAAACACGTGAAGGTATGAATACATTTGTTCACCTCCAGCTATGTGTATTTTTCACCTCCAGCTATGTGTATTTTTCACCTCCAGCTATGTGTAAAAAGTAAAAGAGATGCGTTCTCTAGCTTTGGTAAGGCAACCAGCCTAGGAGAAGGTAAACTCTGAATTCAAACCGTGTTAGTCTGATTAAAGATCGACCTTATGCCATATTCTGCCTGTGGCGGAGGAGTTAGGTAAATACGTAGTATTTATCTATATGTGCGTATATGTGTGTTTATTTAATTCTTCCGCCACGTGCAAGATGTGAAATAAGGTAAATTTTTAAGCAGAGTTGGCCTAATGAGTAGTGTTAGCCAGTGGTCCGGGACCCCAGGGTTCAATCCCAGGTCGAGTCATACCAAAGACCTAAAAAATGGTACTTGATGCTGCCTTGCTTCACACTCAGCATTATAAGGTAAGGATCAAGGGTAAAGTGGAGAAAGCCAAGGAATGGAGTAGAGCCCTTCCCTTCACCTCGGTGTAGTAGCTATTGAAAAGGGAGCCTTCGGCTCACCCTCGACTAGGATAGCCAACTTAAATTTGGTTTGAATTGAGAGTTTTTCTTCTTCTAGACTGGTTGCAGAAAAAGGCTAAAGAGCCAGTCTGCCCTATTATTTACCCATTGCTGCCGCGGTGGACACATGGATTCATGCTTTTCTCAAGGTCATTAGCGTGAAGTGAAACGCAAACAACCAGGATTCGAACGCAGATCACCGTATCCATTTCTTACGATGTTAAGCCAACTCATCTTTTTGTTCGTCAGTGGGTGTGTGTGTGCGTGTTTGTGTGTGTGTGTGTGTGTATACATATATTGGGAAAGGGAATAATCTCATGTAGATTGTTTTTACATGCAATCACGAATCTATTAGTAACTCATAATCTTTTTATGTATGATGCAAATATGTTTCCATTCCAAATACATACTTTAAAAAAATCACTTTCTCAGGGCAGTTAATAAAAAAAAGTTTCATGCTCAAAAATAAACGTGAAAACTACTTACCTCGTTTGACATTAGTCCCGTTTAAGTTTACTGGAAGAGAGAAACATGAAGCAACAGTAATAATAATACCAAGTGTCTCATTTCAAATGCATGGCGATAAGAAATATCGAGTTGTCCATTATGTCTGCGTAAACATGTCGGTTTTGGTTAGGCAACAAGATCAATAAACATTATTGACCCGTTGTTCAACTCTAAACACAAACGTTAGCCTTTGACATAAATGCATACTTTTAGTCATTTGCGTTATTAGCAAGAGTAAAATATTATTTACATTTAAGATTGGAAAACACTATTCCTCTTTTTATCGACGGCTATTTAATTGCTAATTAATTGAAATACTCATTTATTTATTCATTTTTTAAGATTTATTCATTCGTTTATCAATTATTATTATTATTATTATTATTATTATTATTATTATTATTATTATTATTATTATTATTATTCAATGCTGAATTTAAGAAACTTTTAAGAATATAATGATTTATCATTTGAGGTGCATATAACCCCAACCCGATGCACATCATTTAAAAGCTAAAAGATATATATATATATATATATATATATATATATATATATATATATATATATATATATATATATATATATTGATAAATTCTCCTGGTTAGTTACCCAATGAAGTTCAGATTCTAGATAAACAAATTCTGTTTAAGTTGCATTAAATTTAGAATATGCCACATGATTGGGTTTATTATATCATCTTTTTTTTTATTGGCATACAAGGTTATTTCAAAACATTTGGTTATTATTTTGATGTGACAGTGACCTAAGGATGTAAACCAGTAAAGAAAAAAAAGTAGTTATGAAGAAATATTGTTCCTGCTTGCCGTGTTGATTTTATTCATCTTAACACACACACACACACACACACACACACACACACACACACACACACACACACACATATATATATATATATATATATATAGGCACTAATAGACATGAAATCCTAATCTTCTTAAAGTAGTTTAATTGCCATAAATTTCAAGTATAAACAAGAGAATTGAAGACAGAATCATAAGATGAAGCTATCTTTTAGTTCTTATACTGCTCCGCTGGCCATTAATTGAGTACTTTTTGATTTATTAAACGTTTTTTTTAAAACAATTGTTTCTATCTATCTATCTATCTATCTATCTATCTATCTATCTATCTATCTATCTATCTCTCTAAGGATAAACGGATACAATCAATATGGACACAGAAATCAACTCTGCTGGATATTTATAAGTTTCAAGATTTTACTAATCTTTGGACGCTGATCACAAAAAGCGAGAAACTGAGAGTAAGCAATGAATGTTGATTGGTGTGTTCACACTGTAACACTGCGTACGTCTTCTCTCTCTCTCGCTCCCTCCCCCCCTCTCTCTCTCTCTCTCTCCCTGACATTGAGCCCTCTTCCTCTATTCAGCCAAGCCAGATGGGCCTGTAGAATACATCGAATGCAACTCTGCAGAGGGGTAAGACCCCACCGCTAACGAGTGTCCCAGATATGACATTAAATCATCCGATGGCGAGGCTCTAGCTTTGAAAATTTGGGGATTGTATAGTACCCCTTCATTGCCATTGCTTTTAAGTCCAC
The DNA here is from genome assembly GCA_963585895.1 of Sepioteuthis lessoniana. Classification (NCBI taxonomy): domain Eukaryota; kingdom Metazoa; phylum Mollusca; class Cephalopoda; order Myopsida; family Loliginidae; genus Sepioteuthis; species Sepioteuthis lessoniana. The sequence continues at coordinate 104,788,626 of OY757904.1, forward strand.
TCTGACCCGGAGTGATAGCACCTGAGAGGGTCCTATCTATAAGTCAAATACAACTGTTTGACATTTGGACCGTGCAAACAAATGACTTATGCTAAATTGAATTGTTAGAAATAGAATTGTTTGACATTTAACTGTGTGTAGACAAATGACTGATGTTTAAATGAATTGTTGGTGATACATAGCAATACTTGGAATAATTTAACTGTGTTGACTTACACTAAATTGAATTGTTTGAAATAGAACTGTTTGATAATTTAACTGTGTGTAAAATGACTGATATTTAATTGAATTGTTACTGGTTCATTGCAGTACTTGAAACCATTTAACTATGTGCAAATGAATGAATAGTGTTGAATAGAATAATTAGTGTTAAATAATTATATTTGTAACTATTTCGCTGTTTATAAACAAATGATTAATATAGAATGGAATATTAAGAGTTAGACAGGAAGAATTGGAACCATTTAACTGTGTAAAAACAATAACAATTCGAGAGTCCAAGCAAATTAGTTCTAACGCATTTAAAAATGAAACTACCAACAAACTATTCACTTACAAATCATATGCATATCCATTTAAATGTGTGCAAACAAATAACTGATGTTACATTCTTACTGTTCAATTGCAACACTTAAAACCATTTAACTGTGTGCAAATAAATGAGCTCAAGCTCGTTTAAAAATGTATCGACAAAATATGTTTACTAATTATATATTTTGTATATGTAAAACAGGATTTGGTATTAAATGACCAACAATGGTTTATATGCCATAAAACCCAACCAAACTAAATCTTCCCCCATAAATAGCATTAGTTTTATACATAATAGCTAAAACTACATACTGATAAATAAAAATAGAGTTCTAGAAATTCCTATTAATTGGGATGGATTTAATTAACTTGTACATATTATTTAAGTGTTAATCTATGACCACACACATTTACCGCTAAGTTTATTGACGAAAGATTCCCAATATGTTTGGTTGGTTTTTCTCTGAATAGTTTTATCTATGAACAGCTTACGTTCTTATTTACTGTCAAACTTAATACACAATGAAAAAAATTAATATAATTATAGTCATACATATGTTTGTATTTGATAAATGTCGAAAGTTTTAAAATTGATGAAATTTGATATGTAGAGATTGTTTGAGAAAAATTGATAAAATTTCGTAATCATATAACTTTCTTTATATATATATATTTTCTTTTTTGAAACACTATATATATATATATATATATAGTGTTTCAAAAATTTTAACAACATGAGTAGAAACAACTCAAAATTCTTTATTTTTTAAATGCCTGTTATTTTTTAATGGATGGCATTTCAGTAGTTGAAAAAAGAAAGAATTTTGAGTTGTTTCTGCACTTACTGTTAAAATCTAAGATCGTTTGAATGAGAATTAGTCAAGTTAGAGGATAAGGAAATGATATCAAATTTTCTGAAAAACCTTGTACATTTCAAATGATATAACAATTTTTGAAACATTATATATATATATATATATATATATATATATATATATATAGTATTAAAAATATATATATAAACAAATGAGTTATTATTCACAGAAGGAGTACCAAAAGCTATTTGAATTTTGACAATGAGTATTTAGCTTGCCGTTTTAATTCTTGATTAGTTTACATTATCTTCTGATTATTTTTATCACAGTCATCTAAGTCAGGAATGAAAAACTGTGGTCCGGAGGCCGCATTTAACCTTCTAAACGATAACGTGTGGGTCTCTCTGGTCTTATATATATATATATATATATATAATCATTGCTGCATAGCCTTGAACAAGTTACAGGAGGCATTGAATTCTGCATGAATGCAAATAAAACAAAGTCCATGTGTTTAAAACAATAAGAGACCATATTTATTTCAAGCAGAAAGCCCCTAAAATTAGTTGACTAATTCACATTCCTCGGCAGCAGTATCTCATTAATTGAAAGCAATGTCAACGCACCCTTAGGAAAACCAGGAACTGCTATGGACAGGCTGTCGGTCATAGAGAAATCAGATGTTTTGGATAAAATAAAAGAGGTTTTCTTCCAAGCTGTGACAGTGTCAGTACTATTGCATGGCAACACCACCTTGACTCTAATGAAAACCCCGGATAAAAAGCTCGATGAGAACTACTGAGGTATGCTACATGCCATTTTGAACAAATCCTGGAAGTAGCATCATCCAAGAAAACTGCTGTAGAACAGCCACTCACCGCTCATTTCATCCGAGTTAGACACACAAAACGTCACGGAAACTGTAGGAGAAGTAAGGAAGAACTCAAAAGCGACGTTCTCTTACACCAGTGTTGGCCAACCAGCAAGGAGTAACATATATCAGATCTATGCGGATTCGAGAGGTCGTGTAGAGGACCTTATAAGACCGACGGATGATAGGGACGGACGACAAGACAGAGTCAAGAGAACTCTGACCATCAGTTCGCTTGATGATGGTGATGATTTATAATATAAATTTATGATATATATTTATCCACTAAACTTACACATACACTTGAATTGGTAGACATAAACGTGAATATCACATACTCTTTATGAATTTAGAAGAAATAGATATCGTGACAATACAGACAGAAAATAAGATGGCAGCATTCTGAATATACATTTAAATTTACTTTAAAAGTTTATACGCACTGAAAATATGATTTTGTTTAGTTTTTTCGGTTTGGATTCTTTGTGTTGTTTTTATTTTTGCTTTTAATGGCATAATAACCTTTGTTTTTTTTTTTTAGTTGGGTTTTATCGAATTGTAAGTTATGTAATACCAAATCCTCTTTAGACACATATATTGAATTTATTTTTAACACATTTTATTGAAAACATTTTAAAATGAGCCTGTGTTCATCATTTTGCATATATTTAAATGGTTTCAAATATTTTCATGTAACACGAATTATTCTGTTTACAATTAACCCTTCGTTTGCACTCAGTTAAATGGTTTCAAGTATTGCTCTAAAACAGTAACAATTTAACATCAGTCATTCGTTTGCACACATTTAAATGGTTTCAAATATTTTCATCTAATAAGAATTATTCTGTTTACAATTAATCCTTCGTTTGCACACAGTTAAATAGTTTCAGGTATTGCAATGTAACAGTAACAATTTAACATCAGTCATTCGTTTGCACACATTTAAATGGATATAAGTTAGTAAAGTTGGCGACCTTAGTCGGGGGTGATCCGAAGGCTCCCTTTTCAATAGCTACCACACCGAGGTATACGGGAAGTCGCTACTCCATTCCCTGCATTGCTCCACTTTACCCTTGATCTTTTCCTGATAATGCTGAGTGTTAAGCAAAACAGCAACAAGTACCATTTTTAAGTCTTTTGTATGAGTCGACCTGAGATTGAAACCCGGACTCCCTAAATGGATTTACATATACGATTTGTAACTGATTATTTTGCAGTGATTTCATTTTTAAATAAGTTAGAATTAATTTGTTCGCACACTAGTATTGCTATTGTTTCTACACAGTTAAACGGTTTTAATTATTGCTATCTAACACTAATAATTCTATTTAATTTTAATATTGTTTGCAGACAGTGAAGTGGTTATTAGTTTTGCTATTTAACTCTATTTCAACACTATTCATTCATTTGCACTCAGCTAATGGTTCCAAGTATTGCTACGTAATACCAATTTTTCAATTTATGTATATATTTAAAGAGTTTCAAATATTTCTATTGAATACTAATGATTCTATTCAACATGACTCATTCGTTTGCACACAGTTAACTGATTCCAAGTATTACCATGTATCACAAATAATTCAATTAAACATTAGTCATTTCTGTACACACAGTTGAATGATCAAACAGTTTTATTTCTAACAATTCAAGTTAGCGTAAGTCATTTATTTGCTCACAGTTCTTATTTAACCCATAGATAGGACTCAATCAAAGTAGACCTGGGAGCAATGGCAATGGAGAGATACTCCACATTCTCCAAGGCTGGAGTCTCGCCATGGTATAGTTTAATATCATATCTCAGATACTGGTTTGTGGGTCTTAGCCCTCTGCAGAGATGCAGTTGGTGTATTCTGGAGTTCTGACAACCTTTGTGAGCTATCTAATGCAAAAGCCATCATTATAGAAGAACAATTGTGATCCTATTATGCTGTAGAATACGTCGAATGCATTTCTGCGGGGGTAAGACCCTACCACGACCGACGAGTGTTCTGGATACAACACTAAATAATCTAATGGTGAGGCTTCAGTCCTAGAGCTTTGGGGAATGTGGAGTAATTCTTCAGTGCTATTGTTCCCAGGCCCACTCTGACCCGGGGTGGTAGAACCAGTAAGGGTCTAATCGATGAGTCAAATAGAAATGTTTAACCATTTAACTGTGTGCTAAAAATGACTAGTGTCAAATTGATTTGTTTGTATTAGATAGCAATACTTGGAACCATTTAACTGTGTGCAAACAAATGACCTCTGGTTTGTTTCAAATGTTATCTATAAACAGTTCGTTTATAAACCCTATATTCGTAATATATATATACATATATATATATATATATATATATATATATATATATATATATATATATATATGTGTGTGTGTGTGTGTGTATGAACAGGAATTGGTATTAAATAACCTACAAGAGTTAATATGCCATAAAATCCAACCAACCAACCAACCAACCACCCACCCTGTCTTAATCTATACCAAAGGGTATTAGTCCAAAAGTGACTGTAACAGCACAACTGGAATTCTAACTCCCTACGATGTCGCAGTCTAGCATGTTAGCAACTACACTACGAAGACTCCTCCATTCCCTTTCGGACTAATACTCTTGAGAAATATATGAAGTTCCTTATCCCCCAGCCATAAGTTAAATAGCACCACAACTGTTCTTCCACAAGGATGGATTTGACATTAAGTAACCCTCTGAGGTTGATTTTTCATTGAACAAAGAATTAAGAAAAAGTAAACAGGAAAAACTTCGATTCCAAATATGGCATCAGTTTTTCAAGATACACTCTACTTTTAAGATGCCCCTGTATTTGAAAATTCTGTTTGCTCAACTTTCAGATTCCACTGTCATTGTCACGTATATACTTTTCTCCCTAAACCTGTCTTTAGATATTTTGATTATCTAACTGACTTCAGATTTAATACTTGAATTTACTTTTATCTGTTTTCGTCACGTATTATGTTCCGTATTCCATCAGTGCTGATACAGGTCAGAGCTGCTTACCGGATTAGAACAGCTCGTTTCTTTTAGCTACTTTAAAAAGGCTGGTTATTGACGAAAGATATTTTAGTTTATTGCTTTAAAACTTGGAACGTGGAATCTGAAAATATATTAGGGATAAAAATCTTAATTCAAAATGTGCCCATTATCTAAGAATCTAGAGACAATTCAGAAAAACGAAAGTGAGATTATGATTAAGGATGTATTTTGGCAAATTAGATAAGTCATTAAGTGTGTTGAGCATTAAATGACATATGGACTTTTTAAAGAGACAAAGTAACTTAACGTTTCATCGTTAAGTTACTTTGTCTCTTTGTAAATTTTAATCATTGACTCATGGACCCTTTGTCTCGTTGTAAATTTTAATCATTGACTTATGGACCCTAAAATAAAACTTCTTTTTCTTAAAAGATGTAGAATTTATCAATAAAATGTGCAGCGTCACCTTATATTTTCTTCTTTTCTTATTTGTTCCTAACTTCCACAGGGATGAGATTGTCGTATCAGTGTGCTCAACTTAGGAGTAGAAATTTGAAGTAGAGTGTATTTACATTACCCCTCATCCCTCCACCACGAGTAGGATGTCACACAAGGTAAATTTCTTTAGCGAAGCACTTTTAATTTGAATTTAAGTTTTCTTTCTTCTAGACAAGTTGCCTTAACTAGGCTAGAGAAAGCAGTCTATCCTACTATTTATTAATAGCTCTCTTTTCTAGTTAGTATCTCAGCCACGGGAAGAATGTGACACTAGGTCAATATTTTTTAGCGGAGTAATCTGCCTAGACTTGGAATGGTAGTAACTATTTGGATTATATCTATTGATCAAATAGAACTATTTAATCATTTAAAATACCTGAAACCTTTTAACTGGGTGCAAACAAATGATTCATCTCAATTTATTGGTATTAGTAATGCGTGAAATTATTAAACTGTGTGCAAACGAATGAATACTGTTGAATAGAATTATAAGTACCGAATAGCAATATTGAATCCATTTAACGGTGAGCCAACAATAAATAGCAATACTTGAAACCATTTAACTTTGTACAAATAGAACTATTAGTGTTAGATTGCAATACTCGAAACCACTTAACTGTGTGCAAACAAATGAGCTCTGGCTCGTTTTAAAATAATGTTATCTACAAACTATTTGTTTATTTAATATATATATATATATATATATATATATATATATATATATATATATATATATAAGGTATTCTTCTATCCAGTAAATCCGGAATAGGGAGCAATTCAGTCAGGTCTAATAAATTATTCATATTTAGAATATCTAAATATTCCTGGTAAAAAGCTCAATGTAAATAAAATCCACCGAGCAAATAATATTATTTCAAGAAAAGAAAATAATACTCGGTCACATTAGGATAATAAATTTATATTTCCATCCTGTTAAGAACATTGATATGAATCAAAACTCCAAAAGAATTTTAACAGGACTTCATCAGATCCAACAAGAAAATAATATACAACCAGACTGGAGAGAAAGAGGAAGGAATGGGAGGGAGTAAGGAGGCCATTTCACCTATGTACAAGCCTCATGGCATGTAAAGCTAGTTCCGGTTTCTTCCCGTTTCACACACACACACACACACACACACACACACACACACACACACACACGCACACACACTCACATATATATATATATATATATGTGTGTGTGTGTGTGTGTGTGTTTGTAAACAGGACTTGGCATAGAATAACCTACATGGGTGGATATGCTGTATAATACAACTAACCAACCTCCTGGATTGGTTACAGTACCAAGGCTTCAGAACCCAGTTTGCCCAACTAATAACACATAGCTGAAAGAAGAACCGATGGATTCATGCCGCTTTCAAGGATGAAGTAAAACCCAAACCGTCTCGTTTAGCATTTGAACTCCTATTGCCGATTTCATATAATTGTTATACCAAGTGCACTTCAAAATGTCTTTTCTGCTCTGTTCTATTTGGTAAGGACTCAGTCAAGGGTGAGGTGACTCTGGTCCTTCGGATTTCTACCCGGATAAGCATTATCAGGAGAACGTCACTGTAGTCTGACGCATCCAATGACAGTTCTCGAGAGGATTTAGCAGTTTTTGTTCCTGCTCTCACGTACTCTACATCACACCTGATCATGTGTCACTTTCTATCCTCGTGGAGGAAGAGAATATTTGATCAGAGTGCATCATTTTCCGCATTACAATATAATTAAATCATCGTCATCAAGTCATGCTGACAGCACGGATTTGCCTGAGTCTCTCTCTCCATCCATCACTATCATCATTTGCTCCCGGCAGGTCCTTTAAACAATATCCTGGCTCAGCCGGCTGGGACTGCAGAATACACCGACTGCATCTCGGGAGAGGGGTAAGACTCCCCCAACGAGTGTTCTAGATTTGACACTAAACAATCTGATGATGAGGCTTCAGTAATACAGGAGCTTTGGGGAATGCAGTGTACCTCTTCATTGTCATCGCTTCCAAGTCCACTCTGTCCCGGAGTGGTAGCACCTGATACGGTACTATCCATGGGTTAAATAGAACTATACTATTTAATTATGCTAAATTGAATTATTTGAAATTAACTATTTTTTACATTTAACTGTGTATAAACAAAAAACTGTTTACTTATGTTAAACTGAATCGTTTGAAATAGAACATTTTGATCATTTAACTGTGTGTAAACAAATGACTGATGTTTAATTGGATTGTTAGTGGTATATAGCAATACTTGGAACAATTTCACTCGACATGCTAAACTAAATAGTTTGAAATAGAACTGTTTGATCATTTAACTGTGTGGAAATAAAAAGCTGTATTTAAATCAATGACTAACTGTGAGTTGTCAAAATATTGTACTCATACTAAAATGAATTGTTTGAAATTAAGAGAAACCATTTAACTGTTTGCAAAAAGACTGAGTTTAGGTCTGTTTAAAAATGTTATCTTCAAAATATGTTTATAAATCATATATTTAATATATGTATAAAAAGGATTTGGCATTAAATGACCTACAATGGTTGATATGCCATAAAACCAAACCAAACCAAATCTAAACAACACCCAGTATCCACACAGAGCTGACATGAGCAAGTAAAAATGATATAATTAAAAAAAAATCTTTTAATAATAATCTAAGCCTATTTTTTTTATTTGTGTTTATTTTTAGAGAACTATTACAGGAAATCTTATAATAATTATCGTAATGTTACCGTGGTGGATTATTAGAATATTAACTCAAATTGCAACTTACAATCATATTTTCTTTACTAGACGTACAAGGATATCCTAACAGAGGTATTTTGCTTTTAGTCTCGCCAGGAAAAGCCGGCCAATGCTTACATTCAAAAGGAATAGTCCATTCCATATAGAGGGGTATTATCTCTTCTCTACAACAATAATAATGTTCGTCTTTCGGAATACTTAGAAAGAAACAGACACTTATCATCAAAGGACTTGAAGAAAGGACGTCGTTTGGGGTAATAAACGTAAGTGCTTCAGTAAAGTGACATTGACAAGAAATGAAGGCTCGTCTCCGACTATAAAGACGTGAAAGACATGTATAGTTCTCTTACAGAGCCAAGGTGTATTTCCTTTTTCTTGACTTAGATTCGATCACAAAAAATTGTAATCGGCAAAATAAATCATAAAAGTCCAGCAAAATTGTTTTTGTTCTCTTTTCAATGACCACAGACATTTTGAATCAATTTTATGTTTAAAACCCATTGTGTTGTGTATTTGGGTATTGTTAATCCGCAAATGAATAGCAAGTGTTCTTTTCTGTAGTAACAGAGATGAAGCAATCACATAAAAAGTTAAAGCAGCAAACAGGCACAAAAAGAAATACAAAACTAGGCACCGCTAAGTGGGAATGGTGACTGACTGGAAATTGTACAAAATATTAAAATTTGATTATGCTGATAAATGGTATATGCACAAACCAGGATCTGTCTAAGAAAATGTGATGCATATTATTCTCTGGGACTTTGAGATACAAACGAATCACCCAGTCTGGTTAGAAGACCATACCTAGTTTTAATTAAGCATAAGAAGAGAACTTGTCATCGAGGGGATTTTGTCGTTCCTGTGGACCATAGAGTGAAAATAAAAAAAAAAGCGAAAATACTTGGATCTTGCTACAGAGCTAAAAATGCAGGGGAACTTGAATATGATCGTGATACCAATTGTTTTGGTTAGGTTTCTTTGTTTAACGGCATATAAAACTTTGTAGGCTATTTAATGACAAAGCAATCTTTGTAAAAGAACGATAATGTTACTATTCAACCTGTAGCAGGGGATAAGGGGGCTTTACACTTTTCCCAAGAGTATTAGTCCGAAAGTGAGCTTAATAGCCTGACTAGAGTTCGAACTCACCTACTATGATGTCCAGTCCAGCACATTGGCCACTACGCAACGGGGACTCACCCCGATACCAATTTTAGTTGGTGCCTGCGGAACGGTCTCCAAATTGCTGGAAAAACTGGGAAAGCGAGACTATCCAGGTCACAGCATTTTTAAGATCAGCTAGAAGAGTCTTGGAGACTTCATGTGACTTTCTGCCATTCAAACCTTAGTGAAAAACCCACCAGTTAAAACTGGTGCGAAAAACCTATGAAGGGAAAAAAATAATGTTCATTTACCGACATTGATGATGACCTGTAACCAAGCCGAAGCTAAGCCAATGATTACAAAGCTCATTTGTTTATAATTGTGAAGGCTTGTGTAGAACCAGCCACACTTTTTTGATGAGCTGATAAGAAAAGGATGGTGCAACAGTTTGCCACAACACTTCTCTAGTGTTGAAATCAGATTTTTTTCTTTTCCTTGATTGGTTGTCCTACCAAGGCGAGGTAGACCAACCTGCTCTATTATGTACCCATGGCTTTAGGGAGAAGAGATGCATACCTATTTTCCCAGGTGCATTTGCGCGAAGTGTAATGCAAATTGACACGTCCAGAATTCGAGCTTGACTCGTCTTGTCCATGTTTTTCCACGATAAACATTACGTCACCTTGCCTCTACTGATATAGTTTCTTTGTTTAATGGCATATCAATCTTCATGGGGTATTTTATGCCAAAGCCATCCTTATAGAAGAACAGCTGTGATACAACTTAACTCATGACTGGGGGATAAGAGAGTTCATATCTTTCCCAAGGATAGAAGTCCGAAAGTGAACGTAATAGGGCGACTGGATTTCGAACTCGCTTACTTCGAGGCCGCAGTCCAACAATTTAGCAATTACATCACGGACACTTCTCCTTTGAAGGAACTTATTACAAATCTTACCATACTAACTTAAACTTGAAATACTATAAAAATATACTTGGCCTAATAAGTAGAGTGTTGACCAATCGTCCTGGAGACCGAGGTTCCATCCCAGGTCGAGTCATACCAAAGGCTCAAAAATGGTACTTGATGCTGCCTTGCTTGACACTTAGCATTATAAGGTAAGGATGAAGGGTTAAGTGGAGTAATCCAAGGAATGGAGTAGAGCTTTACCATACACCTCGGTGTGGTAGACATGGAAAAAGATCCTTCGGGTCACCCTCGACTACGGTAGCCAACTTAAGGTTTCGTTTCTTTGTTTTATAGCATATCAACCTTCTTTGGTTATTAAATGCCAAAACCATCCTTGTAGAAAAAAAGTTATAATTGGCGTGAGAAACAGGGTTAATACTTTTCCCAAGAGTATCTTGCTTTAAAAAAATAATGAATATATTCAATGTATTGCTCTTCGCAATGATAATTTTGTAATAACCTCGGGATTTTTTATATGTATTTTATATATTTATTGATACAGTTCTAATCCAAAGCGTTTTCTTTTGTATAAATTCTTTTTTTCCCATTCGACAGAGTCACTAATTTTGGCATGTAAAATCAAATCATTTATGACAGGTCTCTCATTATATATATATATATATATATATATATATATATATATATATATATATATATATGTGTATGTGTGTGTGTGTGTGTGTGTGCCTGTGTGTGTGTGTGTGTGCGTCTGTGTGTCTCGTCTTATGATTGCTTTGGTTAGGTTTTATGGCATATCAATAATTGTTGATTATTTCATTTTTTATACATAGAAACAGTTCTATTTCAAAATATTCAGTTTCGCATGCGTACACAGTTTAGTTCTATTTGATCCACAGATAGGACTCTATCAGGTGCTAACACTCCGGGTCAGAGTGGGCCTGTGGTCAATAAAGGGGTACTCAATATTCCCCAAAGCTCCAACATTACTGTAGTCTCACCATCAGATTGTTTAGTGTCATATACAGGACACTCGTTGGAGGAGTCTTATCCCTCTGCAGATATGCAGTCGGTGTATTCTGCGGCCCCAGCCGACTGAGCCTGTCTGACGATAGCGTAAACCACATGAAACTTTATGTACTTTACTTTAGGTGTACATAATTTGGATTTTTAGGTTTTAGACCTACTGTGCAATAGGAACAACGAACACATTTTAATGCACTATCTATCTATCTATCTATCTATCTTGGATGATTGAAAGTAACTCCCTATCTCAAAATACCAGTATTTCATTTCTTGTAAGAATTATACTTAAGAAATTAATTATAATAATTACAAAATTAAAAATTTTAAGAATTACTCTCCCTTCATTATATATATATATATATATATATATCGTAGATTTTGGTGAATCTGACAAGATGATAAAAATAATTAGAAACGTGGATAAATCAAACACTTACAACGGGTTTAGTTGTAATATTTCGTTCTTTATTCAAGGAAGAACTTTTTTAGACTAAAAATTTTTTGAGATTTTAAGAAAAATTTAAAAGATTTTTAGTCTGAAAAAGTTCTTCCATGAATAAAGAACGAAATAATACTACTAAACCCGTTGTAAGTGTTTGATTTATCCACTTTTCCTCTTATTTCTATCACATATATATATATATATATATATATATATATATATATATAATTGTATCATATAAAATAGCACCTCATAATGAGCGTTATATTAGAGCAATATACTTATAAAAAGCTATTTTCAGTCTAATTAGCAATGAAATGATAAATTTGTGAGGTTTTTATTGTTACTGAACATAATTTTTTTAACAATGCAAATTATGGATACAACAGAGACAACTGTAAAGTGCGAATTAAAATATTTCATTTCTTCTTTAATTGATCCACCATTATCATCAGGGACGACTGTTACAACGGTAGCCTAACACGTTCACAGGTTTTGAGCTCCAAGAATCCACTGGTTGATAGGAACCAAGATCCATCTTATCCGTTACTATTTATTTGATCTCTTTCGTCGCCATATTTTTTTCATTGTTCATCTAGTTATTTATTTTTACTCTCATTGTATTAACATCATCTTTTATTTATTTTAAGTTTCAGATGAAGTATTTTCAACTATCATAATGAATTTTGACTTCTATTTTCTTTTCTCTAATTTTTTAGGTGTATAATTAAGATGAAAAAAAAAGGGATAAAAATTAATAATAATAATGGTTGATAATGCTTCATATAAGAATTTTAATATTGATAGAAGAACCCATGAACGCTCGTGTCATTCTGCCATTATCTATGATAAAAAAATGGACCATTTCGTTTTGATAGCGAGGAAAGAAAGAGACGAAAAAGACCACGCCACACGTCAAAGAGAAAAAAAAAAGCAAATATATCAAGAAATAAAGAAGAAGAAAAGGATAATAGATAGATAGATAGATAGAGAGGAGGAGAGAGAGGTTGTTATAACGCGATGCACCAAACAGTTATCGACTGTTTGAATGGAAGGAAGGAAGGAAGGAAGGAAAGGGACGACTCAGAGAAAAGGAAATGAAGAGATGGATAGAAAGAAAGAAAGAAAGAAAAAATGAAATGAGTAAAAGAAAGAAATGAAAAGTGCTAATTTTAAAAACTTATCTTAAAGTTTTTTTTTGGAATATAAAATTTCAGTTTTAATATATTTTTTAAAGATTTATTCATCAACAGATAAAACTAAAGTGAATATTAAATTCAAGCGAGTCGAATTTTATTTATTTATATGCAAGTAAGTGGAATTTGCACGGTTACCTCTTGTAAAAATAAATAAAATATAAATGAAAGATTTAATTGATTCTTTCGTTGACATAAACGATAAATAAAAGATAGTGTAATGAAACTCAGCGTTATCTATCAACTAGCATTGAGTAATTCAATACTATCTTTTTTTTAGAATATTTTTTCGGGGGAAAATTTTTGAATTTAAACGAGCGGAACAATAAGAAAGCTAAATTAAGTTTGTTCCAAAATTTACCTCTTAAATCTTAGACCTCTAATAATTCTTAATCCGTAGCCATCAATTTATCGGACCAGTCTTAATCCTTAGACCTTTGGAGCTATATAATTTTAGGTAACCCCTTCCGCGACAAACAGAATGTGTCAAAAGGTCAATTTTTAGTGGAGTATAGCTGGTTTGAATTCAGAGTTTTTCTTCTAGTCCGGTTGTCATACGAACGTGAAAAATCCAATTCGCTCCTGAATTAGTTCAATTCGGAAGTGTCTACGCAACGATATTTCCAACATGGATCTTTAACTGATCCTTTGTGTCGTAACTAGTCTCTGTTCTTCCTTCTTTATCATATTTACCAACCCCTCCGCTTGGGCAAGATATGACACAAGGTCATTTTTTAAGCGGAGTTTAACAGGTTTGAATTCTGAGTTTTCCTTCTCCTAGACTAGTTGCCTCACCAAGGCTAAAAAACCTAGTCTGTCCTACTATTTACCCATAGCTGGAGGGAGAATAATTGGATTCATACCTTTCCCAAGGGTATTAGTGCTATGTGAAATGCAATCAGTCTCGTCCAGGATTTGAACTCGTGTCACCGTGTTCATTTCCTTTATAGAAGCCAACGTTTCATTTGGATGTAACATCGCAAGCAAAACAATGCTATTGAAGAGAGTTTCACGTAGACACTTATCTAACTTTGCCTTGAGCATATATTTTATCGGGTCAATATAAACCTAAATTCATGCAATCCGAAAATGAAGCAAAGAACATTATATATATTTACCCAACCCTTTCGACCGAGCATGATGCGGCACAAGGTCGTTTTCTAGGCAAAATTTTCCTTCTCCTGGGTCGGTTGCTATACTAAGGCTAAATAGTGCTGTCTATCCTTCTATTTAACCATAGATGGGAGGAGAATAGTTGGATTCATATCTTTCTTAAGAGTATTAGGGGAAGGAAATGAAGGTGCCCTTGGTGTAATGGTTATCGTCGTAGGAAATGGACACGGCGACTCGAGTTCAAATCCTGGACAAGAATGATTGCATTTCACATAGCACTAATACCCTAGGGAAAGGTATGAATCGATTATTCTCCCTCCAGCTATGGGTAAATAGTAGGGCAGACTACGTTCTTCAGCCTTGGTGAGGCAACTAGTCTAGGAAAAGGAATACTCTGAATTAAGACCTGTTAAACTCCGCTTTAAAAATTGACCTTGTGTCATATCCTGCCCGAGCGGAGGGGTTGGTAAATAGGATTAGGGGAAGGAAATGCAAACATCTTCCTCGTGGATTTGAGCTCGGATCACTGTGTTGATTTTCCACGTCGACAATCATTATGCCACTTGTGGCTTCAAGTGACTTATCATTAGAATACTTTGAAAACATAACTTCAAGTAATTATTCTTCATACAAATAATTTGCACACTGTTATCCGGTTTTAAGTACTCCTATCTAATATTTAAATTTCCAAACTGATTTCTTTGACCCACGTATGGGACCCTTTCAGTCGTATAGTTTCAAGAATTCCCCAAAATACTGATAATTTATGCACAATTAGTGGGTAGAGTGTTCACCAATGGCCCGGCAGACCAGAGTTCAGTTCCAGGTCTCGTCATACCAAAGACTTAACAAATAGTACTTAATATGTCCTTGCTTAACCCTCAGCATTATAAGGTACATATCAAGGGTAAAGTGGAGCAATCCGGGGGAAAAAGTAGCGCCCTCCCCTATACCTCGGTGTAGTAGCTATTGAAAAGGGAGCCTTCGAGTCGCCCTCGACTTTACTTATATAATTTACTGTAGCTATTTATATTTGATAATTATCATTTGTTTGAACACAGTCATTTAGTATCAAGTGTTCCTATCTAATATTTATTATTTCCAAACAGATCTCTTTGACTCATATATGGGACCCTAACAGGTATTCTCACTCCGAGTCAAGGTGGATCTGGGAATAATGACAACGAAGGAACAACTCACACTCCCTAGAGCTTATTATCTGATGAAGTTTTGTTTGATTTAGCTAAACTGATTTGAGAAACGGCATATCAACTTCTTATGGGTTATTTAATGCCAAACTTTATTTGTAAATATTTGTGATCATAACTATATTTTCAATGTACCTTTGTATCTTATTATATGATTATTATCGTTTTTTGCATAAAGCTCTACAATATCAAGTATTCCTATATAATACAAATAATTTCAACACATTTGTATGGTTTCAAGGATTAAAAAAAATACTAATAATTTAAACCCAATAATATCGTTTGATGTAAATATTCTTATCTGATAATAATCATTTGTTTGAACACAGTTATATGGTATCAAGTATTCCTATCAAATACAAATTATTTTCAAATAGATCGATTTAACCTATAGATGGGATCCTAACAGGTACTACCACGTTGGGTCAGAAATGGGATGCTCCATACTCCCCAGTGCACCAGAACAGGAGCCAGCCCAGTCAGCTGGGACTGTAGAATACGCTGACTGCATCTCTTCAGAGGAGTACGACCATTCCCCCACCCGCCAACGAATGACACTGAGCCCTCTGATAGTGAGGTTTCAGTCCTGGAGCTTGGGGGAATGTGAAGCACCTCTTCACTGCCATTACTCCTAGGTTCACTCTGGCCGTGAGTAGTAGTGCCTGTTAGAGTCAATCTATGGGTCAAATTGAACTAGTCTCCGGATTATGACACTAAATTGCATTCCATGGTGAGGCTCTAGTCCAGGAGCTTTTGGGAATGAGGAGTACACTTTTATTGCAATTACTCACAGGTCCACTTTGACCCAGAATAGAACTTAAAGTCCCATCTATGGGCCATAAAGAACTGTTTAACCATTTAACTTGGTGAAAACAAATTATTGACACTGAATTGAACTGTTACATTTAGATAGCAATACTTAAAACCATTCAAATGTGTGCAGACAATAAATAATAATACTTGAAACCATTGAACTGTTTACGAACATGTGAACTCTGGCTTATTTTAAAAATGTCACCAACAAACTGTTCGCCTACTAATCATATAAGGGGTGCTCTCGTGGTGTAATGGTTAAAGCGATGGATTGCGGAATCGTAGTACGCGAGTTCATACTCCAGTCGCGCTATTACGTTCACTTTCGGGCAAATACCCTTGGGAAAGGTATGAACCCCATTATCCTCCCAGCTATGGGTTAAATAGTACCCTTAATAACTTTTATGTTCTATGTCATAGAACATGTAAGTTATTTATCGAACTTAACAAGAAAAGAAAATAAATAAAAAAGTTAAATTACCGTAATTATAACTGACGGAAGAATTTTGAAAATAAAATAAATAGGTAAATAAAAAAACGGAAACTCAATAAAACGAGGAGGTAACTCTTCAACTCTCTTCCTCCCCACCGTGTCTATTCTGTGTTATTTATCCATTAGATCTGAAGAAGTGCTGTTATATTTTTCTTCCTGTTTTTGGTTCACACCAGAAACGAAAAACAGGATGGAAATAAATTTATAATCCTAAAATAACCGGTCTTTGAATGATTTTCTTGTCCTGAAGGAATTACTCCCAACTCTGGTTTAACTGGACCGAATAATACTAATATGTATACATATGTATGAACAGGATTGTGTTTTATGGCATATCGGCTCATAAAGATTGATATGCCATAAAACACAACCAAACCAAATCAAACCAATAAGTGGAACATTAGCGCCGGATGAGATTTCCTGTCATGCCAGGGATATCAATTTTTGAGTCGCAAAGGGCCTCTCCCTTTTGCAAGGGATGCAGTCTGCATATTTTGGCATATTTTAAGTTCCACTGAGAGGGTATATCTAAGCGCTGAGATATACCGCTTTAAATGCGATGGTTAGAAATCGCAATTATTTTTGTATTAACGTAATACTTGACATTTCTGTTTAGAAGAAAACATGGAATTTTTATGAGAAATATTTCTTATGGAAGGAAGCTTTCTCTATTTCCGTATCATTATATATTTGTTTTTGAGCAGAAAATAAAAACAACAAAGTTGTTTTAAACAGGTTGAAGTTCATGTTGATCTGAAGTGGATAATATTTTTAGATTTACGCATCAGATAATCGTTTTGAATTATAGTAATCTAGGCTAGATTTGAAAATTCAGATTTTTACTATTTTTGTCGTTGAAAATCGGATTATTTCGCATGAATCTGGTAAACGTTTAAGATATACGATATAAGAAATACTTGAGAAAGGTACTTTGCTTTTACATAAAGTCCATACATTAATGAATACTTATATTACTATGAACATGATAATCTATCCGATTAATATTTTAAGCAATAAAAGTGTATATGCTAAAATTAATACTTACAAAAGACATTAAAAAGATTTCTAATACTATCTATCTATCTATCTATCTATCTATGTGTGTTTGTCTGTGCGTGTACATGTGTGTGTAGATTTATTTTCAAATTTATGATGCCGTGATAACGGTATTCATTCGCTTGTTATCAAATGTTTAAAGTTTTATTTTTTCTCAGTTCAACGCTGCTGTGTAAATTGAGCGTTGCTTTGCGATATTTCTATTCATAGTAGGATAATATAGCTATATTCATTCAAAATTCAGTCTCACTCGTGAACGTTAAAATCTTTCTGTGTTTAACTACGTATCATACAGAGATTTTTGTTTGCTTTTCTAGGCTTTTCAAGCCGATTATTATTACAAACTTAAAAAAAACAAAAACTGTCCTCCAATAAATTTTCTGGGACATTAAGCTATCCTGCGTAATGCTATTTTAAACTCACAAATTCATTTCTTTCTGCGATTGGTTCATATATTCCGGTATACAATTATGAAATTAACCATTTATATGAATTTATATATAAACACAAATGTATGCATAAGTAAATGAATACGTCCGTTGCCACAGACGACATAATCTTCTTGACTTAGACTACCTGAGGGCTCTAATCATTCAATGTCGGTTGTAGATATTCACTAAGACTTTATTCATTATGAAATGGCAGCAATACCATAGACAATAACTTTGCGAGCATTTCGGGATGTCAGTGTGAGGTTTGATTTAGTTTGGTTTGGCTTCTTTGTTTAATGGCGTAAGAACCTTTGTGGGTTATTTAATGCCAAAGTAAAAGAACATCAGTGATACTTTTAAACTAATAACTGGAGGGATAATGGGGTAATCAGTCCGAAAGCTAACTCAGTAGCATGACTGGCGTTTGAACTTGCTTACTTAGAGATCGCATTCCAACACTTACGGCTGTACGATATGGGGTCTCTCTCAGGCTAAGGTTGTAGAACTGTAGAGCTCTTGAAGGCTCGCATTTGGTCGAAATAATCTTGAAAACTAAAAGATGACAAATAAAAATAGCAAATATTTTTTGCTTATAGTAAAATTAAATTCTAAATAGCATCTTTAAAAAAGAATAATTCTCGTGATATCATTCTGCTGGACCTTGTGCATATATACGAGGGGATTGAAAAGTTCTTGGGCCGACCAAATATGGAATAACTTCGAGCAATAAAACGTACATGCTATTCCAGTGAGTTTTCTAGTTATTCAACACACTTGGAACATTGTTTCCCTGGATTACTCCACTTACCCTTGATCCTTACCTCATAATGCTGAGTGTTAAGCAAGTATTTGATATGACTTGACATAGGATTGATCACTAGTCTTCCGGGCTATTGGCAAATACTCTAAACATTATGCCAATGGGCCAGTTACTCTAATTTCTTTAGCTTTATAGTAAAACTATTAACTTCATATATTTCTCTCCATAAATGACTAACCATTCATAATTAAAATTAAAACGGGAAGTCAAGAACGTTTCACATATTTTGTGAATTTACTCATTCCATATTTATTAAATAAATAACATCACATTCATGTTCCCATTTTCTTTGTTAATGTCTATACCTCTATCGATAAATCTGGTATAATTTTCACATTCTGTGACAAATTTTAAATTACCAGCTTTTATGTAGGCAAAATGAAATATTATTGAGATAAGGAACCCCTGATAAATAATGTTCAGGATAACAAAGGGAGGTTATTCGCGTCAAGTAATAAAAGCAGCCATTTTTGAATCAATAATGGCGTTCTTGCTGGGTCCATTGAAACCAATTTGCATCAAACTCTCAAATAGGCGGCTGCTTTTGAATGAAGTAGAAATTTTGCGTGTAATCAATTTTGTTGTCAGGATTTTCAGTGCACAACGGGGAAGAGGAGATGTTATAAATCTTACTTTGTAGGAACAGGAAGAATAGAGGACTTAAATATTTTGGTCTGGTCAAATTATTTTCCTAAGAAATACGCAGATACAAGTTAAATGCTTATGCTTCGTATTTTTGCGCATATGCACATACATGTACCTACATGCGCAAACATGTATAAAGAGCTGCATTCACATGCATCTGCTTTAACTAGTTCTCTCCCTCTATTCGTTTCTATCGTCCATCGTTTTCGGCCGGTTCTCTAGACTACACCCTGTGTCTGTACAGAGTTGTTACAGATAAGTTCTAGCCGGACGTCCAACACCTGTTCGTCCGTGTGAAGGAGTCCACAGGAGAACGTCGCTGATGAGCTCGCCCTTACTTTTTCAGCAGTGTCCTGCATGTCTTGTTCGCCTGATTTGAATGGTTTTAGAGATGGGTGGTAGGTGATCGTATTGACGTTTTGTAGGATTCAACTGTAAACCCTCTGGTACATCATTTTTAGCTAAAACTATATCAACTAAAAAACCCCAAAACCTAAACAGCAAAAACAAAAAACAAACAAAATAAAACAAAACAATTACGTGATGGTGTAGTCAGTTAGCTTGGTAGTCTTGTAGACTAATTATTAGTGAGTTCGATTCTCACTAGGTATTTCATACTTGCGACTTTGAATCAAATTTAAGTCTAGTTTAGTAGCCCCCTCCGTGGTGGTGTAATGGTTAGCCAATTAATCTTGCAGATTTCATTGCTATTTAATAGTGAGTTCAATCCTCACTAAGTGTCCCATATTTACGGCCTTGCACTAAATCTAAGGGAGCTTATGGTTTTCGCCTGGTACTGTAAGCAATGCTAAGCAAATAACATCTACAACTTATGTCTCGTAACAGTTGTTGCATTTAGCATATAATAAAATACAATCCCTTCCAAGAAGCGGCTGTGTCAATTCTACTATATGGATGCACCACATGGACCCTGACAAAGCCTAGAGAGAAAAAGCTTGACAGGAACTGCACAAGAATGCTACGAAGCAGCATCCCACAAGATGGCCGCTGTACGGCCACCTACCTTCCATCCAAACAAGATGAACAAGACATGCGGGATACTGCTGGAGAAATAAGGACGAATTCGTAGGCGACGTTCTTCTATGGACCCCTTCACACGGACGTGCAAGTGTTAGCCGACCAACAGGGACTTATCTACAACAGCTCAGTACGGACACAGAAGACTTGCCAAAAGCGATGGATATGGAGACGGATGAGGAGAGAGAGAGAGAGAGAGAGAGAGAGAGAGAGTTGGGGATATCCGTGCTCGCAGTGCGGCATGATATATATATATATATATATAGAGAGAGAGAGAGAGAGTGTGTGTGAATATGTAACAGAGGTAGTATGATTTTTATTTTGCTTAACCGCTGGCCTAATGAGTAGAGTGTTCGCCAATGGCCCGGGAGACCGTGGTTCTATCCCATGTCGAATCATACCAAAGGTTCAAAAAATGGTACTTGATTTCGCCTAAGTTGACACTCAGCATTATAAGATAATGATCAAGGGTAAAGTGGAGCAATCCAGGGAAAGGAGTAGCGTCCTCTCCTACACCTCAGTGGGAGAGCTCTTGAAAAGTGAGGCTTCGGGTCACCCTAGGCTATGGTCGCCAACTTTACTTTTTACTTACTTTTTGTTTAAAACTTCTGATACCAAACACAAACAAGAGTAAACATTGAGGGCGTGCATATCGAAGGTTTGACAAAAAACGTATTGAGAATGAATCTTTAATTTTTTTAAAGTTCAAAATTAAAAACAAAACAAAATAAAATTTAAAAAAAAAATAGAAAAAAAAAGTTTGCGCACCTGAACAACTGTTCAAATAAAATTGATGATATCTAGACGTCTTCAGTGCTGTGGGCATGGTCTAGATGATTTCATTTGAAAAATATTCAGTCCTGACATATACGAAATATTTCTTTGGTGAAACAGGATGGTTGATGCAAGTGCAGCACCCTCCACACTCACCAGAAATAGATCTGTGTTATTTTTTCTAGTCCGCTTCTAGTTCAGAAAGGTCCATCTAATTTGCTCAGACATGCGGATTCAAATTTGACCAAAAACGCTTTATAACTGAAGGGCTTATAGTGGAGGTTTTCGAGAGAACACAGCAGCTTTTAAAACCTAGGCAAGCAAACAACAACCTCGTGAAATTGATAGTATAGATTGAATTCTTGGTGGTTAAATAATTCCATACATTTCTGATTTCAGAATTCATAAAAAAAATGGCGAATCGCAGTTCCAGATTTGTTCATTTTACATTCATACACACGCAGGCGCACATACATACGAACAAACACACCCATATGCAAGTGTACACAAACAGACAGACAGATAGACAAACAGAAACGCACACACACATAAACGCAACAAGAACTACAACAACGTACACACAAATAAATCCTGTAACGCATGTATATAAGCGAATAAATACTCGTACGTACCTATCCATAAACACGTACGCGTATATATACACACACACGCATACACACAGAAAATGTACATACAAACACATACATACCCCCACACATTCACACACAAGAGTGTGCAGACACAAACATGTATGCATACATAAACACACCTGTACACATATACACACATACATACACACACCAAACGTGCATATGCACTTGTACACACACAGACACACACGTTTACAGACGTCAGCGTACACACAAAAACGTACATGCATACACATAAACCAATACGCTCGCGTACGTATCCACTCACAAACACGTATACGTACGCACACACTCACACGAAATCTACTTACAAGTATAGGCACACCCATACATATATACACACACAACTATACTGACGCCAGCGAACACGCGCAAACACGTATAAAAACATGAACACACCCGTACGTTTACGTACACACACAAAACGTACACATACACCTGTACACAACCTTACCCAGCCACACACACACACACACACACACACACACACACACACACACACACACATATATATATATATATAAATGAACTGGTATAAAATTGTCTAGTTTGGTTTTATTATGAACATATATTTTCAGGCAAAATATTTACTTAATCCTACACTCATTGACTTTGAAAAGCTTCTTCCCTAGCTGAACCTACAATAACACACACACACACACACACAAATAATAATAATAATAATGTTCATCCATCGATTCGATGACTGCCATTATCTAAGCCGAAGAGGAGCAAATGAACCACAAAAATGATTTATTCATAATGGAAATGGTTTTGGCAAAACTAAAAACTCTTTTTTGGTGAGTTGATAGCTAAAAACGATGTACCTGTGTGCCACAGGTTCTCTGAACAACACTCCCCAGTTGCCGAATTATCTCCTTCTTTTATTTTAGACTGGTTACTCTACCCTGGCTAAAGAACTGAGTTTGCCTTACTGATTTACCCATAGCTAGGGTGGGGGTAAGAAGATAAGGATTCATACCTTTCCCAAAGGCATCGGTGCGAAGTAAAACGCAGACAGCCTCTTTCAGGTTTAAACTCAGATAGTTGAGTCCATTTTCTTTGACATAAACGAGTATACCATCCATTGCCTTCACACACACACACACACACACACACACACACACACACACACACACACACACACACACACACACATCATTGCATATCGCTTTCTTCTTGCATAATGAATGAGAAAAGCGCCAATAGAAGCAAAATAGCTTCAAATGATTGATTTATTTAGACGGTTTGTCCACCCGTCTGGGGTTATTCTCCGACAAGAGGTTAAGGAATCACGTTCATTGAACAATCATATTTACATTTTTTTGTGTAGTTGTTTTTTTGCACTCAATTATTCGATATCAAGTATTCCTATATAATACAAATAATTTGCTCCCGGATTTATGGTTTCAAGTATTTCTATCTAATTTATACACGATAATATGGTTTTAACAGATTAATTATATCTAATAATGATGATGATGATGATGATGATGATAATAATGATGATTTTTTTGCACACAGTATATAGTTTCTAGTAACTAATATGAATCCTTTGTAAGCAATTATAGCTTCGAGTAACTATTCTTAATTAAAATGATTTATAATTATGTGGTATTAAGTATTCCAGTCATACACTAATAATTTTTAGACAGATCTATTTGACCCATAGTGGGGACTCTAACAGGTACTACCACTTTGAGTCAGAGTAGATTGAGGAGTAATAATTTTTAGACAGATCTATTTGACCCATAGTGGGGACTCTAACAGGTACTGCCACTTTGAGTCAAAGTAGATTGAGGAGTAATAATTTTTAGACAGATCTATTTGACCCATAGAGGGGACTCTAACA
The DNA here is from genome assembly GCA_963585895.1 of Sepioteuthis lessoniana. NCBI lineage: Eukaryota > Metazoa > Mollusca > Cephalopoda > Myopsida > Loliginidae > Sepioteuthis > Sepioteuthis lessoniana. Next base: position 104,812,669 of record OY757904.1, read on the forward strand.
GGTACTGCCACTTTGAGTCAGAGTAGACTGAGGAGTAATAATTTTTAGACAGATCTATTTGACCCATAGAGGGGACTCTAACAGGTACTGCCACTTTGAGTCAGAGTAGATTGAGGAGTAATAATTTTTAGACAGATCTATTTGACCCATAGTGGAGACTCTAACAAGTACTGCCACTTTGAGTCAGAGTAGATTGAGGAGTAATAATTTTTAGACAGATCTATTTGACCCATAGAGGGGACTCTAACAGGTACTGCCACTTTGAGTCAGAGTAGATTGAGGAGTAATAATTTTTAGACAGATCTATTTGACCCATAGAGGGGACTCTAACAGGTACTACCACTTTGAGTCAGAGTAGATTGAGGAGTAATAATTTTTAGACAGATCTATTTGACCCATAGTGGGGACTCTAACAGGTACTGCCACTTTGAGTCAGAGTAGATTGAGGAGTAATAATTTTTAGACAGATCTATTTGACCCATAGAGGGGACTCTAACAGGTACTGCCACTTTGAGTCAGAGTAGATTGAGGAGTAATAATTTTTAGACAGATCTATTTGACCCATAGTGGGGACTCTAACAGGTACTGCCACTTTGAGTCAGAGTTGATTGAGGAGTAATAATTTTTAGACAGATCTATTTGACCCATAGTGGGGACTCTAACAGGTACTGCCACTTTGAGTCAGAGTAGATTGAGGAGTAATAATTTTTAGACAGATCTATTTGACCCATAGTGGGGACTCTAACAGGTACTGCCACTTTGAGTCAGAGTAGATTGAGGAGTAATAATTTTTAGACAGATCTATTTGACCCATAGTGGGGACTCTAACAGGTACTGCCACTTTGAGTCAGAGTAGATTGAGGAGTAATAATTATGAAGAGGTGACTTCAGACTCCTCAGAACTCCGAAGCCTCATCATGTAGTTTCGTTTTATACCCTGGATAACAACTTTTTTTTTTGGCGTGGGGTCTTACAATAGAGGATGCAGTTGACATTTTCAAAGCTTTGCCGACATAGTTAAAATAGATTAAAAGGAATACATTTTATCTACTGCTTTCACAAGTTGTTATTAATATGAAATACTTAGGAATATTTGTCCCTATTATTCAAATGTTTTAAGAATAATCAATCCCCTGCAGTAAATTGGAAACTTAATTAAACAGCTGGATATCTCCAGGTAATACTTTAGAATATCTAGTCGTACTTATACAGATTTTAATATGGTCACATTGGTTTATAGTGTAATTTTGTTAGATTATTTTATTTATATATGTCAAAACATGCATTTCCCTTTCAAAAGCTTATATCACAAATATTTTTATTATGAAAAAACCTCTTGATAGACAACAATACTATTAGATTTTGAAAGTGAAATATGCATGTAAGACATAAATAAAAGATACATTTCAATTCAAATAGTTTGGTTTCTTCGTTTAATGGCATATCAACTCTTTTCAGGTTATTTAATGCCAAAGCCATTCTCCTAGAAGAACAGTCGTGGTACTATTTAACCCATAGCTGGGAGGATAAGGGGGTTCATACCTTTCCTAAGGGTATTTGCCCGAAAGTGAACGTAATAGCGCGACTGGAGTACGAACTCGCGTACTACGATTCCGCAGTCCATCGCTTTAACCATTACACCACGAGGACACCCCCATTTCAATTCTTTCAAGTTCTTTGAGAATATTAACGATCATCTTAGGACCTGTATATGATACAAGTAAGTACTTCTAATTTTACTAAAGTAGCAACACTGTCATTAAAGGGAAAAAAAACAGTATGATTTTTTCTATAAATTAGCTTTATTGGAGAATCTCCTCTTGAAATAAAGAGTTCAGCTTAGTACAGCGGAATCCCACAGGCGTATTGGTCAACGTGCTGGACAGCAACATCGTAGTAAGCGATTTCGAACTTCAGCCATACAACTACGTTATTTTGGAACTAATAAACTTGAGAGACTAAGAACTCTCTAATTCCCTTAGCTATGTGTTAAATAGTATCATTGCTGTTATTCTACAAGGATGGCTTTGACATTAAATAACCCCAAAAAGTTAATATTCTAACCAACCCAAACCATTAACTTCGTGTTGGAGGTTGTCTAAAAAGTGAAGGCCAGTATCTTTGTAAGTGTTCATTTGTTAGTTATTTAGTTAGCTAATTAGAATATTAGTTAATTAGAAAGTAGATATTACTAAACAATTAGGGTTGGTTGTTTTGTTTTAAATTGTATCAACCCTTTTCGGGTCACTTAATGCCAAATTAAATTTCAAACAATTCAGTTTAGTATAAGTATAGTTCTTGTTTACAAAGTTAAATGCCAAAAACAGTTCTATTTCAAACAATTCAGTTTAGCATAAGTACATAGTTTAGTTCTATTTATTCCATAGATAGGAGGACCCTAACAGATGCTACCACATGAAGGGTTCTCCGCATTCCCCAAAGCTCCAGCATTACTGGAACATCACCATCAGATTGTTTAGTGTCATATCCTGAAAACTCGTCGGGGGAGTCTTAACCCTCGACAGAGAAGCAGTCAGTGTATTCTACAGCCCCAGCTGACTGGGCAAAAACTATTAGGGAAAACAAATTAGAAAATGATGATAATAAGGAGTTATAAAAGAAAAAGTTTAGTTGGTTCCAGACAGCCAGGTGTTTGTGTCAGAAATTCCCGAAAAAGTACTGAGACGGTTTGCTGGAACGGTATAATCTCAAACCTCTCACTTATACAATTAATTTGAAGGTGCTTGTTGTATAATTTTTATCGTCAAAAGAAAATGGACACGGTGGTCTGAGTTCAAATCCAGGCTGTTTGCATTTCCCATACCGCCAATAACCTTGGGAAAAGCTTGAATCCAACCGTTTTCTTCCTAGCTAAGGAGAGACTGAGCTCTTTAAACTTGGTATGGCAACCGGTCTAGGAGAAGCAAAACTTTGTATTCAAACTTATTTAAATCCGCTTAAAAATTAATCCTGTGTCGCATTCTGCTCGTGCGGAGGGGTTGGGTAAATACATGTATCAATAATATATCATTATTATAAACAGTAATCACCTGCATTACATATTGCTTTTAAGAGGATCTCAGATGTTTATAAAGCCCTTGGTTTTAAATTATCTTATTTACTTATGTCTAACATAAGTATCAATTTAAAAATCTAATCTCTAAAATACTTTTATTATAAAAAGGAAAAGAGAAAAACTCAAACAAACAAAAAAATCCCCATTGGTTGGCAACATTATTTAACGTTTTATTGGCATATGAAAATGATTCATTTTGCGAGTTCAAATTAAATCAAATATTGACCTTTTCAGGGGTGACACTAACACCTCTTGAAAGTTTGGTTGGAAGCAGGACAAAAATGGCAGAGCTTTCGGGATTTAAACAGACAGACTGGCAGACATTTGATTAATTATAAAAAGTGATTACATACAGAAATATTCTCATAAAAAACCGCTACACATGAAAATATATTTAGGACTAAACAGGAGTTCCGTATTTTTCAAAACCGTAATTACTTCTGTTTTTTATTTTAAAATTCCCTGTTAAACGCTTTTGCTGCCGCATTTTTTCAATTTTTGGTAACCTCCAGTAAAGTAATTTCGTGCATAAAAACGTCTTACATATTAATCTAAAACCTTTATATCTTTGTAACTATTAAAACTACATTCACGGTCCCTCCAGCGGTGGAAAATAAAGACCAGTTAATGAGACGTGCTAAGAAATTGGCCTAATGAATAGAGTGTTCGCCAATGGTCCAGGAGACTGGGGTTCAATCCCAGGTCGAGTCATACCAAAGACTCAAAAAATGATACTTGATGCTGCCTTGCTCAACAGTCAGCATTATAAGGTAAGAATCAAGGGTAAAGTGGAACAATCCAGGGAAAGGAGTAGCGCCCTCTCCTACACCTCAGTGTAGTAGCTATTGAAAAGGGAGCTTTTGGGTCGCCCACTTTACTTTTTACTAAGAAATTGGACAATATTTGCACGGCCTAAGGAGTTCGACTATTGTCGAACTCATCAGAGTTCAAAGAATTCAGGTGAAGTCACACACTGTACTGTACTGTGCTACTCCCCTGGTGCGATGAAATTTCCAGACGTCAAAAAGATCCATTCACTTTTAAAAACATAGCTCTCTGTGAACTACAATTTCCTAATAGGAAAATGTCCACATTGAATAGCAATTAAGTAGACACAAGTAACTTACTAAAGTAATTTACAAAGTACTTTATCATAAAATCTATTTGCTAATATTTTCTACAAACGTCATGTGGCCATTCCTCTGTCTTTTAACTAGAATATACAAATCGGTTACAAATAAACACTAATACGCATGCGCAACCACGTTGCTGAGATACTTCCTTATTTCCCCACTGAAACCTGTGATCGGCGTTCAATCCAAAATAAAAAGCTTGGATTTTGAATATTGATTTTCAAGGTAGGAAGAGAGCAGGTTTGAAAACATGGTTATATACATATTCATCTTCAGTTATACCATTTTACAAGGACGAACGTGAATTCATTGTGTGAGAGACGACCAAAACGATGGGTGCATCTATTTTTCACACACACACACACACACTATATATATATATATATATATATATATAGTTTGCTATATTTATAAATAAAGAGTGCTTAATATCAATGATAGAGGGTATATATCTAAGTTAGGATAGTGTAGACATAGAGTCAACGGCGCTTTGTGACTGTAAGTTTTTCACCCATGCAATCAAAAATGTTTAGGCATATACACACGCGTGCATAGTCTAATGATCACATAGGCGAAAAATCATTGTCACCATGTTGAATTTATTTCTGCGCTATCCTAACTTCTTCTTTCTCTCTCTCTTTCTTTCTCTCTCTCTCTCTCTCTCTCTCTATATATATATATATATGTTCGTAGGATCATGCGTCTGTATATGTGTATTGGTTCACACGAGTGATGTGAAGTGTGATGTTACTCAACCAAGAAAGACTGGGTGTATTTTTAAAATTCAATTCAAGTCTGATGAATTAATTTTTGATATTTAAAGTGGATCAGAAACGAATATTTATCTGTCAAGTTCTTATCGAAATACCAAGGTTCCTTTTTATATTAATAAAACTTATTTAACCTAACTTCTTAAAACTAAAAACAGTTCTTCGCTTAATTTTTATGTACGGAACAAATGTTACCCTTTATCCCCAACCATTCTGGTCACCCATTACTTCATAGTTACAACAAAATAAATTGAAACGTCTGGAAGTGTTAGATTATTGTCTTGGTATAAGCCATCAACGACTTCCTGTCTGAAATAGATAATCCTCGACGTTGCTTTCCGGAAAAATAGATTCTTATAATTACTATGAAAAACAAGCAACTCATGTAAGCCATTTAATGCGACGTCTCCTGCAAATAAATGAACATATTGCCGATGTTGGATATACTATTTCAATTAACCTATTTGGAACTTGAACCTTTCTAGATTTAATACGAAACTGGATTGTTTAATTTTTATTGAATCGGGACTTGATACCAATCTATTGTTTGCAAAAAGAAACTAAACTCTTTTTATGGGTTTCTTTTTTGTATTTTGTATTACCATTTAATATGTCACATCTTCCAACAATTTAGCTTTGTTATCAAATAATGGTTTAAAAGCTGACATAATGGACAGTTCGGTATTGTCAAACAATACTTCAATGATTGGCAAGAATTACAGGGAATAAAGAAAAACATAACAAAATAAAACAAAAAAATACAAATTCAAACCAATCAAATAATGAGTAAATAAAAAAAAATACTCACACTTGCCTCAAAAAAGAAAAAAAAAAAAAAAAAGAAAAGAAAAATAAAATAAATTAACAGTCTGAAGGGGGGAAAACAGGCATTTACAACAAGAATGTAATGAGCAAGACGAGAAAAAGGCCAGACAAAATCAACATTAAGAGTAGTTCTTAACAGAAATGAATAAAAAAGAAAAAATGCAGATTTAATGGACATGTTTCTACGAGTCGTATGTATTCAATCTCAAGAAATATGATTTTTTTTCTATATAATCCAGCTTGGTTGAAACTAACTGAATAAGTCTAATGTAAATATTCTAGTATGAATAAGAATGTAATATTTTTGCGTAGCATCATATATATATATATATATATATATATATATATATATATATATATATATATAGTCTGAGTGTGTGCATATGTCTAAACACATCTAAAGGTATTGGGAATATCTATATATCAATATATACTGATATCTCTGAATGAAATGGTCACAATTACACTCACTCATTCATTTTTACATATAGGGTATAAAACCCCACGTATACACATACATGCACACACACACGTACATATATATGTGCATATATACGGGTTTAGTGTACTTGCCTGTGTGAATGTATATATATATATAAACTACTTTACACTGTTTATTTATATATATATGCATAAATATAAATATTTTATTATTATTATCATTATCATTATCATTATTATTATTATTATTATTATTATTAGAGAGTTCCATTTGCTTTATGTAAGCATATACATATCTCAGTAAACATAATGTATTTTAACATACATGATGTTCTTTGTGTGTGTGCCTATATATATATATATATATATATATATATATATATATATATATATATAAACGGGTTTACTCTGTTTATTTATATAATACATTATGTTGGTATATATATATATATATACCAACATAATTTTTTATAAGCAAAAGAATATTCCTATCTATTCCCACACCCACAGATATATATATATATATATATATATATATATATATATATATATATATATATATATATATATATATAAGTTAATGAAGTTCCTCTGTGTGAGTGTATTCATGCATATCTTATAATGATATCGAAAGGAAAAATACGAGCAGAAATACATATACAGAACTATCTTTATTTGAACTCAACTTATATATATAAATATAAATAAATATATATATATATACATATATATATATATATATATATATATATATATATATATATATATATATATATATATTTGTGTGTGTGTGTGTGTGTGTGTGTGATAGCGCCTATATATATGCATATATATTGTTAAATAGATAAATGAACAGAGTGATAGATACCATAGTAGAAATCTATCTGTTAAATTTGACCTTTTCTTTCAGTCTATATTGACACTGCAAATCTCGATATACGTGTCATTGAACACGTTGTATATCTCCTGCACCTACTTGATTAATGTATTTATAACTGAATATATAGTCATATCTTTGTGTTTGTGTGTATGGATCATGTGCTCTTGTGTGTTTGCCGACGTGCATGAACGAGACTATAAAGACATGAAGGTACAATAAAGAGACATAGTATGCATTCACTGAGGTATACTACAACTACACGAACCAGAATACGCATGCATTCTTGACCCAAAACGAACCAGCTTTAGTGGGGTATGCGCGCTCATTTATGTAAGCAAAACTTTAAGACACAGGTATTGATAACTTGACCACACACTTAGCCGATTTAAACAAGATTGTTTCGTAGGCACTGCAAATAAAAATAAGAAAACAAGCAAGTTTGCTCAACAAAGAAGCTACATATTATGGACTGACGTTTCATTTGTCGATTAAAGAGGTCTTTTTCTCTGGTTTCCGAAATTTTAAAGTTAAAAGTGAAAATGAACTAATTGCAAAATTGCAATTATTTGTTTGGTTTCATAAAATGATAGAAAAGATTTGACGGGGATCGTGTAGAATCGTAGGAAAAACTGATGAGAGAGAGAGAGAGAGAGAGAGAGAGAGAGAGAGAGAGAGAAAGATAAGCGTAAAAGAAAGAGAAAGAGAGAAAGAGAGACATATAAATAGAGAGAGAGAGAGAGAAAGAGAAGGGATAAAAGAAAGAGAACGAGAAAGAGACAGATAAGGAGAGAGAGAGAGAGAGAGAATAAAAGAAAGAGAAGGAAAGAGAAAGATAGAGAGAGAGAATAAAAGAAAGAGAAGGAAAGAGAAAGATAGATAGATAGAGAGAGAGAGAATAAAAGAAAGAGAAGGAAAGAGATAGATAGATAGATAGATAGATAGAGAGAGAGAGAGAGAGAGAGAGAGAGAGAGAGAGAGAGAGAATAGCTAAAAAAGAAAGACTGTGGAATAGCTGAGGAAAAGGAGTATTGAGAGTTAGAATAAGAACTTGTTAGGAAATCACTTTACAGAGCTTTAGAAATCAGCCGTTCGTATTTCTTTCTTTCTTTCTTTCTTTCTTTCTTTCTTTCTTTCTTTCTTTCTTCAAGATATCTGTTTCCCTCCTTTCTATCTTACTCAGTGTCTTCTCAAAATCGTTAATCTATTACTTTCACATTTCAAGTTTTTAAAAGTACCTGAGTTTTCTTTATCTATCTATCTATCTATCTATCTATCTATCTATCTATTTTAATTTGGGTATTATAGTTGGAATAAAAACAAAGTAAAAAAGTAAAATGAAAGCAATGGTCTTAAAATATAGACAAATAAATGGAAATTGCATGTTATGTAGGTTTACTTTCCATCTGAATGTATTTGTTGAAAACTTTTAATGTAGTTCGAGGCATTTCTTTACTTTTTTTCTTTTTAAAAGACTTCAACCAAAATTTTTAGGTACTTTGAAAGGATTTAATCCTCTTAAGCAGGCTAATGAAAGAAAATCCATTATATTTATAAATACTGAAGATAGATGGCTGGACATGGCAGCCTTGTCGTGGTTTTACGGTTAGTGAGCTGATATCACCAATCACCAAATATGTGAGTTCAATCCTCTCCAGCTTTCCTAGGCTTGTAATCTCATGTGAAATCTAAACTACTCTTTGGTAACAATGTCACCAGTCGTTTCTCTTTTTTAAACGTGGGTTTATGACAAAAAAGTTACGTTGACTAATTAACAAGTGACACTGAAAAAATTGACATTTATAAAGAGTCTTTAAAATCATTGTATACATTTATGTTTGTATGGATAATGAAATTATTCTGTAAAGGATATTTAGAAGCTAATTGCATAAAAAAGCCTATTTTTGAAAGAAATTTCAGATGCCAATATCTTTGAATTTAGACACACACACACACACACACACACACACACACACACACACACACACATATATATATATATATATATATATATATATATATATATATATATATATAAGCTATTCTTCAATTCACTAAATACGGAGAAGGAAACAATTCCGTCAGGACAAATAAATTATTATAAATCCCTCCTATCTGATTGTAGTTTATTCTATTTTCCTATTGGATCTGATGAAGTCCTGTTAAAACTTATTTTAGAGTCTTTGATTCATATTAGTGTTCTTAACGGGACGGAAATAAATCATCATCCTAATGTGACAGAATGTTGTTTTTTTTCTTGAAATTATATATATATATATATATATATATATATATATATATGGGAGTGCAGAGTGTACTTGCATATTGAGTTCCAAAGTAATAACAGACTCCAGTGAGTGAGGCAGATTAAAGCGAGCTCCCTAGCATGGGGCTGTTGAAGGCTCAGACCAACAGTTTGAAGACTTGAGAGAGATGACAAAATCCCAATTAGAAATAATAACTTTATATTTTAATTTCAAGTGGCTCAGTTTACCCCTTTCCAAGAACTTCTAAAAAGAAACCTAAAGAAAATGAATAATGAGGTTCTTCAGCTCAAAATCGTTGTTTTTGATGATAATGTGTCCAAAAAGAAAAAAAAAATTTCAGGAGTTGTAATCGTAGATACTGATGACGTGAATAGACAAATTGATTCTTTTTAGTCGCATGTCGTGGCTAACATGCTGGACTGTGGCTTCGAAGAGAAGCGAGTTCGAGATCAAGTCACTCTATTATGTTTACTTTTGGACAAATACATTTGGAAAAGATATCAACCTCTTATCCCCCCACCCAGCCATGGCTTAAATATCATTACTGCTGTTTTTTTACAAAGATAACTTTAGCATTTAATTATCCATGAAAGTTGATATGCTATTAAACAAAGAAACCAAAACAATTCCATGTCATCATGGATTTTCAAGGGTTTCTTTGAAATTTAAAAAAATGATCCATTGGTTAAAAATCGATGGTTATTGTTTTTGATTTGCTTCCTCCATTGTCGCCTCTCCCGAAAAAGCATTCCACCAAACTGTGCCCTCCCCACGATTAGTGGCATCTCCTATGCAATACACTAAGTTAAGTCAATAACTATATCGCTTGGCTTATAATTTTTTTTCCTTTTTTATCACTGCAATCATCTTATAGCATCGCCTATAAATAAGTACTTTGCTCAGCTTTTTTTTTTGCTTAGATGTGGTACAAGGCCGTATGAATGGGGTACTCATTGAGACTCGAACTCACTAGTCAAGCTTGCTAACCATTACACTATCAGAGGTGCGCATTGCCTATAAATAATTCGTTTACAATCTTTAAAAATTATACGTTAATTATTTTCTAAATGTAAGGACACCAAAATTTTATTTTTTGGCTAACACGATACAATCAAAGCGAATGTTATATATTGGAACTCTATGAACAAAGATAAAAATTGAATGAATAAATATTTTTCGACATAAGTCGATAACGGCAACATAAAACTATCTTGTTATTTTTCCAATACAGAAATATCATTTGTAAGGTAGCAAGGAATTTCTCGGTAAATATCCAAAGTTGGATATGTTGGGATTTATCCGACTTTACACCAAGTCAGATTTGATATAAAAAATGGCCATTTAAAAAAATTCTTGAGCTCCGAGGCATTCCCTCTTTAGGGGCGCCTCAGAGGTCGAGCACAATTTATATATACTGCCTTGGACCAGGAGATTAACTTTAAACCACCCACCCTGCGAGAACGCCAAGCTAGCCCAGGAACGTCAAGTAATTATACTTGGATACGTGTATTCTTTGTGTTTATATCATTATTTTATCAAAAGAGATTATTGACTGTTGTCTTTCAAGAAAAATATGATTATACTAGTAAGTAATGTTATTTAGTAAATTTATGTTTAATTGTTTGAGACCACCTTGCGAAATATCGAAATATCTATCTATCTATCTATCTATCTATCAATCTATCTATCTATGCGGGGGCTGAAAGGTGTACTAATTTACAATGAACGATATGCAACGCTACCAGTTTATTTTTCGTCGCTTTTTTTGATAGTATATCGACTCTCTTGAAAAAAAAAAAAAAAAATTGGCCCTGTCGGCTGGGGATGTAGAATACACCGACTGCATATCTACAGAAGGGTAAGTCTCTCCCAACGCGTGTCCAGGATATGACAAATTATCTGATGGCGAGGCTTCAGTAATGGTGGAGCTCTAGGGAATGCAGAGTACCCCTTCATAGCCATCGCTCCTAGGTCTACTCTGGTCTCGAGTGGTAGCACCTGATAGGGTCCTATTTAGGGGTCAAATAGAACTAAACAGTATGCTTAAGTTAAACTGAATTGTTTGATATAGAACTGTTTTTACATTCAACTGTGTTTAAATAAATGACTGATGTTTACTTAAATAGTTAGTGATACATTTGTATAAAAATGGATTTGGCATTAAATAACCTACAATGGTTGATATGGCATAAAATCAAACCAAAAAACCATTTAAAGAATTTTATAAAAAATTTTTCTTCGCGAAACTTTCTCCGGCTGATGACCAATTTAAAAAATAAATAACTTTAAAGAAATATTCCTACTCTTGTCTTACCACTTTTGATACTCTCTCTTTATATATATATATATATATATATATATATATATATATATATATATATATATATATATATATATAATGTGTGTGTGTCGTTTGTGTGTCTGTTTACGAGTGTATGTAGCATCACCTATAAGTAAGTAGAACCCCTCAGCTTTCTATAGGAAGTTAATTTTCTTTTTTATCCAAGTTACTAGGATTTTATTATTTCTAGTGGGACATTATGCAATAAAAACGAATATTGATATGTATTATTTATAACCAAAGTCAAAAACAATGCAACATCATCGTAATCAACAACAAAATTGCAGCACCTTAGTAGCGAAAATGGAAATTAAATGAAAACGTAGAAGTGCAGCATATATTTTAAGGCTGCTATGTATTCGTATTTTTCGGTTACAGAGCTTCAATATTGTCGAGTTTGGTAATGAATAATATCAAATAGCATCCATTTTGATTGTTCAATATTCAACAAGAAATAATAAATTTTTCTGGTTCAGAAAAAAAATTAAATTTTAGCGAATAATTGGTAGTCTAGCTTGCTAACCATAACACTACCTGAGGTATCGGTCGCTTATAAATTCGAGAAGTGGCGAGAGAGGGTCAGGTATATCCGTGACTGTGGCACAACGTGATGATGATGATGATGATGAGACTGGTTATCTTATCAAAGCTAAAGAACCCAGTCAGTCTTACTATTTGTCAAGAGCTGGAAGAATAACAGATGGATTTAGGCCTTTCCCAAGGGCATTATTGGAAGATGAACCCAACCCTTTTGTCCAGGATGTGAACTCAGATCGCTGATTTCATTTCCCCCGACGATAACCGTTACAATAAGTGCGCCTCCAAGGACGAATGTATTCCATGTATAAAGCTTACAAATATGTGAGTGACGAATTGAATATGAAATTTCCTCAGTGAGTACCTCGCAACAAATAGAAAGACGTTGCAACTCGGTTGCAAGTGAAACGAGACTTGAAGAACACAGAAATGTAAAAGTTCAGGCCTGCCAACTTTCTTAACTGGCGAAGTTTTTGATGATGTGTCCCATTGTTCAACTAGTTTACAAAGAAAATCTATGAGAAAGCTATCTTCGCAGATTGGACTATTTTCAACTATTGTTTTCAGGGTTACAAAGTAAGACATAGAAAATAATTTAAATAAAAGTTGTCAAATAGATATCACTTTTGAAAGAATCTATCTATCTATTTATCTATCTATCTACTTGTATTTATTGTTTGTATTATTATTTGAGTTTGCTTTTTATCGCTTGAGTCTGAGTGATTGTAAGTCTCCAGAAGTCTTTAGAATATTCCAACCGATCTTAAAAATTCTGGGGTCTGGATGGTTTCGATTCTTCCTCTGATTTCCAGCTTCTCCAGTGTTTTTATAGTCTTTGTGGACCGTTCCCAGTGCACAAACTACAACTGTTATCACCGTCCCTTTCATATTCCATATTTTTTTAGTTCTCTGACACGGTCCAAGTATTTTTCTATGTTTTCGCTTTTTTTCATTTTCACTTTGTGATCCGCAAAATCTACTACTACTACTACAACTACTATAGTTACTCCTTGCGAGTTTTTCACGTCAGCGTTAGCTGATAGTCTTTCTCTGAAGTTTGAGTGACAACAAGTCTCCTCAAGTCTCCTGGACTCTTCTCAGTATTCTAGCCAATCTCAATAGTGTAGTTGTTTTGATGCTCTCTACTCGACCTCTTATTTCCAAGTCCACCAGTGCCTTTAATAATCCTTCGGTAACAGTACCAAGAGCACCAATTATAACTGGTATAAACACCACGTTCACGTGGTGTTTATACCAGTTTTTTTTCAATACCCTAGCAAGGTCGAGGTACATATCCTTTTTTTCACTTTCTTTCAATTTTACTCTGTAGTCAGCCGAGACAGCAAAGTCCACAATTTTGCAAGTTCACTTTTTTTTAATCATTATAAGATATGGTCGTCTGGCTGAGATTAGGTGATCCGTTTGTATGTTAAAATCCCATAGGAGTTTATGTCTTTCATTCTCCAGGACAACAGCTGGATTGTGCATGTACGATTTGTTCGTATGGTCAAATTTCAATTCCTTGCACAATTCCTAATCGATCACCTTGCCTATCCAGTCATGTCTAGTATTATACTTCTTCTGTGCTAATTTGCTGCATTCTCTTATGTGATTGATAGTTTCGTCTCTATCACCACATAACCTGCATTTACTGTTTTGTTGCGTCTTATCCATTGTTGCTTTGTTATGATTGGTTCTTACGGCGTTGTTTTGTGCTGCTATTTTGAGAGATTCAATTTCTCTTTTAAGGTTTCCTTTTCTTAGCCACGTCAATGTTTTATCGTCACTTAAAACGTCCATATTATTATTATTATTATTATTATTATTATTATTATTATTATTATTATTATTATTATTATTATCAATTTTTTTACTCCAAGTGAATTTTTCACACCAGCTGTAACTGTTAGTTTTCATTGAAGTCTGATTAACAGCAAGTCTCTTCAGGTGTCCAGGATTTTTCTAAGTAGTGCAGCTGATCTTAACAGTTCTGTAGTCTGGATAGTCTAGATTCTTCCTCTGATTTTGAATTTTTCCTTGGAGACTTTTCCAAGTGAACCAACGGCATTACCATCATCCCCATATTCCACAGCTTTTTTTAGCTCTCAGGCAAAATCGAAATATCTTTAAAACATTTTTAACTAAAAATGAAATCTTGTATTTTAAACTTCTTTTTTGGTTTCTTTCACCAAGAAATACATCATTTTTTTTTAATGTTTTGCATTTCTTAATTAAATACATCTTCAGAGTTAGTACATTTATATTTAATTGAAAATCTATTTTTTCAAATTAGGTCGTCGAGAATAACTATTTTTAGAGTTACAAAGAAGTTGAAGTAGTTTCAGTACAAGTTTTCAAAAAGATGGTTGCATAAATTTTGGAACAACTTGTATATGTAAATTCGTTACAGATTCGAAGGCACCACGTTTTCTGACCATGTGATTTATAATATGGACCAAAGTATTTAAAACTAATATCACACACATATCGCTTTTTATTTTCTTTCTTTTCATTGTAACTTAGTATCTCGGGTTCCTCTATGAAGCACTTGAAGTAAAGCTCATAATTTTCGATTTCGAAGAGGATTTTTCTTTATCATTTTGTTACAGCCACAATTATTTCGCATGCAGCATATAGAACAGGACATCTTTCCATTGTTTAGGAGACAAGACTTTTCGTTAAGTGTGGCACATGACATTCTTCCTTCTCACTGTAACCAAAGCTTATAAGAAAGAGTTGGCTTGAGAGGAATATACTGAATAATAAGTCATTTATAATCAAAAGGCGTGTAAACTAGTCAGTTGCACGCAACTGCACTTTAGTAAATAAACACTGAGTGACTTAACAGGCCATCTACTCTGCTTAATCCTTTTGCATAGCAAAATCTTTTCTTATCAAACTAGTAATATTCCTGTTAAATTGACGGGAACGTATAGATCGAAATTTTTGTCAATTATCAGAGTCTAGTACCCGTATGCTTGGATCAAAGTATCACTTTTCAATATTTCTTCCTGGAATCAGACTTCTTCTACACTGCTCTTGGGTTTGTTTGTTTGATTGATTGATTTTAACGGCATGTCAACCCACGTGGTCCTAATTCATGCCTAGAGGTAAGGGAATTGTGTACATTGTACATTCATATTTACATTTTCTGTGTAATTTCTAAAGTTTTTTGCACACGGTTATGAATCGAGTAGTCAAATACAAATAATGTTGAAATTGATCGATTTGATCCATATATGGAACCCTAACCGATACTGACACTCCGAGTCAGAGTGGACCAAGCAATGAAGGAGTACTTCCCATTTCCCAGAGTTGCAGAACTGGACTCTTGCCCAGTCGGCTGGGGCTGTAGAATACACTGACTGCTTATCTGTAGAGGGGTTAGACCCCTCCATGAATGTCCTAGATATGACACTAAACAATCTGATGGTGAGGTTCCAAGGATGCTCGAGCTTTGGGGAATGAGGAGCACCCTTTTATTGCCATTGCTCCCAGGTCCACTCTGGCCTGGAATGGTGGCATCTGATAGGTCCCTATCTATGGGTTAAATAGAACTAACTGCATACTTATGCCAAACTGAATTGTTTGAATTAGAACTATGTGACTAAACTGAATAGCTTAAAATAAAAATGTTTTTGACAATTAAACTGTGCTTTCATTTAAACTGCATGCTAATGCTAAACTGAATTGTTTGAAATGGAACTGTTTTTGACATTGAAACTGTACTTACACTAAATTGAATTATTAAATATAGAAGCGTTTTGACATTTAACTGCGTGTAAACAAAATCTGTACTTATACTAAACTGAATTAGCTGAATTAGAACTGTTTTGACAATTAAACTGGTTATTCATGCTAAACTGAATTCTTTGAAATATAGCTGACTATTTGCATAAAAATGAATTTGGCATTAATCAACCTGCAAAAATTGACATGCCATAAAAACCCAACCAACCAACCAGAACTGAACCCTTACCATCAGTAAAAGTTAAGTGTAATACCAGGACACCATCTGCAGGGGATACAGTCTGTGTGTTTTAAGCCCTATCGACAGAGCAATCTCTTGGGCTGGAGTTGGTGTGTAGTATCTGTTTCCCCCTCAGTTGTATCTTCTCTTCGTGCGGGAAAAACAGCAGGAATTTGGACAGTACAGGACAAGACAACCCAAGCCATGAGGTTTCCCACCCTGTCACATAACTTCCCCTATGGCACTAAAGGAGCACTTCGGAACTTGCGTAAAACTTATCGCGAGGACCAGGGCTATGTTTGGCATTGCATATGAAAATATGTTTAGGACCCCACGTCCATGTATCTCATACTCTAATCGAGGGGATTGAGTTAAATTGGGAATCTGATATTGTCTTTTCGGATATTCGAGAGAGATTAGAGTGTTGTACATGTTCTCCTACACCTGTGTACTCATTTTTGGGCATGACTCGGTACGATATTCTTGTCTTTGAAGAAGGATGAGCTAAAGAAAACCGATCCGCTTCGGGTTCTACGGATATCAGCCCTAAGGCAGTACATACTTCATTGCCCCGAAAGGAAAGGGTCGGAGTAGTTCAAGCCCGGTGTCCGTGAAAATATAGTATAGGGATATAAAATGTAGGATAGGGATATAAAATATAGTTACCATAACAACTGAATTTTTTTATTACTCTGAAGTGAGAATAACGAATACATACGAAAAATATATATACGAAAAAAACAAACAAAAAAAAAAAAAACAAACTTAATACCTGTTTCTTTTTAACTACAAAAGATTTAATATTAGATCCACACCAAAATTAAACCAAAATAAGCACGTAAGTCTCAAGATTTCAAATATAGTTCTTCCCATAGTCTCTTTTTTCTCAACTGCGATATGCCGTATTCGAATCTGGATAAGTATACTTGCCTCGTAGATGTCTTTTGGTGAGTTAGTTGCCTCTTTCAACGTTGGGTACTTGTTATCCTGAGAGACTCCTTTATGAGCACACTCTCTTGGTGGGGCTTAGAATATGCTAAGTGCATCCCTTGCAGATGGATAAGATTCCCCTCCCAAAAAGTGTCCAGGGTATGAAAGTACCCCTTCATTATTCTTTCTCCCAGGTCTATTCTGTCACAGAGTGATAATACCTATTAGATATGTTTGAAAATCATTCATATTCAAAAGGACCGGGTGCAAAATATTTTAAGTAATAAATACACAAAAAATGTAAATATGAACGTACAATGTTGAAAATTCCACAACTTCTAGGCCTAAAATAACTAGATGGGTTGACATGTCATTAAAATTAATCATTCAACCATTTATGGGTCCAATCAGATGAAAGTCTTTGCGTGTAACATAACAATTTAAGGCTTTGCGTGTAACATAACAATTTAAGGCTTTATAATACATAACAATTCACTGAAAAAATTAACAAGTCATGATATAGATATAACGTCCTACAAATATATAACAAAAAGAAAACCATTGACAACGATGCACAGAGGTAACACTGACAACCATAAATCTTTATCGCCGCAATAATAGCAACAGAAGATACAAAGGAGGCGTTGGGAAGTCTCACGGCGTAGTGGCTAATGCTTTGGGCTGCAACATCGTCATAAGCGAGTTCAAACTACAGTCGCACCCATACATTTACTTTGGGATAAATATTCTCCTTTATCTCTCCCAGCTATCGGTTAAATAGTTCTTTACTGTTCTTTTACAAGGATAGATTTGGCATGAAATAACCCAATAAGGTTGATATGACATTAAACAAAGAAACTGAAACCAAAATCACGAACGTCGTAACAATTAAAAAAGAATTGTGAATATTATCATATACAATATCTATTAACTATATTTAGTGAAGTTTAGTTGAAGCCTTTAGTATGAGTTAGAGAATAAAGCATAGTAATAACGATTTTTTTAGATGATTTTGAGATTCACCGATAATTATGAATAGGGTGAATTTTCCTGTATCTTTATTTAGCTAAATAATCTTGCTTCATACACCCTAAAGATCTGACCGATTGGTGTGTATCTCACTTCCCACCAAGCCAGAATGTAACACAAGACCAGTTTTATGGTGGCGGCCACGCATAAATCGAGACTCATGCGTGGCAGGTCTAAAACATTCTGGGCCCTGTCGGTATTTCTCTGTTGGGGCACCTCAGATGCTAAGGAATAAACTCGACCTAGCAAAGCAAGTTAATCCTGGGAGTGAGGACAGGCCGTTCGGACCAAGGGTTCAATAGACTTACAATACTCAGCACAAACGCTTGGTAGCCTGCCGAAAGCGAGTGTAAAAGTCCTGACCTGTCCCCCAGTTTGGTTCCATGAAGGAGGCACTCAGAGGATAGCAGTTTTTTAAAAAATAATGATAAGGTGAAAGAGGCGACCCCACACGGTTAAGAAATCAGCCAAGAAACTTATTTGGTGACTATGTATTTACCTTTAACCATGGGCAGGATGCGACACAAGATCCCTTTATAAACGGACCTAGTTTGAATTCAGTTTTTTCTTGCCTAGTTGCCGTATCAAGGCTAAAGAACCGAGTCTTTCCTACTATTTACTTCTAGCTAGGAAGAGAAGAGATGTATTCATAGCTTTCTCAATAGCATTAGAGCGAAGTGAAACACAAACGGCCTCGACCACGATTTGAACTCAATTCTTCGTATACATTTCCTAAGACGATAACCTCTACTCTAGCGCGTCTCCCTTAAATGAGTATGCATACTCTCATTCAAAGGTGGAATACTACGATTGAGAAAGAAGGAGACTATAATGAAGACTGAATTTAGAATCCGAAGACTTTTGTATTGATTTATGTATGATTCGGTTGCATTTTTTGCATTAAATCTATTATGATTAAGAGTCAGGAAAAAATTAAGAACAGGTATTAAATTTTGACCATCTCTTACATTTACAGACTCTTTGTGTTATATATATATATGCTGATTCCGATCGGCGAAGTGAGTTTATGAGCCGAGAAATGATCGCGCATTTAAGATCATTATTTAGGTTGAAATAAGAAATAACATTCTCTTATTTTATGAATTATAGCGGTCGATTGGATGTGTTCTGCTGACTACGGATAAAAAGGACATTTCTCATTTCAAATCCAATAATGACTACTCAAATAAATCATTTTGAAGTTATTAAGTATTTTAAACAGTGAATATTCATGTAACGTATATATCCGTATATAAATCGACCTTCTTTTTAGGCTAACTTTTGATTTATGATCAAAAAATTGTGAAATTAACGTTTGAAGCCAAGAATTTTGCTTACAAGTTTTTCTTATTATGAACAAATTCCGAATTTTATAGAATTATTACTCAACGCTAAGTTTTGCCAAAGAATCTTTTTTTAAAAATCCGACCAATACACAAGTGTATATGGTTTTTGTGGTAAGTAGAAACTTTAAGGAGAAGGCGCACTTAGAGTATTGACTATCATCGTTGGGAATCGTTCATATACTGGACGAAGTTGTTTGTGTTTCGGGGATCGTACCAACGTGGAACTCCGAGTTGTGGAAGACAAATTTGTGACTTTTTAAATATTCTCATTCGCTCTAGCTACACCATACTGGGTACATTTCATTGTTTTTTGTCGGTAGTTTTTATTACTTTTTGGTTTTAAACGATTGACAGTGGTTGTACCTGTTGATAATATATATATGTATATAGTTGAAGTTGGCGACTGTAGTTGAGGAAGACCCGTAGGCTCTCTTTTCAATAGCTACTACACCGAGGTGTCGGGGAGGGCGTTACTCCTTTCCCTGGATTGCTCCACTTTACCCTTGATACGTACCTTATAATGCTGATTGTTTAGCGAGTAGGTATCAAGTACCATTTTTTAAGTCTTTGGTATGACTCGATCTGGGATTGAACCCAGGTCTCTCGAACCATTGGCGAACACTCTACCCACTAGGCCAATGTGCGTGTGTATAATAACGGAATTATCAGTCTTAAAGAACATAAGTGTAAAAATGATTAAATTCTTATAATTCTAACATGTACAAGAATAAAAAAAAGGAAAAAAATTGAAAAAAAATGTTATTTTGGTATTTACATTGATATTAATCTTTGGTCTAAATTTTGTATGTTTATAAAATTCCAAATTCTTGTAATTTATAAGAAACCTGGTCTCAATTATAAATAACAGGAAATTTTGTTGTTTTGAAAACATATTGTTCGGATAAAACATGACATATATATATATATATACTTTCTTTAAGAAAAAACAAAAACGGGTCACATTAGGATTATGAATTTATTTCCATCCTGTTATGGGTTTTGATATAATTCAAAAACACCAAAAAAAAAAAAAAAATAACAGGACTTCCTCAGATCTTATGGATAAAATAATTCAGAATAGACACAGGAAAGAAGGATTAGATGGGGTAGAAGAGGTTTGAAGAGTTTTCTCCTCATTTAGCCCACTTCCGTTTTTTTTTATTGCTGGTTGGAATTATAGTAAATTAATTTTTTTATTTTTAAAATCTAAATATATTTCAACTTAAAAAATCTACCTCGGTTTCACCTATACCTTTGTGTATTGAGCACTCTTACGTTTAGCTAAAAGAATTCTGTCGGTGTATTTTTTTTTCTTTTGTCGAGGCATGCGTTATTGGTTGATTATTTTCAAGTAGTACGTATGTTCTCAGTCTTTTCTTTTTTTATGGAATTTTTTCCTGAATACCAATTTGTGTAATATTTTTTTTATTTACAAATTGTACTATCTATGTTTTTTCATACCATCAGAATTATAGAACAGTTTCTAAATTAATTAATTACTTAATCATATATATATATATATATATCTAATTATTGATTACTTAATTATATATATATATATATATATAATCTCATTGTCATACTTTTTCTGTAGTTTCTAAGGGTTACGAGGTAATTTCAAAATTTTATTATTTTTGCCATGCTCTGTACTAGAAGCATTGATCACTTTTTGAATATTTAAAAAATAAATTTGAGTAAAAATACTTTACTCAAAATTATTTTTTTCATCCTCTTAGAATAATAATAATAATTATAATAATTATGAGACGCACAAACTTCTCTGAGATTTTGAGATACAAACGGATCACCTAATCTCGGCCAGACGTCCAGACCTAAAGATAGTCAAAAAAAAAAAAAAAAAAAAAAACAAGCTAAAAGAAAAAGAAAGAGAGTCTGCCGAATTGGGGATTTTGCCATTCCGACAGACCACAGGGTGAAACTGAACGAAATCAAAAAGAGAGATAAGTACCTAGACCTTGTTAGAGGACTAAAAAAAAATAAGGAACATGAAAGTGACGGTGATACCAATTGGTGTGCTCGGTACAGTCACCAAAGTATTGATTCGGGAATAGGAGGACTTGAAAATAGGAGGACGAGTGAAGACCATCTAAACTACGGCATTGATGAGATACTGAGAAAAGCTCAGGAGACTTGAGGAGATTTACTGTCACTCAAACTCCAGTGAAAAACCATTTGCTAACACTGGTGTGAAAAACTCTCAAAAGAAAAAAAGTAATTACTCGATGAGAATCATACACGGATGCTGCGTGCTGTTTTGAAAAATTCCTGGAAGCAGCGCACTGTTTTGAAAAATTCCTGGAAGCAGTACCCACCAAAGCAGTTGCTGTATAGCGAATTGCTTCCAATCTCACAAGCCATAACAAGTAAGAAGAATAAAACATGATGGAGAAGCAGGGATGAACTCAAAAGTTCTGCTAAGGGCTTTTAAACATGAACACATCTGTGTCAATCGACCAGCAAAGACTTATATTCATCAGTTGTGTACGGACCGTCTAGAGGACTTGCTGAGAGCAATGGACAATAGGGGTTCATGGCGAGAAAGATCAAAGAGAATCTGTGCTATTAGCACGACTTGATTATATATATATATATATATATATATATATATATCCCTCGACGAATGCTCCCTATTAACAGTGTCTTCAAGAACCAAGCAAAGATCAAGTAGTCTAGGTCGTTTATGTTAATCTTAGAAATACTATCCATTTACTTTGTTTGATGTTTTCTGCTGAATATGCATAAGAAGAAGCAAAAGAATCTCTTTTTTAAAACCCAATAACTGTATTTTTGTTCTTTTAAACCGTAAATCTCCATATAAAGTTGGTTGCCTACCCATATTTACGTGTACATGTGTATGTATGCAGTGCCTGCGTATTTGTATGTATATATTACGTAATATTGTGTCGTTAAAATACCAGTCACTTATATCAGTAAGTTGCTGTTTATGACATTGCTTACATATAGATAGGAGTGCACGTCTTATATCTTGACCAACTTAGCGGTTCTTACTTACTATGTCGTAAGTTAGTACGTTAGTTACTGTGCCATGTGGGCACTTTTCGGTTGTTACTTAGAACAAATAACGATTCAGCTTTCAAAATCAAATTGGGACAAAATTTTGTAATTCATTTCCAATCTTTGTGAACTATTGTTTGTTGATTGCGTTTATGATAAATAAAGCCATTTTCTGCACCAAATCTTGTAACAGTCTTGACAAGTGAAGTGGTGTAGCAATGTTGAAGTTTTAAGACCAAAAGTTATTTTATTAAACAAAGTTAACAGTTGTTTAAAAATAGATAATATTAAACTTCAATTTTTCGTTAATGGTCACGCTAAAGCACTCGCAAGATATCACTACTATGAGAATTATCTTACACATCTTACTACGCTTTTACTTCCACTTTATCTTTGAATATTTCTCTCACCACAGTTAAGTCAATACATTATAGCAAGTTTTCGTTTTTTCTGCTAAATGTTTATTTCATATATTATAGTGAGTAAAAGCTGTTCTTATGAATTTGCAATTATTTGAATTAGACATTTTTAGTTATTTCTTTTAAATATTTCTGATTCATTAAACTTACTTAAAACAACGAAAAGTAAATTTAGCATTCAAATTTTTTAAAATTACATCTTCACAAGGCAGCGGTTGGTAATAACACTTACGTGAGTATTTTTGTATTTTTACTTGCTGTTAAATAAATAAATAGATAGATAGATTTGTAGGTAGGTAGATAAAGACAGAGAAAAAGAGGAAGATGAAACGGTTACTTACTAAACTGGGCACTGATGGGACGAAAGGCTAGAAATACTGGGCATCTTGTGAGAATCGAATTCACATGTAACGTTTTGTTAGCGTAGCTTGATAACAATAAGATTACTTGAAGCGATTTTGTTACAAAATTAAGCTTGATTTGGCACAAGACCGAAAGTATGGGGCACTCTGTAAAAATCGAATTCCTTATCAATGGTCTGGTAGCCCATCTCGCAAACCGTTGTTCTTGTTGTCATTTACGAACTTTGGTTTAATTTGTCAAGAGGTAAGAAATATCGAGCCCGAAGAGAGAATTAAACTGATTAATAATTGTTAACCTGGTTCGTTAACCATTACGCTACATGAAGCAACGAAGTGGAAGATGATGTAAGACAATAGTGACTATATTTGGATCGTAAGATTACAAGGGATAATGAATGGAACAGAGAAAGATAGACAAAAAGGAGATATGAGAGAAAAGAAGAGATGATTATACAGTTGTTGGGTGCGAAAGAATAATACTAATTTATAGAATACAATTATGACTTTCTGATTTTTTATATATTGTCTATACATTAAATGAGGAAATGAATTAGAACTCTACTCCTAAAAATAACAAAAATAAACAAATATACAAACTAGGAATTCAGGAATTCCTTTCGATTGGGTAATTTGGGAGCATCATAATTTTGGTTAATGAATTTCCATTTGAAATGTTTCTATAGACATGTAAAAAGAGTTTTGTACCCTTATCTAAAAGATCTGTGAACAGATTTACATTATTATAGAAGAAAAGCCATTGTTATCTCGTGTTTTAGGATTAAGGCGGCGATTTTTATCTCTGCTTATTATTAAATTGTTTTAAGGTTTTTGCCTAAAATCCTATACGAAAACAGCAAACTATTCCAATGATTTGTTTGGTTTCTTTGTTATTTTTTAATGGTATTGGTAGATTATTTTTGTAGAAGAACGGTTGCGATTCCATTTAACACATAGCTGGAATAATAAAGGAGTTCCTATCTTTCGTAAGGGTATTTGCTCGAAAGTGAACGTAATAGCGCGACTGGAATACGAACTCGCTTACAATGGTGTTGCAGTCCAGCACGTTAGCCACTTCGACACGAGGACTCACCCTGTTTCTATGAGTTTGGAAGTTTATCAATATACTCATTTAATCCCTTATCTACCAGGTCCACGGGTTACAAATCCACCCAAAGAGCAAAGCGCGCTGGCTGAAAAATATACTCTGCATCCTTTATATGCCAACACATTAGAAAGTAAAAGATATTTTCAATTATGGAATGGTAGTGTAATAAAAGACGAACATTGCTTAACTTAATTTTTATTCAGTATGACTTCACTGTGGTCCACTTAATGTGAAGATTCTTTAGTATTTATAGGGAACTGATCCATGGAGGAAACAACTATGTTTGACTTCACCACATGTAGTTTCATTGAAAACAGGCACAGCAGGCCTCTTTTGGTATATATATATTTCACCAATGCATGAAAGCGAGTATATTCGTTATCTGCTGGTGAGAGACTAATTAGTTATTAGTTACATCCGGTTTAGGTTTCTTTATTGCACTGAATTAGTACCATCGTGCAGTAAAAGTGTCACTATGTTCGAACAGTTAAGGCCAGGGGTGAATAACCTGACCTGAAGTGTGGCTCCTCACAGTCAGGTCGAAGGATCAATTAAAATCGCGCATCTCAACTCTCGAATCCGATATCTAGAATAATATAATGGAAGTTTCCTTGAATACAGGTTCAATAGACTTTGCTACATATTTTTCACCAAATTGCAGGCGATTTTTAAAAATTTTTTAGAATTTATTTGTATTTTCAAACTATGAGAAGGCGGTAAACAGATAGCCGAATAAACAGGGAATCCTAAATTGAACTATATCGTTGATCGCCAGGTTGACTTGATCGTTTTTCACTGTGTGCAGTTGAATAGAAACGCATGGGGTTTTCCGAGGGAGTACACTTAGGATCTGATTGAATCAAGAATTCATGAAAATAAGTCACTTAGGATCAGTAGGTAAGAGATTTAATCCAAACAGTTCATATCAAAAAGTATTTCTTATGTAATAAACTTCCATAACTGAATTCTGATATTATGTTCGCATTTTAAAAATGAGGATGTTATTTTAAATTTACTAGCTACTTATTCGGATGTGAAAAGCTCAAAATATTCACTTGGATTACTTAAGAAGTGAGTTTAATGCTTACTTTGATGAGGTCTTTAAGATTAGAAATGTATATTCAACTGTAATAAATTATATGCCATATGAAATAAAACTCAAAACAAAAGGGAAAATGTTAGAATAAAAAAAGTTTATAATTGATTTCTATCTAATTTTATCATGGAGATACAGTTTAGCCGATATCCAATAATTTTAACGTTCTCTTCTGCTTCCCACCCGAAAATCGGAGATTTAATCCCCACCTACAAATATGGCATCATCCACTTTAAGGTGAATGATGAGAGCATCTTTTAAAATAGTTTTGTAAGACAATAGTTTCTGTAACATGTCGTCTCAGAGTTGATTATAATTCGTAATTAATCCACTATTTCATTCTTTGTCTAATTACAAGTAATTATTGTTCTTATTTGTAAACTGATTCTCTATTTGACAGAAATACGTGTTTGTCGATAAATCTGACAATAAAAAAGCTAGAATGTTTCACAAGATCATTACTACTTACTTTGACTGGTCGCCATTTTGATCCACCAAAAATTAACGAATACTGACTTGATGAATAAAGATAATTACATGTAAACATTCAACGTTTTCTTTAAAAAAAGAAGAAAAAAAAAAACGCTAGATGCAACTATTATTTTAATGAAGCCAATGAAATGCAATAAAAATTCATTTAATAATATACTGGACTATGTTGATGATCTTTACATAAAAATTCATGTCTAATACCACTTAAATTAACAATAAAATCAGCGTAAAAACCTGGAAAAAAACACATTACGCAATGACATCGATACTTGTCAGCAATGATACACATTTAGCAGACAGTGACGTGATACTGGGACGTGATACTGGCGTGAATAATGCAAATAAAATACTTTACTAGAATATACTGTGCAGAAAAGTCACATAACACAGCTAACAAAAATAAAAGAGTATCCAGATCATGTGAGCCATAAGATAAAATTAACTCTTTGTCCTATCATGTGACATATCCGCTGGAAAATATAGTAAAAATACTAAAAAGAATTGTATGGATAAAAATTGAAAATATATTATTAAACCTTTGAGCCTGTAAGCCAGATATTTTGACAATTATATTATATATCTTAAGCTTGATGTTTCAAGATCAGGTAGATAACATCAGATACTAAAAATAAAAGGTTTCCTATCACGATCAATCACCGACTTTCTTTTTAGTAGAATGATTGGATGGATTTAAACAAAAAAATGTCTGCTCCCTGGGGCGAGGTTTGAATGTATTTTTTACTCGATGTCTTGCCAGTTCAGGCACAAAGTATTTGAGGATCAAGAGGCTTAGGGTTCAAAGGATTAAAAAGATACAAAAGTCGGTATTCAGTAAATAGTGAAAAACAATAGAAATGTGCAAAAGTTTCCGGCAATTTAAAAAAAAATCTAGAGACCGAAAATGTTGAAAATCCTTTTTCCTTGGAAACTTTTGCGAACAAGTAATATTATAACTTTTGCTGTTTTTTGTCGTACAATTACTCCTTTCATCTGTTTATAAAATTGAATATATATATATGTTCCAAAATAGTTTATTAATATAGGGTATGAAGTTTATATGTAAATATCAGCTTTTGGGGGAACAGGGATAGTATGTTTTTGTACTAATTTGAATATATATAAATATACTATATCATTCTTTATAAATGCTATTGTATAATTGCTAATGATTGTAAATGATGTTTACTTACACCGATTTGCTAATTAACAATATATATATATATATATATATATATATATATATATATATATATATATATATATATATATGAAGGTCGTTGAAAAAGTTCGTTCTTAGTTCCATCCAGGAATAAGAGGATAGCTGAACATTTTTTGTGCCAATACACTACAACTTATTGTAAAACTAGAAAGATCTGTTTTAGTTTTTATAGTTTTATAAGACTCTTCGTTTGTGCTGCCTTAGTCGACAGCCCTGCCTGTGCCAGATACTATCGAGAGGACCGCTTTGATATTGTTCAGGGAGAGAGAGCTTAATGAATCATATACAGATTTTAGAGGTGATCGCAATGTTGTGCTGGCTATAACACTGTAAAAAAATAATGGTATGAAATGACTGAGTTCATCATCTCTCCCACTGAACTGATTGTAACTTGATACGCTTGATCTAGGCTCTGTGAGCGGTCTTGCAGTAGTCACCATCTAAAGTGTTTCCCATTCGAAGTGGGAGTGGGGTAATCCGTGAACCTAGTATATATATATATATATATATATATATATATATGTATATATATATATTGGTTTGGGTCATAAATAACATCTGTACTAGTGAAGTATAATTAATTCATAAATAATTTAACTAGGAATTAATTTCAGTCAATAGTATATTCCCCATTGATTTTAATCATTTCTTTCCAGTTATTAGCTAAGTTGATTCTTTTCAAGTAAAATTCACATAGTTTCCTGCTCAAGAAGTTTTCTACAAGCGATTTCACCTGATCGTCTTGAGAAAATCTTTTGACCATCAGAGCATTTTGTAAGAAATGAAAAAGATCGAAATCACTTGGTGCAGGGTCTGGTGAATATGGTGGTTGGGGTCGAACAAAGCAATCAAAATCCAATATTTTTTCCGATGTGATTCTTGCTGAATGTGGCCTTGCATTACCATAAAGAAGCACAACGTTTCTTCTATTGATGAATGCAGGGCCTTTTCTTAGATTTTCACGCACAAGTAGCTGCATTTGAGAGAATAACTCAGCATTGACTGTCTGATTGTGATTTAAAAACTTAAAATGAATAATACCATTGTGATATAACCATACACATAGCATAGCCTTTCTTCCATGAAGCTCTGCCTTTGGGGTAGGCTGCGGAGATTCTTTCCTGTTAACCCACTAACTTGTGGAT
The DNA here is from genome assembly GCA_963585895.1 of Sepioteuthis lessoniana. Classification (NCBI taxonomy): domain Eukaryota; kingdom Metazoa; phylum Mollusca; class Cephalopoda; order Myopsida; family Loliginidae; genus Sepioteuthis; species Sepioteuthis lessoniana. The sequence goes on from OY757904.1 coordinate 104,841,085, forward strand.
TTACTTTTGTCATAAAAGACCCATTTTTCGAAACCAGTTTAGGTATTCTTGAGAAACAGGTAATTTAACTCCCGTGAAAGAAAACTTGTTGCTATAGATATGAAATTTTCCTTATTCTCTTCTGTAAGAGTATGATAAAACTAAATGCCGCGCTTGTTTACTTTTCCTATCTTTTTCAAGTGGCATCAGATAGTGGATTAGGATGAGTTGATGTCAAGTGGTAATTCTCGTACTTTTGAGCGGATTGCATTCAACCAATTCTCTTAAAAGCATTTTGATCGTGGCCTGATGAATGTTCTTGTCGGAGTTCATTTCTCAATGAAGTATCGTCAAAACGAGACTTTGAAAACCAATGTCAAACTTGGCAGTTCGTAATGGCACTTTGATCATAAACACTACAAATTTTATGGGCTGTTTCTGTAGCGTTCCTGTAATTCTTACCCCCCCCACATCTTTGAAAGCCGACTATGCACTTTCATTTGATTCATTTTCGGGTCGTGAGATCAGATTAAATAATGATGCGTACTTTTTCACTCCTGAAATAAGAATGATCGATGAAAGCTCTCTTTTTCAGGTTGTTTCCGGTTGCTGTTTTTCATAAAGTACACAACATTAAGTATAAGAGGGTAGAATTTAAATTTTATTGTACAAAATTAGTCATGTGGCAACATTAGTCCCTGAGATTATTTTATTTAGCAGTTGGAATAGTTGCATTAGGCGTTAGTGATGTTTAAAGTAAAAGGTAAGACTGCACTTTCTTGTTTTGCTTGGGCAACCGTCCTAGGAGAAGGAAAACTAAATTCAAGACCAGGAACTGGAATTTATTAGGCAGTTTGATGTCGCGTTCAAACTTATTCTGGCAACTCCTGCCATGATATTTGTGCCAAATTGTACATCACCTTTACCATCCATTGAATAACATCGATGTCGAGAAGAGAGAAGCCTGTTTCATTGGAAACTGTTAGTCTTATTTTGTGTACAAATCTTAAAAACGTGTGACATAGGAATTCAACGTCAAATATCTTATGTCTACACTTCTTTATATGTTAACAATATTGCGTTTTGCTGATCAGTTTCGGAAAACTAGGAATAAAAAGGATTGTTAATTGCCAAAGCTTTCGATGATCAGTCCGAACGTTTAAATATTTCTTCAATAAAATCTTCTACAAAACTATCAAGTTTGTCTCTTCGTGTGTAGAATACAACGTGTGGTCATTTTAACTGGGGAATCAATGCGCTTAATCATGAGAAATATAAAAAATAGTTCAGACCACCACGGCACCATTATTAAGCAGGTGTCAGAATACTTCGATCCACACTTTATAGTGTAATGGAGAGGGTTTTTTACCGGGTGAGCATCTCTGAGACCAGATTTATTTTTTTTCTTTCTGTTTTTTCAATTTTGTTTTAGTTCTGTCCAAAGACAAGATGACGGAGAAGATGAACTGGTGTTACACTTTAATCACAGTTCTTAGGCCGAGGAAGAAGAAACAACTATTATTTAGGGGTTAGAAAGAAATTAAAAAAAACTTGCGCGATTCGAGTGGTGTAAAGGTTAATATGGTAGATACTACCATATTAAAAGTTATTGGTGACAGTTATTGGTGAATAAGATTCTCTGTGAATTGTCCAAAATCTTTGGCCTTATGCCAAACTAAGTTGAGTGAAGTAAATGATGAACAAGTTAAATATTTTAAATATAAATTGACAATCGTATCCTTTTTAAATACCTAATTATAAACTAGACGACTGCATTCTTTTTAAAATGCGTATCAGCACACACACACACACACACACACTCACACACACATATATATATATATATATATATATATATGCGGAAGCAATCGTCATACTTGTCTCAAGATTGAAAACCATACTATAGTGATTGCTTATATTCTTCTTCTTCTTCTTCTTCTTCTTCTTCTTCTTCTTCTTCTTCTTCTTCTTCTTCTTCTTCACACACACACACATGTATTTATAATACGACGAAAAATATAAGCAATTATAATATCATGGTTATTCAAGTTTCATGTGTATTTTGATCTGTGCGAAGATTGTCTCTGCAGACACACACACACACACACACACACACACACACACACACACACACACACACACACACACACATATATATATATATATATATATATATGCGTGTGTGTGTGCATTGAATACATATATGCATAAATATATACATGTATATATACATTATATGCAAATATAGAAATTCTATGCGTGTGTGTGTGTGTGTATGCGTTGACAACGTTGAAATTTGCAACTAGCGTGTTTTCTTAGATATGTCTGATCATAGCAGTCTTTAAAATAAAAAAAACGTAACTAGAAACCATATTAGCGAGAAGTCACGCAAAATATCAAGGATAATTATAATTTTAATCTATTACAACTTTTATCGAAATTGGGATTAGAAATTTCCCGTCTATAAAAAATTACTTTGTATCTGTCTCAGCGTATTTTTCCTTTATATGAAAAAGGTTCCATCTAAAATGTTAATTGTATTCTCTTGGAATAATTAATGCTCGTTCTTAGAGAAAATAAAACTAGCGATGAATCCTTGCTTGGTTTCTTTGTTTAATGGCATATCCACCTTCATGGGTTATTTAATGACAAAGCAATCCTTGTAGAAGAACAGTAGTAATACTATTTAAACCCTCGCTGGGGAAAGGCTGAAGGCACCATAACTTTCCCAAGGATATTAGTTCAAAAGTGAACTCAATAGCGTGACTGGAGTTAGAACTCACCAACTACAATGTCTCAAATCCAACACTTTAGTCTCTCCGCAACGTAGACTCCATCCCCATGGTAACTCTGAGGTGCTTGAGATGTCACATTTTCCATTTGTTTCGGTAGCCAGATGAGCATAAATGAAATAAACAATTGTTTGGTATAATGATAGAATTTTGGGGCACATAGTGAAAAACGAACCCACTAAGAATGCTTTACTTTAATTCAGGGTAGATCTACAGGGTATCAAAAACAGAGGCACATTGTGAACATTGAATTCACTGCTTCGGAGCAAGTGGTTTTCTTGTTAACTCTTACCGAACTGGTAAGAGTTAACAAGAAAATCACTGGCTCATCAGTTGTAGACTTATTGGATTAAAATTGCAAACAAAATATTAATCTAGGAACTGAAAACTCTTTGTTGATGTTTTGCGGGTGCTCAGAGCTTGATTAGTGGTCTCGGTAGATTAAAATATGAGATATATTAATATGTGCGGGGTGTAATGATTATCGACCTAGGAAATGATATTTTACAACGTGCTCATGCTTTCGGGGAAGGTATGAATTTGTCTCTTCTTCCTATTCAGCTATGGCTAAGAAGAATTAGGACAGACGGGGTTCTTTTGTCTGGTTAAGGCCACTGGTCTAGGAAAAGATAATCCCATCTATTTGTTCGTTGTTTCAAGGTATGAATTTCTCTCTTCTTCCTATTCAGCTATGGCTAAGAAGAATTAGGACAGACGGGGTTCTTTTGTCTTGTTAAGGCCACCGGTCTAGGAAAAGATAATCCCATCTATTTGTTCGTTGATTCAAGGTATGAATTTGTCTCTTCTTCCTATTCAGCTAGGGCTAAGAAGAATTAGGACAGACGGGGTTCTTTTGTCTTGTTCAGGCCACCGGTCTAGGAAAAGATAATCCCATCTATTTGTTCGTTGTTTCAAGGTATGAATTTCTCTCTTCTTCCTATTCAGCTATGGCTAAGAAGAATTAGGACAGACGGGGTTCTTTTGTCTTGTTAAGGCCACCGGTCTAGGAAAAGATAATCCCATCTATTTGTTCGTTGTTTCAAGGTATGAATTTGTCTCTTCTTCCTATTCAGCTATGGCTAAGAAGAATTAGGACAGACGGGGTTCTTTTGTCTTGTTAAGGCCACCGGTCTAGGAAAAGATAATCCCATCTATTTGTTCGTTGTTTCAAGGTATGAATTTCTCTCTTCTTCCTATTCAGCTATGGCTAAGAAGAATTAGGACAGACGGGGTTCTTTTGTCTTGTTAAGACCACCGGTCTAGGAAAAGATAATCCCATCTATTTGTTCGTTGTTTCAAGGTATGAATTTGTCTCTTCTTCATATTCAGCTATGGTTAAGAAGAAGTAGGGCAGTTGGGGATCCTTAATCTTGGAAAGGCAACTAGTCTAGGACAAGGAAAACACATTAATCCGTTTGTTATTTCATTACCGGTGGCCTGCTTGAACATTTTAAGTGTGTATTTCTTGAGTTTAACCCAGACTTTTGAATTTGTTCACTGTTCAAATTTAAGGTCATGCTTAAATCGCAAATAATCACTGCTGCGAATGATCAAAACACGATGCTACGTTATCTGATGACTTGTAGCGATTACTGCCATCTTTCTGTTGTAAGCGCATAACTGTTCATTAATTTCTTATCAGGTCATCTAAAAATGTTTTCTGCTTAGAATAGGTTCGGCTTAGAACCTAAATCTTATATTTAATAATATTAAGTATTATATCATAATTTTGAATATTATATTTTGATATTAAATATGATATTAAATATTATAGCATAAAATATTTCATTAAATATTAAACGATATCAAATATTTTATTATAATATCAAATTTATTATAACATTGAATATTATATTAGAAAATATTGAATATTGTATTAAAAATTAAATCTTGTATTAAATATTTTCAATACATTAGGCCTTATTAAATATTACTGAGGTAACTATTCTGATAAATCAACATGAATAATTAATTACTTTAGTACAGCGAAAAATATTATTTTTCCAAGCCTATATCTATATCAATAATTAGTATGAGTCTGTTCGTCTGTCTTCAATAGACTGCTAAACTTTTGATGCTGAGCAACCAAATTTAGTATACATATTCATTGAATTCAACATCGCGAACATTTCTATCTATTCGAGAGTTTCTTGCTGGAACCCATTTTGCTGACTCTAGCAAGTAGCATCCGTTTTTGAAATTCTCCACTCTAAACACATGTTACATTCCAACAGCACTGCAGTGTAGATCAAAGTCCCTCTGGACGTTTGCTTCCCAGCCACAACCTTGGACTTTGTAAGTCCAGAGTTAATCACGGTTTCACTCTATCTTAGTTTTGATTTCGGCTTTGTAGTCTATTTGTTTGTTATAAATTTTTTGTCACATCTTTAATCTCCCATAGTCATTTTGCAGCCCTTTGCCTATTGTGGCTAACTACCTTTGCTTTGGATAAATATCGATGGTTATAACAGCCGAAATGTTGGGAATAAAACAAAGAAGACGAAGAAAACTGATACAAATAGATTAATCTATCATAATAATATCTTCGCATCTTAGAAATTTTGATAGTTATTTCACTCTCTTGGAATTACATATTGCACTGTTTCGTTTTAGAACAAAACAGGGTAAATGCTATTTACATTGAAACATAAAAATTTCTATTATTTATTATTTTACTCCTTGAGAGTTTTCCACATCAGCGTTAGCCGATGGTCTTTCACTGGAGTTTGAGTGACAAAAAGTCTCCTCAAGTCTCCAGGACTCTTCTCGGTATTCTGGCTGATCTCAACGATGCTGTTGTTTGGATAGTCTCCACTCGTCCTCTTGTTTCCAAATTCACTAGTCCCTTTACTAAACCATTGGTGACTGTATCAAGAGCACCAACTACAATTGGTTTTAGCATTACTTTCATGTTCCACAGTTTTTTCAAATCCCTAACGAGCTCCGGGTACTTATCCTTCTTTTCGCTTTCTTTCAATTTTATTTTGTGATCCGTCGGGAAAGTAAAGTCGTTAATTCTGCAAGTTCTCTTTTTTGTTGATCATTATAAGGTCTGATCGTCTGGCCGAGATTAGGGGATCTGTTTGTATCTCAAAATCTTAGAGAAGTTTGTGCGTCTCATTCTCCAGGACAAGTATTGGATTGTGCATATACCATTTGTTCGTATGGTCAAATTTCAGTTTCTTGCACAGTTCCTAGTGGATCACCTTTCCCACCCAGTCGTGTCTACTCTTAAACTCTTTCTGTGCTGCATTCATGTTTGCTGCATTCGCTTAATATGTGATTGAGTGTTTCGTCTCTATCACCACATAACCTTCATCTGCTGTTTTCTGGTGTCATGTATTCTTGCTTTGATATGGTTGGTCCTTATGGCATTATTTTGTGCTGCTATTAGGAGATATTCAGTTTCGCTCATAAAGTTTCCCTTTTTTAGCCACGTCCGCGTTTACTCGTGAGAGATGTCGCTTCCTAGCTGCTTAAAACGTCAATAGAGTTGTTTTTCTTCCCATATTTGTTTTCTGGCAATTTCCGTTCTGCTGATCCTCGTATAGTCAGTGCTGTTTCTGGTGGCTGTGTCTTTCTCTGTACTTTTCTATGTAGTCTTCGAGTCATTGTATCGATACGTCAAAACTGTTTTCAATGCTGGCAAATCTATTTTCTCCCTCTTTTCTTGACATATATAGTCTGTCAACGTCATCTCTGGAATGCAAAACCTTTTGCTTGGTCATTAGTTTTCTTGTTCTCTGGTCCATGTTTAAGGTCTTCTCTGGTCAACCACAAGAGGGGTACTGACCAGGTATTTATCATTTTTATAAGGTTCCTGCTATATAGTTTTGTCTCGAGTAGCTTTCTCATCCACCCGAAATACTCTTTTTAAATTTTTTCTTTCATCTCCCCTTGTTTGACGGTATCAGCTTTCAATATTCCATACTATTCCTTTTCTCGGAGCATTCTGATTTTCTCATGATTTGGTAGTTCTATTTATTATTATTATTATTATTTCTTTATACACGAGTACTTTTCCTTGTTTAAAATTGTCTTCTTTTAAAAAACACGTATACGCATGTATATATTTATATATATGAATACACACACACATACACAAACACACACACACATACACATATATATTTGCGTGTGAGTCAGGAAAGCCAACAAAATCAGGCGGTATTGCAAGGTATTGTAGAGGCTCTCATGGTTAGGGGTAATGATGTTTTGGCCTCGAAACGATGCCTGGCTAAAAAGTCATTTTATGACAGCTTTGTTGGGTTGGCAGCAAAGCTTATTTTCAGCATATGTATATACTGTATAGGTTAGAATTTATAGGGATGTCAATAACAACAAATACTTCTGTTATATCATAATTACTGTACCTATTACTTATGCCCAATTGTGTACAACACACAGTGGAATATAATTACACAAGAAGCATGCATGGGCACACATGTGAAAACCCATACACACAAATATGTGTATATAATTATATTAACACACACCTGCACACACATATCTATTTATCTATTGCTACTCGAGGAATTATTTATATTATCCTCCTCAACTTCGTAGTTTTGATCCATAGTCAATGCAGTTTGATGGAGGAACACTCTGGTCTTCCTCAGGTATTTTTCAGAGATGTTAGTAAATCGTTTAAAAGATAATTTTTACTGCCTAATTCTTCTCCAGGACAAATATTCAGTAACGATTAAAAGCATTTTAAGCTACAAAGGGATTCTTTCCTTTTGTATCATTAGGATGGTAAAGGTTCTATAAAGAAATTAGAAAAGGGATATTACCGAATCGAAACATTAAACATGAGAATACAAGACCGAATTATTGAAATAATGACAGTATTTAGAACTTCAGATGTACGCATAGTTTAAGAAATCTACGGATAACGAAGTAAAATTTGTTGACAAGACCTTTTCTCCGCATAAAAGGAGAATGTTCTTTTGAGAAGAAATATTTCTTTTCTTGATCGGACAATAGCAAACACTTCCACTATAGTGGAGAATCGTCTCTCATTTTCAGTCAATTAAAAAACGAGTTAAAACTCTGGATACTTTCAGGTAACACTTCATAGCAACTAGCAGTACTTACTCGTATTATATACGATTTTTAATTGGGTCACTGATGTTCATAAAGTACTTTATGTTAAAATATTTCGTTTATTTACGCCTAACAAATATCTCACATTTAAAATCTGATATTACATATATTTTCATCATGAGAAAATCTATGAATAGAAACGGTTGATGATGATGTTCGTGTTTGACTTTTTGATGAGGATTTGGAGCTTCTCGAGACTCCCAGCTCTGCTCATGGTGACTTAGAGCTGACCATGTAAGAAGTTTGTTTTTAAGGTAGACACCAATCTGGGATAGAGTTTGATCCAGTGCTTTGTTTGCAGTCATTTCACAACATACTCGGACTGGAAATGTTCTATTGCATGCCAAAGTGAAACAATTTGATATTGGCAATGACAGGAATTCATGCGTATCACCCTTTTTACATTTAGGAGACAGCAAAACATAGAGAGAGGGTGAGGGAGGGGTGTCAACTAAATTCCAGTCTGAGCTGTATCTTTATATATCATTCATAGCTCTTCAAGGATGGCCCTTAAAATTTCTGAAAGTTTGGTTAGAATATAAAAAGAAATGCTGAGCCTTGCCGTAAGAATGATGACTTATGATAAATATTCATTGTAAAGAAAATCATATAGAAATAAATATATGAGACAAATATCATTTGATATACTTTAAGAATATTTTCAACTTGGAGTCTTAATTCTTGGTTTGAGTTGTAGTAAATCTTCAAACTTTATAGAATTATTTTGAATTAAGTAGCAAGCAAAGGAAAACGATGAAAACAAATCAACATAATCATACTGAGATATTTCAAGTTTATTTCTATAAGAAGAGATTAAACCAGCGTTGAAATAAATAGAAACAATTCATTGTCATATATTTTTTTTTTACATCAGGTACGAGAGAATGATATGCCTTGGAAACTATTTTTGGATACAAAGAATTATATACATTTTAATAATGACTGAGAGATTAGCAAACTATTGAGAATATAGAAACTATCGGGTCAATGTTTATTTTTATTATTTTCGTGAAGTACTGACAATTACACTATATAACAAAGATTTTCCTTTTTCTTTTTCCAGGAAAGAAAGTATTATTTTCCAATTGCTAAAGTAAGTGAAAAAGATCTATTTTCCTCTACGAATTTTTGCGTTTGTGATCAGTATAATGAAATTTTAAAATTCATTCTTTTTTTAGAATATTCCAGAAAGATTCAGTAGCTGATAGAGAATTTTCTCGCAAAATATCATTCATTTTTATACAACTTTAGTGTAGATACATATACATTTTGATTAATATGTTGTTTTATTCAGATCTGACGTAAATGTTTAGTTTGCCCCTTTTACATAGAAAACAGGTTAATTTCTAAATTTCCTTATCCAGGGCACAAAAGCACAATTGAAAGACAATAATGTTCATTTTGTATACTTTACCGGCATAAACAATTAAGAAATAACACATACTATCCCGGAACAAAATCTATGTTACATAGTTTTACTATTAAGTAACACGATGTATCACAAATTATTAAATTTGACTTGTGTTTTGTTTCAACTTGAGTTTTGTTACTTTTTATCGCAACTCATTTTAGTCGACAAAAATAAACAACGCAAAAAAAAAAAAAAAAAAAGAAAACAAAAAAAAACAAAAAAAAACAGTGTCGACTAGAAAAAAACCCAATGCAGAATAAGCTTTCGATGAGACCCAACCGAACTTATTCCTCGCGTTTGTTTAGGGGAAACCTGTTTATCCACAGCTGCTGCTTTTCTATCTAAATAGAGTTAGACTCTCGTAGACCCCTTGGCGGTTGCATGGCCGAAACCAAGCCACGTCATAGATGGTGTTGCGGTTTCAGCAGCAATTAGGTTTTCATGGAGTGAGGTTATTTGCTAGCTTTACATCCTGGTTTGAAATTCAGAGATTTTCTTTTTCCTAGACTCGTTTGCATACCAATAATTTTATAGACCCCAGTCTACCATACTATAAACCTATGGTTGTTGGTGGTGGTGGTGAGGGAATTAACACCATGTTAAATGTAAACAGTCTCGTGCAGAATATCTATCTATCTATCTATCTATCTATCTATCTATCTATGTACGTTTATGTATGCACTTGTGAATATAGGTACATAGATACACTTACATTGATAATTCTAGCCACCAGCGTATGTATGTATGTATGTATGTATGTATGTATGTATGTATGTACTTTTCTTTCTTTCTTTCTTTCTTTCTTTCTTTCTTTCTTTCTAAAATGTTCACATGCAAATCAATGAGTATGTATGTATGTATGTATGTATGTATGTATGTATGTATGTATGTATGCATGTTTCTTTCTTTCTTTCTTTCTTTCTTTCTTTCTTTCTTTCTAAAATGTTCACATGCAAATCAATGAGTATGTATGTATGTATGTATGTATGTATGTATGTATGTATGCATGTTTCTTTCTTTCTTTCTTTCTTTCTTTCTTTCTTTCTTTCTAAAATGTTCACATGCAAATCAATGAGTATGTATGTATGTATGTATGTATGTATGTTTCTTTCTTTCTTTCTTTCTTTCTTTCTTTCTTTCTTTCTTTCTTTCTAAAATGTTCACATGCAAATCAATGAGTATGTATGTATGTATGTATGTATGTATGTATGTTTCTTTCTTTCTTTCTTTCTTTCTTTCTTTCTAAAATGTTCACATGCAAATCAATGAGTATGTATGTATGTATGTATGTATGTATGTATGTATGTTTCTTTCTTTCTTTCTTTCTTTCTTTCTTTCTTTCTTTCTTTCTTTCTAAAATGTCCGCATGTAAATACGTATATGTGTCCGTTTAATTTGATCATAGTTATATATATTTTGTCTTTTTCTACTGTACTCATATCTATCTATCTATCTATCTATCTATCTATCTATCTATCTATCTATCTATCTATCACTTGTTTAGTCGAGTCCCTGTTTCTAAAATAATAATCACTACAACATCCGCGCCTCTTCACCATCTATTGTATATATTTTTAAAAACACGTTGTAGAAATGGTTATCTTTCTTTAGTGTCAGTATCAAGTCTTTGTTGATCTGTACAGGTGATAAGCACACAATACCTAGGTAGCAGATAATTGTACGGCGGGACCTATTGTCTGTTTTCTTAACAAGGTAAAATTTTCCTGGCACCGAGAGAGAATAAGTGATGGACTTAAAATGTTCTATGTAACCATTAAAAAAAAAAATCACTCAAATGTGAATTCAATGCGAACAATAAATCTTATGTTCTTGTACCTTACGCCACAGACTTAACAATCAACTCTAATTTCTCATTAAGAAAGGATCTATTCGCGGAATGAAGTTTCATAACTTCCGAACTCCCACTTAGAACCATATATGTATTTGGAAATGACTTATTGTTTTACATGATTATATTGAAAATCACCGCCGAAATATGCATAAACACACACACACTTATATATGCAAATCCATATATATATATACATATATATATGCACACACACACACATATATATATGTATATATATATATATATGCACACACACACACACACACACACACACACACACACACACACACACACACACATATATATATATGCACTCATATATATATATATATATATATTCACACACACACACACATATATATATACATGCACATGTATATATATATATATACATTCATGCATATACATATATATATATATATATATACATTCATGCATATACATATATATATATATATACATACATGCATATATATACATGCATATATATATATACATACATGCATATATATATATACATGCATATATATACATACATGCATATATATATATATATACATGCATATATATATATATACATACATGCATATATATATATATACATACATGCATATATATATATACATACATGCATATATATATATGTATACATGCATATATATACATATATACATGCATATATATACATGCATATATATATATACATACATGCATATATATATATACATGCATATATATACATATATACATGCATATATATACATGCATATATATATACATACATGCATATATATATATATACATGCATATATATACATACATGCATATATATATATATATATATACATGCATATATATATATATACATACATGCATATATATATATATATATATGTGTGTGTGTGTGGATGACTTTAGAGATATATATACTCCTCTACCCCCATGGGATTGAGTTATCTGGCGAAGAAATAATCGTGTTGCCATTAGCGTCTATTGCAAGCCTCTTCGTAGATTAATTGAGGTCTCGGCAACCGTTGAACGGATGTGTGTAAACAATAGTAATTGTGATTTATAACCGTTTAAAATTTACTTCGCAGCAAATATCTCCTCGTGGCTGAATGGTTAGAAGCTTTGGTTTGGCGTTTGAGTCAACCGGGTTTCGATCCCAGCTACGGGAAGATACTGTCTAGCCACACTGATGAGTTCTGATAGAACAAAACAGATCTGTCTGTGGATGACTATATATATATATATATATACATGCATATATATATATATATATATATATACATGCATGCATATACATATGTATATATACATACATGCATATATATATATATATATACAAACAAGCATATATATATATGTATGTATACATTCATGCATATATATATATACATGTATATATATATATATACATACATGCATATATATATACATGCATATATATATATATACATTCATATATATATATATATATATATACATTCATGCATATATATATATACATGTACATGCATATCTATCTATCTATCTATCTATCTATCTATCAATGTGTTTGTGAATACATTTGCATACAAATAGATATACTCATATCGGGGTCATATATATGTAATTTTATTTAAAATTCTAGTACAATGGTATCTATCTATCTATCTATCTATCAAATATGTTTGCATTTATGTATGTTCGGAGATTTCTTTCTTTCTTTTTTCTTTCTTTTTCTTTCTTTCAACTGTCTTTGAGTGTATGTATGCATGTATATATCGTTCTTTCTTTTTCTAATTTACCCATTAATATCAATTTCTATATCTATCTATCTATCTATCTATCTATCTATCTATCTATCTATCTATCTATCTATCCTGTAGCATGATTCTTGCCCGTTTGTATTTTTTAGTCTAGGTTCATTTACATGCTTTTATGTGTAAATACCTGCTTGTCTTATCATAATATTTCAATGGAATACAATTAAAAAAATAATTTACACGTGTTGAAAACAATCAAATTCATGCAATGTGACTGACTGCTGAATGTTCATGCTTCATTTATATGAGATAATCAAAAATGATATAAAAGCAACAACTTGCATGCATGTAGGTGAGGATTGAGAATCAAACATGGTTTAAAAGAAAACAGAACTTAGACTTTGAAAGAGAATAAAGTATCTCATAATATTAAATCACTCATACACATACAAACAGGCGCTATCTTTGGTCAACACTGGAAACGAACTGGCGTCTATTTACTTTCTTTTATCTACAAAGCTAAATAATTATTTCTAAGGTACCATCATAGATAAACATGATTATCATATTTACCCAACCCCTCCGCTCGGGCAGGATATGACACAAGGTCAATTTTTAAGCGGAGTTTAACAGGTTTGAATTCAGAGTTATCCTTCTCCTAGACTAGTTGCCTTACCAAGGCTGAAGAACCTAGTCTGCCCTACTATTCACCCATAGCTGGAGGGAGAATAATTGGATTCATACCTTTCCCAAGAGTATTAGTGCGATGTGAAATGATATCAGTCTCGTCCAGGATTTGAACTCGTGTACATTTCCTACGACGATAACAATTACACCACGGGCATAAACATGATTATTGCCAGACCAGTACACTCATTTGGTACC
>OY757904.1:104859857-104993038 GCA_963585895.1 Sepioteuthis lessoniana
ACAAGGGAGGCAAATCATTTCGAAGCAGCTCTAAAAACTACAACGACAACATTGACGACAATCACGATGACGACAACGATAAAAAAGTGATATTTTGTTAAAAAGAAAAAATACTATCATAAATAACGAGAGAGATAAAGTAAAAAAAAAAAAAAATGAAAAAAGAAAAAAAAGAAGAAATATAGAGACTAACAGACAGAGACGAAGAGGCACGAGAAGAGGAAAATAAAGGCGGACTAACTACCTTTCATCCCCTTTTCCCGTATCTCTTTGGTTCTGTCTGTCGGTTTTTCTTTGTCGTCCTCATCTAAAAGAAACACTGCATACGGTTACGATACTGGATAAACATAAAGAAAAAGATGAAACCACAAGAGGAAAAAAAAAAAAAAAAAAAAGAAAAAGAAAGATAATTATCTAAGATATCATACAACATGTAATTTTACAGTTTTTAAATTTACGTTATAATTGAAAGAAAGATAATCGTTTACTTTATTACGGTCGAATGAATAAAATTACGTAAAAAATTACTGAATTATGTTGAATAAATTTAAACATTTTAATATTAACAATTGACAGGAATTAATAACATTTTATAATACGATATTCCGAAACAACACACACACATACGCCAGTATATATATATATATATATATATATATATGTACATGAAAGTAAATATGGATCTGAATCCGACAGTATGAAAAAAATAGAAAAATTACAATAAATTCATCTCATTTGGATTATTCTGTTTTTCTACTTTCTTCTTATATATATATATATATATATATATATGAAAACAGAAGAAAAAAGAATAATCCAAATTATTATATATATAGCGAGAGAGTGAGAGAGAATACAATATAAGTTCTAAAATAAAAGGACCTTTTTTCTGTAACGTCTCGTCAGAGAAATCCGAGACAAAAGCAAGCAATAACGAGGAATAAATGACACGGAGTTCTCTGACAAGATATGACCGAAAATAAAGGTCCATTTTTAGAACTTATGATGTATACCCTTCTTAAGGCTATTCTAAAAATTTCCACATGCCATTACATATATATATATATATATATATATATAAACGCATGCAATATCACTCATAAATAAGTTCAACTGTAATATTTTTTGGAAAATGTTTATTTTCTTCTAAACCGAAGATACTTTGTTTTTATTATTTCTTGCAGAATATTTTATGATAAAAACTGATATTATTCGATATTATTTATTACTAAACTTTACAACATTGGAATTATGTAACCAAGCATGAATAAGCAGCTGTTCAAAGCATACCAATATGTACTCCTTAAATATATTTCTGTAATTTTATTTTCGACTATCGAAGGTTTGCAATTTCATTTTTACTTGATAAGTTATTGCAATTTTATTTTTGATAAGAGAGGTGTTGCAATTTTTTTTTTTGGTTTCAGTGTAGTTGCAATTTTCTTTTTTGGTTTCAGAGGTGTTGCGATTTTCTTTTTGGGGAGAGAGGCGTTGTTATTTTTTATTTGGTTACAAAGGTATTGTTATTTTATTTTTTGTTCACAGGGTTTCGCTGCTGCAGTGTTTGGTAATATACAATACCTGATAATATCCATTTTAACAGTTTAATGTTCTAATAGTAATGAATCCTGGGATGTTAGATTTAGAGGAAAATAAACCTTTTATTATTTTTAAAGTGAGCTGTATATATATATATAATTTTCGATGCAAAGAAAAGTTGACTTATCTTTACATACATTGATTATCAGGGTATTATATATATATATATATATATAGGTGCGAGAATGCATACATATTGACTGCTACGTTACGTATTTCCCAACATTACCAGAGAATGCTGATTTTCTAGGCAAGCATAACCTATGTACTTATCAGTTTGGTGGAAATAATTTTTTTAAAATTCAATCTAAAGATGTTTTCCTTTACAATGAACAAATGATCAGAAGAAGTTTACATTGGAATGTAGACGGCAACGAAAGCAGAATTCTTTTCAACCTTTAGAAATTTAATACCTTGAAATTTACTCATAGAAAATAACTAGTAATTATTTCATGTGTTATTAATGGCTTGCGAGATAAACTCAATGGCATAATATAAACCACAATATTTGATCTATATATATCCTCTTTTAGGCTTAGGATACTCTTACTAATACCCCTCGAAAGGGTTATCCTGGGCATGGTACTAAACTGAATTTCATGGTGAAGCTCTATTTCAGGAACTGTTAGGAACATAGTATACACCCTCACTGCCATTTTCCCCAAATTCACTTTCATTCTGAGTGGCAGTACATATTAATGTCCCATTTCTAATAGATCTGTTTAAAAGATTTTTCGAATTCGATACGGACATTTGCACCAAAAACAAAACAAAAACTACCTATGAACGTACAATGAATGCGATTCTCTAACCTACTGGCCTATAATAACCTCGGACGGGCTGATATACCTTTAAAATCAACCAGTCTGTGTATTATGTATGTATGTACGCAAGTGTGTGTGTGTGTGTGTATGTGCCCTCGTAAGATTTGTAGTCGAACGCTGTCACTTAAAACTTCGCCAAAAGATCTCGAGATTTAAAGTCAATTTATTGCCACTAGATGCCTCTTCTAAGGTTACTCCATTTTTTTTTTGTCGGTTCGGGCGTGTCTGTCTTTACCAACACCGCATCGAGACTTTGAAGTGTTTTTGTTTTCTTTGACAGTAACATCTTTTCTTGGACTTTTTTCAAACCTTAACAAATTAAAACCATCTGTTTTCTTTGTAGTTTTTATTTCCTATTTTTTGCACACAATTTTTTAAGAATTAAATAATATGTACATTCTTGGCTGATTTTTTAAAATGTTCCCTCTTGGTTAATATGAGAAGTTTAAATTTTTTTTTTTAAGTTTGTGATGTTCTTTAGGTGTTCAAATGTACAAATAATGCCAATAAATGATCAATACTAGCCGTAAACAAGCAATTAGATAAAAATTGTATTGCGTCTTATCTGTAATTAGTTGATTTACTGCTAAATGAAAACCTACGTAAATATCACCCAACAGTGCTAATTCCATAATTTGTAGTATTCTTATTATTGGGTTTGTAGTATTTCTATTATTCTATGAGATATAATTCATTCATCCATTTTTTTTAATGATGGTTACAAATTTTTCGGTGAACAAAGCAAATTTTTCTCGGAAATTGGGGATAAAGAAATATCTTAATAAGACTGTGATAAAAAGAGGAATTAATACCGTCTGGTTTCGATATATCTTGTACTTATAATCGAACATAAAAATAAAATGAAATATAGAGTTTTTAAACTTGTTTTTCCCAAAGTACAATCTTAAATCTCAATGAAAATATAATTAAAGCACAATCTTTTGAGGGATATTAATAAAATGCTTTTATTAAATAATCTTAGATATTTCTACGCCGAACAGACATGGATACGACCAGCTTCACAACTCCAACTAAATTCCATTCAACTGAACTGATGGTTTGGTTTCTATATTTAATGGCATATCAACTCTTTATAGGTTATTTAATGCCAAAGCCATTCTCCTAGAAGAAAAGTAGTGGTACTATTTAACCCATAGCTGGGAGGATAAGGGGGTCCATACCTTTCCCATGGATATTTGCCCGAAAATGAACGTAATAGTGCGACTGGAGTACGAACTCGCGTACTACGATTTCGCAGTCAATCGCTTTAACCATTACACCACGAGGACACCCCCTCAACTGAACTGAATTCCGGAAGTATACAATTGAGTTAATAAGGTAAAGGTGTAGATTGGGATATTTATAATCACACACACACACACACTGAACGATAAAAGGTCCAGTACGACAGTGCTTTGATAAAGGTCAGTCGCCTGATGTGAGTCGCTCTATTACGTTAATTTTCGGACAAAGACCCTTATCCCCTCAGCTATGGATTCAATAGTACTCCTATTGTTTTTCTACAAAGATGGCTTTGGCATTCTAAGGAGACAGTCATCTGGAGGTTACAGGTCAATCCTGACTGCAGGCGAGTAACAATTACAGGAATACTTAACACTTGTACCCGGTTATGGCTAATGGAATCAGAACAGGCGACCCCCGTGAATTCAATAAAGGACGATCAAAATTCCGCGTAGGTTCCTGAGTTCGACAAACACCTGAAGAAGGCCGGAGGACATATCAGCCGAAACGTTGTGGAAATAACAATAAAGATGAAGAAAATAGTCCGAAAACCCTTAATGATAAAAATCATCAATCTCAGAAATTTAGACAACTAATAACTCATGAAGTTGAGAAGCCATTGTACAAAGAAGCAACAAAGAAACAACGCCCAAGGTGTTGTGATGTGACACAAATTCGGTTAAATGAAGGGTGCCCCGCAAGAAGCATTTATCTAATCAGATCCTACAGTGTTGTGGTACAATACAAAGTTGGTCTAAGGTAGGGTAGCCTGTAGGTAGCCATTATTCAACCAATCCTTCACGTCAGTTTAATAAAGAGTGCTTTGCAGGAAGCAAGCCTCCCAGTGAGCACAAAAACCTCAGTTCGCCTCAGGCAACCAACCCAGCCCATGCCTCTTTTAGGTGTTCAGGTAGGTGCTGTGTAGAGGTAAAACCTTGCGAAACTGAGCTGCTGATTTTCAGGAACCCTCTGTAATGGGTGCCAGGTACTTGATCTCTCACAAAAGTCCCTGCGATCTTCAAAAAGAACATTGTGGCAATCTTATTTGCTTCTGAAATGAATCTGAAGAACCTAACCTGGCACATTAATTTTCTTTTTTCTTTCGATTAATGTGAGGTGTTAGTTTTCTTTCTGACATTGTTTCTGGACTGTTCTGGATCATCTGATCCCTGCACATAAGTTTTCCACTAAGCAAAGGCACCTGACAGTGCTGGGCGTGGGGAGTGCCTGTTCAATAATATTCATAATGGGAAACAACTTACAGGTTCCAGCTGATATTCCTATGTACTTCAATTCCCATCTATCTCCAGGCAGGAACATTTAGCATTCGTGCCGGGTGGGTAATTGAAAGTTGATTGCCTGGTCTCAGGGGGCCTCCCCTCCAGGTTATATCGGCTTTTACAGGGTTGAGTGTATTGCTCGGCGACGCAATCAGGACCAAGTATTTTTTTGTCTAGCTACGCATGAGTCTCGATTTGTGCGTGGCTTCTCATTATAAAACGAACTTTTGTTGTATATCGGCTTGGTGGGAACTCGTTTAAATACCCCCCCCCTTTTAGCTGATATATATAACAACAGTGTGTTGTTAGTCATCACTAGTATCCAAGATGTGTACTTAGGAGCGAACTTTCATCTGTTGAGGCTCAAAGCTAATGAAATTTTTGGCGTTTTCTTGAGAAAAATGTATAAAAAATTTAGAATAATTATACATTTTATTTATGTGGTTTGAATTCTTTGTTTGATGGCACATCAGTCTTCTTGGGTTATTTGATGCCAAAAGCATGCTTGAAAAAGAACAGTAGAGGTATTATTTAACCCCTAACTAGTGGGGGGAGGTGGTATCATACCTTTCCCAATTGTATTAGTCCAAAAGTGAACGTAATAGCGTGACCTCATAGAATATTCACCATCAAGCCGTACTGATAACATGTGGTTCGGTAATTCTCTTTCTCTCTCTGACTCTGTCTCTTGCCACCCATCTCAATTGTCTATCGCTCCTGGTGGGTCCTCTAGACTGCACCAAGAGTCCACGTAGAGTTGATGTATATCAGTTTTTGCTGGTCGGCCACACTAGTGCATCCATGTGTAGACTGGCGTGGAAGATAAAGGGGTTCATACCATTCCAAAGGGTATTTGTCGGAAAGTGAAAGTAATGGCCCGACTGGTTTTCAACCTCGCTTCCAACGATGTCACGGCCAAAGACGTTAGCCACTACGCTGCAAGGATTTTTACTCATATATATATATATGTATATATATATATACTTTTCAATAGCTTCTATTTCGAGATGTGTGCGTGCGTGTGTATGTGCGTGTAAATTTTAGATGAACTTGTGGGTGGGTTTTATGGCATATCAACCATTGTAGGTTATTTAACGCCAAATACTCTGAATACATATATATTAAATGTATGACTTGTAAACACATTTTGTTGATAACATTTTCAAAGAGCCTGAGGTCATTCTTTTATTTACACACCGTCAACTGGTTTCAAGTATTTTTAACAAGAAAAATTCTCTTTATTATTAATCATTTGTTTGCACACACACACACACACACACACGCACACACACACACATATATATATGTGTGTGATTTGTTAGTAAATGGTTTGTTTAGTTTGGTTTGATTTTATGGCGTATCAACTATTGTAGGTTATTTAATGCCAAATCCAATTTTATATATATAAACAGTTCTATTTCAATCAAGTGAGGTTAACTTAAGTACCCAGTTTAGTTCTATTTGACCTATAGATAGGACCCTATCAGGTGCTACCACTTCGTGGCAGAGTGGACCTGGGAGCAATGGTAATAAAGGGGTACTCCACATTCCTCAAAGTTCCAACTTTACAGGAGCCTCACCATCAGATTATTTAGTGTTATTTCCAGGGCATTCGTTGAAAGAGATGCATTGCTCCTGGTAGGTCACCAGACTGCACCTACGGATCACACAGAGTTCATGTATATTAGTTTTTGCCGGTCGGCCACAATAGTGCGTCCATATGTCGGCTGGCAGGGAAGATAAAGGGGTCCATACCATTCCAAAGGGTATTTGTCAGAAAGTGAAAGTAATGGCCCGACTGGATTTGAACCTCGCTTACTACGATGTGACGGCCCAGGATGTTAGCCTCTACAGCCACATCCGACCAGGCTAGATGAATTTGTGTTAAAGAATAAAAACTGATAAAATATGAGTATATTTTTCTTTTTTATAAATGAAGCCCTGATGGTGAATGGCTCAAAGTTATAGCCTTTTTTCTTTTAGCAAAATTTAGCACTGACAGCACTTTTAGTTGAAATAATGATCCCTCATTTTGAACCATTGGAATCAATGTTTTTTAAAAGTAAAATAATTTACTTAATTTTTTTTATTTGAACAAGTGTGTAATAATTAAAAATTCTAAATCATTAAAAAGGACTCGAACGAAGAATATATCTCTATGATCATTTCTTGCTTCTGGTAGCATACAAACCAGTATAGTTTGTCACATTTTAGTCGGAGCGAAGCACGTTTAGTATAACTGTTATTCCCGTGGCGTAATGGCTAAGTTACTGGACTGTGACCTCAAAGGAAACGAGGTCGAATTCCAATTGCGCTATTGCGTTCAGTTTTGGACTAATACCTATATCAATGAACTCCCCTATTCTCCTATGTATGGGTAAAATAGTATCTCTACTGTTCTTCTATAAAGATGTATTAAATTACATACGAAGGTTGATATGACTAGCAAACCTTCACGGATGAGTTCGAGTCTCACTGGGTGCCCCATTCATACGGCCTTCTGTCCCATCTAAGTAAAAAGCTTAGTAAATTACTATGCAAATGTGATACAGGCCTGATGTTAAACTAGACTAAGTAAGTAAGTTGGTAACCTGAAGGCTCCCTTTTCAATAGCTTCTATTTCGAGATGTAGGGGAAGGCACAACTCCATTCCCTGGATTGCTTCACTTTACCCTTTATCCTTACTTAAAGTGCTGAGTGCTAAGCAATGCAGCATCAAGTACCATTTTTTGAGTCTTTGGTATGACTCGACTCGGGATTGAATCCCTGTCTTTCGCACCATGGGCGAACACTCTACTCATTAGGCTACAGACCTTTATTAGCGAGTTTGAGTTTCATTGGGTATTCCATTCATTCGGCCTTGTGCCACATCTAAGCAAAACGCTTTGTAAATTACAACAATACAGTCAGCAACCATATTATGTGTTTTGAGATGTTCAGTGGTAAAATTGATCGCTTTCAATTGACCTTAGACGATCATCTTTAAATTCGCCCCCTTATAATCAAATTGGACAGACCGTAATAAGAGAATTTAGCAGGACTGCCACAACAGTTGAATTTCTTCTTTCCCGCCTTCGCACTTAGTTCACCGTGGTTAGTAGAAATTTTCTACACTACATACTCGTTCGGAAGGTGACCCTGTCAGGTAAACTCCATCCGCTCTGATAGATATCATAAAGGGGAATAACTCAGGATTGCCTCTCAACAAAATAACAGACCACAGAAAACGTCCACACTCATATTATAAAAATGCACAGAAAGCTTTTTATTAACCCATTATAACCTCGTTTGAGAACAGTTAAAATGAATATGAAAATCTCATTAAATACTTACATTTTGGTTAATCTAATGTACACTTTGTATTGATAAATTTCTGGGGTGGAGTGTCCTGGTGTAACGGTTAAAACGATTGACTGTGGTATCGTAGTAAGCGAGTTCGAACTTCAGTCGGGCTATTACGTTCACTTTCGGACAAATACCCTTTGGAAAGTTATGAACTCCCAGCTATAGGTTAAATTGTACCACTACTGTTCTTCTAGGAGAATGGCCTGTCGTTCAATAATTTACAAAAGTTGATATGCCATTAAACAAAGATTAAAACTTGTATTTTCTGTAAAAAAAAGTTGAATGAATGTTTCAGTGTGTTTGCTATCCATCTTTGTTTCCATATAATAATTTTATCATAAATCCGAAAACTAAAAATTTTGGTTATAATAGGTTGAACGCATTAACTGCAAAGCAAACAGACTATGATAAAACGAAATATATTTAAGTTTATTGAACTAAATCCTAGCCGTTTATCAAACCTTACGTTATGTAGCCTTTTCCTGGCAAATAAGACGCATGGTTTAAAAAGGTATTTGGAGGACAACTGCTCATTGCAACCCCTCCAAGCTCCATTGCTGTCGATTTCAAACTTTTGTAGATAACCTAGCCAATGATACCGACGAATAAGATGGTGTGTCATATTGGCATAGTATTATTCTAATTCTGAATGTACGTCTTATATGCCAAGAAATACGGTAAATGATTGTTATTATTAATGCAAATTGAAAGGAATGTTAACTATTTGTTGAATACTATTATCAAAAACACGTCACATGTCTTTTAAAAATTAGGAATGAGGTGCTAATCGTCAGCATTTTGGAGAAAAAAACCAAGATGGTTTCTTCAAAGAAAAAGACTCGTTCTAATTTAAGAAAAGGCAGACTAGTTTGATTTAAAAATTCGAGAAGATCTTAAGACTAAACAATATACCAAATATTAACTAACAGACTTCATTTTCAAAAATCAACTATAGCTGCCATTTTGATTGGTACATTTTCAGTCGATTTATTGCCACTAAATGGTTCTTCTAAGATAATGATGTAATACGCGAACTGAATGTAGTTATCACCTTATGAGTGACACACCCACACATAAACACACAGGTGTATATGTTGGTGCGTGTGTGCATGTGCATGTATATGTGTATGTGTATATGAATACTAGCATGTGTGTATGTGTGAAAAATTTATCTCTGAAAATATGATTCTCAAGAAAAAACAGCATTATCCCTAGAATATATCATAATGCATGCACAGATTTATATATATATATATATATATATATATATATATATATATATATATATATACATATATAGCATTTCACCAATTCTCATAAAGCGTTTCGACCAATGTCCGATCGGTGTTCTAGTCTGGGTCCATTTCTCAACGTATGCATTATTTCAGAATAAAACTTTGAAAACCAGTTTCAGACTTGGCAGGTATTAATGACACCTTGGTCATAATCACAACAGATTTTCTGTGCTGTTTCTGAAGTGTTTTTGTCCTTCACACAACATTGAATGTCGATTATGGACTTTCAGTTGATTCCTTTTAGGAGCATGAGATCATAGATTAAATTATGATGCGAACTTTTTTCACTACTGAAAAAAAGATGAAAGCACTCCTTATCAGGTAGTTTCCGGTTGCGATTAAAACATTGGAAGTTTGAAATGCGTTGTTAAAAAACAGAAATTATTTATGAGTCAATCCAATATATATACAATGGTCTGATGATCGCATGGGTGAGAAACTGACAATTACCAAAGGACGTTGACTCTATGTCTACGCTACCCTAAATTATATGTGTGTGTGTGTGTGTGTGTGTGATAGGGAAGTGGTATGCAAATTTACCAGTGACTTTATTTATATCATGTAAGGGAAATCTTGGAAGTGCTTTTAAAGATTTCCCTTTCCTTTAGTTTCTGTGCCATCAGTTAACTTTTTTTTTACATCGTTAGTAATTATACACTTCAAGAGTGCGCAGGATCGCCTCGTCTGTGATGTTCTTAGGGTCCTTAAAAGTTTCGGGTCTTTCAACATTATACTTGCTCTCTCAATCGATCCTACCGAAACTACTGTTCCCGCAGGCGTTCCTGCAGTAAAAAGTTTGCCAAGCACGCTAAACCGCACAGCAGACACCTCAAAAATCAAAATGCTATTGATAATGAGCTTTTAAATAGGAATTAGCCAATTAGAGACGATATACGTCACTTTCCTACCTGTCTTGACGAGTTAAAAAGGTAAACAACAATTTGCTCGTTTTTCTCTAGATTTTATATGAGTATGTTCATACGCACTGAGCAAGGTTCGGTTCAAAATAACAGGTAAGCAAAATCCCACTCACGTGTATTTGGTCGGTAATATTCATATACACTCACACAAAGATAAGTCTTTACAAACAATGTCTTTTCCCCCTCCGGACCTTCTTTATGACGATAAGTAAAAACTTAAGAAATTACTCCTCCAGACAGTCGTAGTAAGACGCTGAGATTCATAATAGCAAGTAAAGTTGGCGACCAGAGTCGAGGGCAACCAGAAGCCTCCCTTTTCACTTGCTACAACACCGAGGTGTAGGGGAGGGCGCTACTCCTTTCCCTGGATTGCTCCACTTCACCCTCGAGACGTACCTTATATTGCCGAGTGTTAAGCAAGGAGGTATCTCGTACCATTTTGAAAGTCTTTGGTATGATGCAACCTGGGATTGAACCCAGGTCTCCTGGACCAATGGCGAACACGCTACTCGCTAGGCCATTGATCCGAGAGTTATAATACTATGAGAACATATAATCTTTGAGGAAAACCAATCTTGATACTATAAGCAATAGAAATTTTTTTTGATAATCATTAGAAATAATTTAGAACCTTGTAAAAATTTTAAGTAATCATATGAAAACGAACGCCGGTCAGAAAGAAAGTCATATTTGGACGATAAAGATAGATTTATATCTAGAATCTAGCACAAAGAAAATCGTGTCTTGATTTAAAAAAGTCTTAATCCTCTCAAGTTTATGGTTATCAAAACAGAAACAGCGGCAAAAAAAACAACATTTGATCCAAGGCAGGGCTCACAGATTCTACACTCTCATTTTAGCAAAAAGTTACGGGCTGACGAAGATAAAAACAAAGAAAAAAAACTTTGGTACATTGTAGAGATGGTATTTCAGTGTAAATAGACTTGCAGAAGACTTCATGGTATTTCTTGCTTACATTGATGCCCCTGGCTCTGCATAGAGTCATAGAGACATAGTCGAATAAATTATTGAGTGTCAATAGCGGTCGTTTATCGGGCGACTCATCACGATGGAGTCTGAATTGAAAGCAAATAGGATTTGATGGGATAGCGCTTCTTGATAGAAATTTTAATCGTAGTCCCTAGAGGAAAAGTAATTGCACAAACAGAGATTAATAGACCCTTATCCTTACGCCCCTATTTACTCAATTATGACCATCTGTTCTGAACTCAGATTAGCTATTTCATTTGAAAACAAATTAACTCAGCGTTTCTATTAGGCGAATGAGTCGGCGCCGACATTGGTAATAACACTGGTACATCAATAGTGTTTGGTGTTGAATAAAAGTTAACTATCGAATGGAAAGCAAATCTTCGTTTATCATCACCAACGTTGTCTGTGTATTTTTCTGAAAAATATCTCAAGAATGTAATTACATTCCTGAGATACGAAGGTAATTCAATAAATAAGGTGAATTTTGCTTAGAAGTTGTCTACGGTGAGCACTGTTTACATTGCTCCTTTTTCAAAGCAGTCGATAGTTTGTTTCGTGTCTCAGAAGACTGTCAGCGTGACCTTCTTTAATGATCTCTGTGCCTGGAAATTTTTCTTTACCGGAGAGTCGGTATATTTCCACTCCATGAACTGTATTTTTGATTCAGGATCGTTGTGGCAAGCCCATATTTAGACTATTTTTACTCATGTTTTTTACTAAAACATGCTTTTCCGTATACATTACACGTTCTTTCGTAAATTTGACATAGTTTGCACTTGACAGCCGTCAAAAACTTGATGGAAGACCCCTGTTCCAGCATGGAGCACTCTGTTTGATTTGCCGCCATTTTAAGTAGCCTCAAAACAAATGTTTTTGCAAGATTAGAATAATTTTCGCTATCAACCAATTCCAAACAAAGCAAAATTAATGGAAAAAATTCAGGAATAAAATTATTTTACTTAAAAAAATCCCTCGAAATTATTAAACGAACCTCGTACGATATAACCGATATCCGGAGATCAAAGACAATTTCTCGTTTAAAATTCTCTATATTCAATGATCCTCGTATTTTATCTAATAAAAAATAGCGACCTTTTCTTTTGAAGCCTTGTGCTCGGTGTAAATTAATTCTACGTAAGAGGGCT
This sequence comes from Sepioteuthis lessoniana, assembly GCA_963585895.1. NCBI lineage: Eukaryota > Metazoa > Mollusca > Cephalopoda > Myopsida > Loliginidae > Sepioteuthis > Sepioteuthis lessoniana. Next base: position 104,872,501 of record OY757904.1, read on the forward strand.
TATATATTCTAAGAATTATTCAGGCAATTAAATTCTTTCTTTTTTTGTTTTTGTTTAATATGACGTGTCGACCGGTACATTCTCTGGTTTTCTTCAGGTGTAATAAGTTACGCTGAAGTCTTTTCTCAAAACACCATTTCGCGACCCTTGTTTTCTTTTTAATTCTGTATTTGTCTTGCTTATACATTTCTTTAACGTATTCATGCGAGCTGCTCCCTTGATTTTTCTCACAGTATTTCTTGTCTATGATTTGGACATCATCCAATCATTCGTTTTTCCTCTTTCGCCTGATATGGTCAAGCCATACCTGGCATTTTTAATACTCTGTCTTCGGTTTTAGTTTTTTTTATGTTTACCAACTCTGACTTTGTGGGGACGAATAATTTTCCCATCACGTTTGCTTTTTACTTCCGAAGAAAGAAAGCATAAAATGAAAACTTGTAATACATATCGGTGATAATAAAAAAAAGTCTGAATTGACGAAGTCAGTCTACTAAATTTCGCATAAACTTTAGTCATGTGTCAAGACACAAGAAATGGGTTTATTTATTTTTTGGTTTTAATGGTATATCAACCTTTGTCTTTTTTTTTAAATGCCAAAGCATTCCTTCTTGAAGAACAGTAGTGATGCTATTTAATCCATAAGTAAGGGTGGGGATAAGAGAGTTCAAACTCTTCCTAAGGGTAATAGTTCGAAAGTGAACAGAATAGCGCGATCGGAATTCGAACTTACAACAACGTCGTGGTAGAGCAAATTATCAACGATACAATTCATTCTTAAAAAAAGATAATGGTTGGTTGGTTAGTTTCTTTGTTTAATGGCATATCAACTCTTTTTAGGTTATTTAATGCCAAAGCCATTCTCCTAGAAGAACAGTAGTGGTACTATTTAACTCATAGCTGAGAGGACAAGGGGGTTCATACCTTTCGCAAGGGTATTTGCCCGAAAGTGAACGTAATAGCGCGACTGGAGTACGAACTCGCGTACTGCGATTCTACTTTAACCATTACACCACGAGGACACCCCCAAAAGATAATGTGCCAGACCAAAGAATATCAATAAGTCAATGATTTTTTTCTCAATTCTCAATGAAAAAAAAATCGCACAATTGATTATTTAGAAAAAATCATTCCCCCCCTAAAAACATTACTAATCGTCTGCATTTGATTGCTTCATTCACTGGGAATACATCACCAACCCACCAAATAAATAAATAAATAAGTAAGAACGTATAAACTAAAAAATGTCACCAGACTATTTTCTTTGAACGAGAACAGTGAAGGTATAAGTATATAGAGAGAAGAAGTTATAGATATATTGATGGTTGTCAAAGAAGTTGAAAAAGGACATCGTCTCGGCGAATACACACAAGTGCCTGAGTAAAGATGATATTGCCTAGAGGCGAAGGTGCGTTTTTGTCTATGAAGACGTGAAAGATTTGTACAGTTTACAAACAAGGGTAAAGCACATTTCTTCTTTCTTGACTCAGACCACAACAAACTGTAACTTGGGGGTAAAAACACAAAATTCAAACCATATTTTTTTCATTCCTCCCTTTTCATTGATCAAAGAGACTTGAGTCAATTTTGTATTTCATACTCTTTTTGTAGTGGGTTTAAGTCTTGTTCATATAAAGGTTAAAAATGGAACCCTTGGAACAGACCTTAAGAACCTGGAAAAGAGACAGGATGAACTGAGGATTAGAGGAAGAATTGAATCCATCTAGACCATAGCAGTGTTAAAATCGGTTAGAATACTTAGAAGAGTTCTGAAGGGACATGCTAACACTCAGACATCTGTGAAAAATCATCTGTTAGATTTATTGTGAAAATCTCGCAAGGATTAAAAGCCGAAACTTAGCAAATTATAACCATGCTGATTTGTTTATAGTGGTTTAAGGCTTGTGTACGGTCAGCCATACCTTTTGGATGAGCTGATAACAGAAGATTAGAGCACAGGTTTTAAATTCAGAATTTTCCGTCTTCTGGATTGGTTTGGTTTAGGTCGCTTTTATGGCATACTAAACGTCGTAAAACTTAATGCCGCATCCTGTTTATACTTATATATTATATATATATATGATTTATAAACATTTTTTTAATAACATTTTTAAACGAGCCTGAGATCATTTTTTCGTTGCACAGAGTTAAATGGTTTCAAGTATTCATATTTACTAACCCCTCCGCTCGGGCAGGATATGACACAAGGTCAATTTTTAAGCGAAGTTTAACAGGTTTGAATTCAGAGTTTTCCTTCTCCTAGACTAGTTGCCTCACCAAGGCTGAAGAACCTAGTCTGCCCTACTATTTACCCATAGCTGGAGGGAGAATAATTGGATTCATACCTTTCCCAAGGGTATTAGTGCAATGTGAAATGCAATCAGTCTCGTCTAGGATTTGAACTCGTGTCCGTTTCCTATGACGATAACCATGACACCACGGGCACCTCCAACGAGTTTCAAGTATTCTATGTAACATTAACAATTCAACACCAGTCATTTGTTTGCACACATTTAAATAAATATACATGATACGTATTCGCAGATAATTTCATTTTAGATGAGTTAGAACTAATTTGTTTGCACATTAGTATTGCTATTGTGTCTACAAAGTTAAACGGTGTTATTGCCATCTAACACTTATAATTCAATTCAATATCAATCATTTGTTTGTAGAGAGAGAAGTGGATATAATTATTGCTATTCAGCACTAATAAATCTATTGGATATTACTCCTTCGTTGGCATACAGTTAAATGGTTCCAATTATTGCTATGTATCACAAACAATTCAATTAAACATCAGTCATTTGTTCACACAGTTAAATGATCAAACAGTTCTAGCATGAGTCATTTGTGTGCGTACCGTTTAAAGGTTAAAACGTTATATTTGACAAACAGATAGGACTATCAGGTACTACCACTTCGAGGCAGAGTGGACCTGGGAGCAATGGCAATGAAGGGGTACTCAGTATTCCCCAAAACTCCAACTTTACTGGAGCCTCATCATCAGATTGTTAAGTGTCATACAGGGCACTCGTTGGGGGGGGGGATCTTACCAGAAATGCAGTCGATGTATTCTACAGCCCCAGCTGACTGGGCTGCATAACCTACTAATCTACACAAAACTGGCGGGAGAAGAAATGGATTCATGTTTTTTGACAAGGAAATTAGTGCAAAGAGAAATAAAGCCTCTTCCAAAATTTGAACGCTGTACGCCTATTGTATTTTATTTCGCGAGAACCGTTACATTACACCCTCCTCCTTCTATCAATCATCATCATCATGTCGTGCCGCAAGCACGGATATCTCTGACCCTCTCACGCCACTTCTCCCTATCGTTCATCGCCTCTGGCAGGTCCTCAGGGCTACAATCCGTATCCTCACATAGCTGCTGTATGTATGTTCGAGCTGGTCGTCCTGCTTTTGCCCGGCCATTTGTGGGGGTCCATAGGAGTACATCACTTATGAGCTCGTCCCTGCTTCTCCAGCAGTGTCCTGCGTGGCTGGTTCGTCTCAGTTGGATAATTTTCGTGATGGTGGCCGTATAGTTGGTGCATTGTGGGGTGTTGCCGCCAGGACTTGTTCAATATTGCTCGCAACATTCTTGTGTAATTGCCGTCAAGTTTGATTTCTTTTTTAATGGATTATTTAGTGCCAAAGACATCCTTGTTGAAGAACAGTCGTGGTACTATTTATCCATAGCAGAGGAGATAAGGGAGTTGATACATTTCCCAAGGGTATTAGTTCAAAAGTGAACGTAATAGCGCGAGTGGAGTTCGAACTCACTTATTATGATGTCGCTGTCCAGCACCTTAGCCACTACACCACGGGGAACAGGCGATGCTTTGTTTAGACTGAAACAGACCTCATCTTGCTTACAGTAACTGCTATTTCGAAATGGTATCTCGTTTAATAACTGAGCAGGCTCATTGCTACTTAACTTCGTTGGGAATCAATGTTTTCAGCATGATTCGACCTTTCGTCTCATATCCATAGTAACATTTTTAAAATATATATCAGAATTATTCCATGAAAACATTTTGTCTCTAAATGTTTTTCTCCGAACACCACCTTGTAACTCTGCTTGAAATTTTCTGTATATAACAGTTTATAGAATAAGATACTCTACTATTCTTTAAAGATGGTATTATAAAATAAGATACTCAACTATTCTTTAAAGATGGTACACCTGAAGGAGTATAATAGAATGGCCGAGGGATTTCGTTTTATATATCTTGCCTTTGGGTTTAGTTAGGCTGAGAACCTTTCGGCTCAGCACATGGGTTAGGTGCAAATTTGAGCACAGGTGTTGACGCGCGCGCGGGGAGGATGAGTCGTTCACAGATGTCAAAATAAAAATCCCAGATAGAGAGGTTGACCAGTGGATGTGAATGACGTCATGCACTGGAAGCGCGTGCGGAGGATTTTGGGGATTTTGAAAAAGTCAGTTGAGTTGAATTCCTGGCTCGGAAGAAGACAGTTGACTTTCGCTAGCTCGCCGAAGCCAGGCCAGCAGCCTTGTGGCGGGTGCGCACATGATGGGGGGGGGCAGATGGAAAAGTCATCATAGAAAGATGGTATTTCTCTTCCTTATGTCGAAACAACTCAAAGGTAATAAAAGGTTTCGTACCTGAACTAAGAAGTCGTTACGTGTTTTTCGTGTTTCGGGATTCCTATGTTCTATGTATATATGTTATGAACATTCTATGTACATTTCACATATTCATGTATGCCTATGGTACAGAAGGTCGTCGACTGCATCAGCCGAAATATTGTGTCAATCACAACAAAATAAACAAAGAATGGAGTAACTCAACTCATCCATTATAAGCGGTATGCGACACAAGGTCAGTTTTTAAGCGTAGTACCGCTAGTTTGAATTAAGTTTGGTTGCCTTACGAAGGTTAATGAAACTTATCTCCCCTATCAATCACCAATGGCTGAGAAGAGAAGAGGTAGATTCATGCCTTTCTTTAGGACATTTGAGAGAAGTGAACGCAGTCTCGTTCAGGAACTGAACTTCATGAATTGAGCTTGAATTCTGTTGATTCTATTTCTGAAGATGATAACCGCCTACACAAGAGGCACATTCGTTCGTTTTGATACACAATGGTTTATTAGTTAACTTGTTCGTGACAGTTTACTCCTTATTGTAAAGAAACATATCCTTTACCAATATTTACAAAATTTCAATATCTTCGTACAGTCTTAAAGACAAGAAAGAGAAACGTATATTTGTGAATATCCTCATGATAGGATATTAAAGTATCAAATATGTCGGGGTATATTTTTACTTCAACTTGTCCAGGGGAAGAGTAAGTATTCTGTGTTCTAAATCTATCTGTCTATTCTTCTTGCTACGCAATATCCTGTCATAATTATAGCTTTAAGCAGCTTTCGAGATTCCGGCTTATGCAATGATATTCCTCTCACTATTGAACAATCCACCAGAAATATTTGCTTTTCGCTTTAAGGGATTATTTTGTGCACTTAAATCCAATTGTTCTATCAGGAACCCAAATCCCAGCCAATAAAAAAGGCGTTTTTTAGGGTTATAAGAAACGGACCACACGCACAAATATATATATATATATATATATATATATATATATATAATCTAAAAATACTTTTATTGCAAAATATCCTACAATATTTGAGTATGGCTTTTATAAAACTTCCTATATACTCGTGTATACGTCGATTTCGGGTATAGCACGAAACTTAATAATTTGTCTCTAAATCACGAATTTAAGTTTTGAAGCCTAAGGCTGTTCCTTCAACCTCCCATTATGTCTGAATTCTAAAATTAGGAAATATCATTACTTATGTATAAGTCCACCCGCAGATCTTTCCCCAAAGTTTTGGTCTCGAAATTCGACCTATACTCGTCTTTAATGGCAGTCGAAAGTTACTTGGCAGCACTCATCTCCTCAGCAAGGTTTGGTTAGTTTGTTTTAATAGCATATCAACCTTCGTGGGTTATTTAATGCTAAAGCCATCCTTGTAGAAGAATAGCTGAGATATTATTGAACTCCTTGCTGGAGAGATAAGAGCGTATTAGATCGAAAGGGAACGGAATAGCGCGACTGGAGTTTGAACTCGCTTATTTCAAGGCCAACGTCTAACACTTTAGAAATTACACCATAAGAATTTCCTTATCTTCTCTGTAAGTACAATGTGACAAACTATACTTATTTAAGTGCAACTAGCATAAAAAAGAATCACCATAAAGTATAGTATGCTCAAAATTCTTTGATTCTAATAATTCAAAATGATTAATTATTACGAGATTTGTTCTAATAAAAACATATATATATATATATATATATTTACATATGTAACTTTACATATTTTGAATGTACATATATATATATATATATCACATACACACACGCACGTTAGAGTGTTCGCCAATGGCCCGGGAGACCTAGGTTCAATCCCAGGTCGAGTCATACCAAAGACTTTAAAAATGGAACTTGATACCACCTTGCTTAACACTCAGCATTATAAGGTACGGTTCAAGGGTAAAGTGGAGCAATCCAGGGAATGGAGTAGCGCCCTCCTCTACACCTTGGTGTAGTAGCTATCGAAAAGGGAGCCTTCGGGTCACCCTCGACTATGGTCGCTAACTTTACTTACTTACATATATATAATATGTGCATATATTTCTATAAAATATGTAAAGATACATATATGTGTAATATTTTGGTTCTTAATTGTTGGTTGTATTTTACGTCATATCTACCCTTGGAGTTTATTTAATCACAAATCCTGTTTATGCATTTATATATGAACAGGATTTAGCATTATATATATATATATATATATATATATATATATATATATATTTGATATACATGATTAATAAAGGAATAGTTCATAAATAACATTATTTAAAATCGAGCCAGAGCTCATTTGTTTCAAAGTGTTAAATGGTTTTATGTATTTTTATTTAACACTAATAATTCAATTTAACATAAATCATTTGTCTGTCCACATTTAAATGCTTTCTATTATAGTAAATGACTGAATATTTCTATTTGAACCTTGGATGGGACCCTAACAGGCACTACTAATCTGAGAGTAATGATAATGAAGGAATACTTAACATTTCCCTAACTCCAGGACTGTAGCCTCACCATCAGATGTAGTTTAATATCATACTCAGGATGCTTAAAATATTTTAACACACACACACGCACGCGCGCACACACACACACACACACATATATATATATATATATAATTACGTATATAGAGGTGTAACGTTTCCTTCTCACTTAAAACGTAACTTACTCTCTAACTTGAGAAAGTAACGATTAATTTTCTAATGGGTTAGATCATTTGAATGTTTTTCTGAATTAAACGCTGATTAAAACAAAAATATTTATTAGATTGACAGATAGGGATGAAAACGAATAACTCTGTTTTATTATTAATTTCGAGTTTTATTTTTTCTTATGACCATTTGTATGAGGTGATTGTTTGGCTGATACAGTTTTTTATAATTATTTTCCGTTTCAGTCATAATCTTATTAAAGTTGGCCTACATTCGAACAGGAAAGGTTAGCCTTATGGTAAAGCATACAAATAAGTATATTTTTATAAGAAATAAAATATGTATACTTACTTTCAAAAGTGAGTTTCTTCATAACACACACACACACACACACACACACACACAGATATATATATATATGCATATTTTTGCAGCATTTCCTTCATTAATACAAATTTCCTTGAACATAATAGACATTTTCTGTCAACATATTTTCTTGGTGATCCTTTCATATTGCCATATTGATTTTAAAGTATTCAGCGGAAATTGATTGATGTATTTTTCATTATTGCTTATATCCCAAGTACTTTCTACCCGACTTTGGGCTATCATCAGGGGAGGATCTATTACATAAGTGATGTAACTTTTGTTTTTGCATTAGTACTATGTAGGAAGAAGAGCGTTTGAAAAATTAAATCTTTTAAGTGTAGGTTGCATGTTTAACAGAATTAATTTTCAAACCAGTGCTAATGTACTTAAATGTCTTTAGCTACAGACACTATTTATAGAAACGCATTTAAAAGTAAACGCATACAGTCCAACGGTACAAATGCTCTTCTTCCTACATTGTAGCGCATACACAAACATACACACACGTATGAAACATTTTAAAGTATAAATAGGATAAATACTAATGATGCAATGAAATACACCAGGTTGAACCGCGTAACTTACAATTGTCACGTGAGTCAAAGATATCGATTCGGTTGAATCCAAGAGACACTAGCCTTCAGATTGGCTCACCTGAAAACCGTCAAAGTGAAATCAGGAGATTTTATCCGATTATTATTATTATAATTATTATTATTGTAGAAAGATTTTCACACCAGCGTTAGACGACGGTTTCTCATTGGAGTTTGAATGACAGCTAGTCCCCACAAGTTTCCAGGACTCTTCTTAGTATTCTTGCCGATCTTAATAATGCTGTAGTTTGGATGGTCACCAAGTATCTTCTCATTTCCAAGTCCTTCAGTCCCTGTATCAATACTTTGGTGACTGAGCACCAATTACAATTGGTATCACTGTCACTTTCATGTTCTACAGTTTTTTCAATTCCCTAACAAGGTCTAAGATTATTAGGGGTAACATGAAAGTGTGCATAAAAAAATTATATCTTTGATTTGCCGAAGAACAGCACTTTATCAGCATTTAACGCCGGGTGAATCGTTACATTTTTGGAGGATTTGAAATTTTGAATGACGTCAGCAGTTTCCGAGGAAATTACTGGAATTAATGACACATGTTCAGAATTAATTTTTCTCTCGTTTAGATTTACTTGAGATTACTTGAAGGCTTCTTGTTGAAAATTTATTCAAAATATTGAAAAGACGTTGTTTTAGTTTGATTGCGAAAGTATTGGCTTAATATGAGACAACCGTCTGTGCGCTTGTGTGCGTCTATGTCTGTGTTAATGAGCTATGTAAATGCACATAGGTTGGCCAATGACATTTTTATAGGCAGGTTTTCTTGATAATAATAATAATTATGATAATGATAATAATGATAATAATAAAAGAGGCCTGTTCCAAAATAAGCACAGACCCGCACTTACACATACTGCGTATCATCCCGTTTAAATTGATCTTTTGTATATGACAAGTTAGGATCACGAAATGATTTATTTATGTCATAAAATTTTTAATCCAAGAGTTGCTCTAAGTCCTTTTTATTCAATTTGAATTTTAACCTTACAAAATTAAATCAGAGAAAATCTTATAAAAATAAGTCAATGCCTATTTTTTTTATCAAAAATTTAGGTCTTTAATCAACTTATACAAGCGTATATCTATATATGAATACATTCAGAATTTATTAATTACAGGAATGGCTTTACGTAATTTTAGGTCTCCAAAATTCAACATATACATGGGCATATATATATATATATATATATGTGTGTGTGTGTGTGTGTGTAGTTGGTCATAACTGATAGATAAACGGTCCAAATTTAAACATTCCTTCTTGGATTAACTATTCACTAATTCTAGTATTCTATATTGAATTTTCTTTCAAAAGATCTTTAGAAAAATAGTTTTTTCTTTTCCTCCCGCTTCTCACTCCCGCTCCTGCGCCGTGCAGTACTTTATTTTACTGTATTGAGCCAGAAATATTTTCTATTTATAACTCATACTAGATTTCAGTTTTGTCAAACGAATTTCACCAGATGATTGTGTCTCCTGTTCGATAGAAGTCATATTTAACTTATTGTTATGAAACAGTCCTAATAAGGTGATCTATCTATCTATCTACCTATCTATCTATCTATCTATCAACTCCAACTCTCTCTCCCTCTCTCTCTCTCTCTCTCTCTCTCTATATATATATATATATACAAATGCACACTCAATTATGTCAAGTTTTTATCCAACTCTACTGATCAGCATTTGAGAACTTGTTGGTTTGGTTTGGTTTCTTTGTTTAATTACATATAAACCTTCGTGAGTTATTTAATGCCAAATAAGTTGAGGGTTAGTGGGTTAATAACGTACTACGATGTTGCAGTACAGCACTTTAGTCAATAAGACATGATGACTCCTTTTCTGAGCACTTTTAGATTTTTAAAATTCTCAAATGGCTTTTTAATGAATGTTTATTGTCATATATATATATATATATATATATATATATATATATATATATATATATATTTCAATCATACATCCTAGATGCATCAGGGAGGTATTCAGTGATGCACTGTCTTCATCGCCGATTTCATGTTATTTTGCATCACATCAGCTCCGACAGTAACCTCGGCATGACTCTGGAAGAGCCAAGCCGCCTCCTTAGTCGTTTCGTGCTACGCTCGTGCCTCTACCAAAGCAAAAAAAAAAAAAACCCAAAAACTAATAAGGCCGGACTTCGGTCGTTCTTATAGACATCTGTCCTTCAGTAAACAGCCAATGAAAACAGGGCATTCCACACTCCTCTACTATATATAATACCATCTTTACCTCATCCGGTTTCGACTGACCACTTCCGGATTCGGTACCGAGGTAAGATGCTATTTTTAATACTCGTCCACGTCCATGATTTACACTTCACCACACTTACACAAATCTCCCGCCAAATCTATCTTATACTAATACTTCCAAACTAACATGAAATAAGCCCTTACTCAAAACTATTCTGTCTGTCTTTAACTCTTACTTTATACCCTTATATATATATATATATATATATATATATATATATATATATTCTGATACTAAAAACGAAGGTAGTTCTTAATGATGGCAAATGCATAGTATAGAATTGTACAAAATAATAAGCTTCGATATGTTGGGAAAGAATCCTGGTACTCTTAGCATTTAGAGATTATGCACATTGTACCGATTCACAAACACCTACTGTCTCTAAAACCAAACCAGATCATTATACGATATCCACCCAGTTTTTGACAAGTAATCAACATTGAACTGTTCACCAGACCTACTAAGGCAACCTTCAGAAGTATCAGCTACCAATGTAATATTAGTGTATAGGGTTCGTGATTGCATTCGTCGTCGTAAAAATGCCTTTGGTATTTAGGGACATGTTAAGATGAGTGATATCAGCTATATGGTATATGAAAATATAACGTTTGAGATACACTGTCCGAGCAAGTCAGTCACACATTTGGAAGCCAAAGATAGAGTAAATTGCCCTTACCTTCCTTAAAAATCAGCATATAAAATTGTTATGGGGACATATCCTATCATACCCCAAAGATGGACTCGTCCAACCTAAACATATTCTCCGAACTAGCTCGTTCGGGGAAGACTTCTCGTTTCTTGCGAGACATTTGATAGACAGACTGCAAGCCGAGAACGGCTAGTAATTCTTTTATATGACTTCCCTTTTTCTGCCAATACTATAACGTTCACCTATCAGCCGTTGTTTGAGTTGTTCTTCCACCGGTCTTATTTGAAGACCACAAAAAATAAATCTTAGCTTTTACCCAAGCTAAAACACCCATCACTAGAACCAACAGAAACTATGCTACAATACAAATTGGGAGATTCAAAATTTTACAAATGGACAAACACACAGACTCACTCACAAACAAACAAAATGAAAAAGTCTCATTGAATACCCCATTAACCAGGACTTGTGCCATACATGTTCTCTAACGAAAGTATCAAACTGGAAACGTACACGTATGTAAGGACAGAACAAAGAAATTCTAAAAAATACAAATCTCTTCGTAGACCTACTCATTTATATATATAAGTGGGAGTGAATGCACGTATAACTGACTGAATTTAAATTTCTGAATGTTATGAATAATTTATTTAAATAAATTTTGGAATACCAAAATTGCTAATTTTTTTGGTAATCGAATATTGGTAAGCCACATACACGTTTTTTTGGATTACTTTTATCATGCATACAAATATATATATATATATATATATATATATATATATATATATATATATATATATATTGTTTGTGTATATATATATATACCCCTGGACAAAATATAAGACTACCCTCAAAAATGAAGAAAAATATATTGTTTACAATTTTTAAATTATGAAAATCAAATAAATGAAAGATAAGGTATAAAGACAATTAAATCTAAAAGATGAAGAAATTTCAGTTCATTCTTATATGTATATTAGCATTTATGCTCAATCTTAAAATTTTGTTTTGACATAAATATAGACTAATGAACAGAACTATCGAATATAAAGGCAAATTTTTATCCAATATTTTATAGATCCTCCGTTAGATTTGATAACCTCAAAAATTCGCTTAGGCATCCCACCAACTTGTTTCTGAAGTTGAACCAAAAGTATTTTTCCATGCGTCTTTCTTGTGCGAGAGATAAATCATTTAGCATCTTAACATAATCTGCTGCTTTTTGTCGACCACTGATAAATTATGGCTTAAGTTTACCTGAAGATGAGAAGGCCTCCCCACAGAGCAGAAGAGATCCTCCTCCACTATGCCTTGTTGAGTAATTCTCTTCTGGAAAATTTTTTGTGTGCCAGTACTTCGGAAAGCCATCTGACCGTCTAAATTGAATTTCTTTTCGTCTGAGAAAACAACTTTTCGCCATTCTTTAGTACTCATGGTTTGATATTGACGAGCATACTCCAGTCGTTTTTCTTTGTGCTTCATAATTAACCTTGGACGATGAATTCTTTTCTTATGTTTTTTTTTTTCGTTAAGTGCCTTTTAATTGTTCTAGTACTGCAAAGAATATCCATTAGAGATTTCAGTATTTTTGATGTTGACGAAGCTTTCTTTTTTACTTCGGGAATAATACTTCTCTTGAATTGTGATAATTTTTCTGGCTTGCCAGTGGGTTTTCTTGTTCCATACTTATTTGGATTTTTCAAGTAAATGCAGATAACGGTTTTACTGCGTCTAAGGCCTATGAAATTTCTCTCTGAGATTTTTCGACTCTTTTCAGAGCTGTTATCTCGTCTTTCTCAATTTCAGATAATTTAGTTCCTTTATCCATGCATGTTTTTAGTATTCTAAGTATTACAGTTTGATAGCTTTTATATTACATATACTCTATATAATAAAGTTTTCAATTAAATTAAGTCCTTTTTTTCTTTACTTTTTAAGAATAAGTTTTAAAATTTGGAATAAATGCTAATATACAGATAAAAAATGAATTGAAATTTCTTATTATTTTAAATTCAAATATCTCTTAAGCCTATCTTTCATTTATCTGATTTTTATAATTTAAAAATTGTAAACAAAATCTTTGTCTTCATTTTTGAGAGTGGTCTTACATTTTTGGTCCAGGTGTGTATATATATTTACTCACATATATACACCTTTGTGTATACCTTTTTTCAGAGTTTCATATGACATTCGCACCAGTTATTCGCATAGTCCCTCGGGACATTCTTCCCTGGCAATACTTGGCCCCTTGTCTAAAAAGAACCAGGCTGAGTCGATTGTTTGTCGCTAGAAGCACCGATGAAAGGAAATGTCGAAGAGACTTAGCATTTTTTGTAATGGCGACAAATACGTCTCAATTTGGATTCAGATCACCAAGTCTATTCCTACAGCGATAGCCGTTACGTCACATGTGCTTCCGTTTTCTTTTTTTTAAAACGATACTTCAAATCTTTAATGTAATTTTCATCTATCAATAATCTTTAGGCTAGCGATACCAACTTTTTGTCAATGAAATAACAAATAGAATATTTAACATCTTTCGACGTTACAACTATTTGAAGTCATTATAAAATAGAAATTATCTCAGATGTTAAAGAATAAAGTCATCAACAGGTTTTTATAACACAGATTGATGATACTATTTACCAACCCCTCCGCTCGGGCAGGATATGACACAAAGTCAATTTTTAAGCGGAGTTTAACAGGTTTGAATTCAGAGTTTCCTTCTCCTAGACTAGTTGCCTAACCAAGGCTGAAGAACCTAGATTGATGATAGAAAACGAACTAGTTTCACTTGACTAAAAAACTATTAACATTTAAAAGGAATGGTAAAAATAAATATCTTGACATTGCATCAAATCAAGGGTGTGGCAGCAACAGTCTATAGTCGTTTTATGTGTATATGTAGACTTGAAAATTTAGCCGAGAATTGTTGCAAAGCTGAGAGTCATTTCAGAACTCCAAAAGGGATAGAAGGAGAATCAGTGAAAGAGAGGGAGGTGAGAATAAACAGCGAGATATTACGATGTTTAAAGTTCATTAAAAATGACCTCATGTTAATTTTGACTTGATGGGAAGTCGGAAAAATCCCCCATTACATGCATGCAAAGAAATAGGCGTATGATTAAGTGCATCGCCTAATGGTAAACAAAATTCATTGAGCTTACTAAGCACATACACCGAACATTATGAAGTGAAAATTTCAGATTAAAGTGAAGTTGAAAAGTATGATTAAATTTACTAATCTGTCCTCCTTCATAATCCAATAAATAGTCACAGATACACACACAGCCACAGACGCACGCATAAATACATTCATACAAACATCATATATATATATATATATATATATATATATATATATATATATATATATATATATACATATATATATATATATATACACAAAAGCACTTCAGTTACATACAAACAGATATCACATATATACATGCACATACACTAAAATCACACAGACACACAGACACCCACCCACATATATATATATATATATTGTCGGATTACAATCCTTTATTTACTTTTCACACACACACACACACACACACACACATTATATATATATATATATATATATATATATATATATGTATATAATTATTTATATATAGTCCTCATGGATAAATACACAAACACAAACAGTATATTTACACATATACACACAAAGACACTATCTATTTATATTTATACACAGACAGAGAGACTCTTCACACACACACACACACACTGATATTAAATTTTTGGAAATTGAACTGTTTAATCTCTATTGTAAATACGAAAGAGAAACATTTTCATTATCCCCTGATCGGAAAAACTGGAAACTGGCAGTTGGTGTTGTTATGTTTGCTTTTAAAAAGTGATTTACAGATTGCTGCATCTTAGATTTTGAGCACTTTTCCGCGTGAAAGACTGCCAGACAACCGTAATTTGTCCTTAATATTTTCGAAAATTATACACACACACACACACACACACACACACACACACACACACACACATATATATATATGTTATTAAATATGTCAGTTTAAATTTTCAAACTATCACGCGTGCACACTGACAGATTTACAGACACGCACATACACACACACACACACACACACGCATTTATATATATATATATATATATATATATATATATATATATATATATGCTGTAGGAAATAACTTTGTAACACGCTGACGGACGATGTCAATTTTAACTCGGATACTAATGTTCATAAGATCTGATTACTGATGATACACCCTGTATTATGGAACCTGTGCACGTATTGATTTTTATATGTATAATGAACAGTAATCTAGAAATATTATCTGTATCACTAAATTGAAATGGATTTGTAGGTTTTTGCAATTTCATTTTAGGTCAGTATGTATATATATATATACGTGCGTATCTACACGTTTGTGTTTGTGTGCAATATATATATATATATATATATATATATATATATATATATATATATATATATATATATATAATGTATATTTCAGTAAATTCATTTGTATTATAATGACAAAGATCACTAGCATCAAAATGTCAATTCGATTTTCCAAACAGTCCTTTTCTTCCTCATTCCTACGGATTTAAATTCCAAACCTTACCTCTCGTAAAATTATTTTGCTCTTTTTTTATATTTAAACATATAGCTATTAATTCTCTATACTCTCACAAATACATATAAATTCCTTACATATATATATATATATATATATATATATATATATATATATAAACTGGTAGGGGGCTTATTTATCTTCTACATGCTTATATATCTTCTACATGCTTTGAACATCTATTGATTTGATGAAAGAAAACGGCTTTCCACTGGTAAAGGAAAGAAGCAGAAGATACCCCGCACAAACTATTACGGACGCAGACAACGCCGATAACATAGCACTTCTGGCAAATACACCTGCCCAGACCGAATCCCTGCTACACAAGTCTGGAAAGAGCAGCATTTGGTATAGGCCTCCATGTGAACGCAGAAAAAACAATACATGTGCTTTAATCAAAGAGGTGACATCTCCACACTAAATGGTGGTTCTCTGAAACTTGTGAACAAATTCACCTACCTCTGAAGCAGCATCTTATCTACCGAAAATGACAGCAACATGCGACTAGTAAAAGCATGGACAGCTATCGAAAGGATATCGGTGATGTGGAAGTCAGACCTGTTCGATAAAATAAAACGCAGTTTTTTCCAAGCAGCGGTCGCATCAAAACTGCCATATGGATGCACCACATGGACACTGACTGAGCGTATGGAGAAAAACTTTATGGCAATTGCACAAGAATGCTACGAACTGTATCTAACAACTCCTGTACGGCAACCTACCACCCATCACGAAAACCATCCCAGTTAAACGAATCAGACATGCTGGACACTTCTGGAGAAGTAAGGACAAACTCATAAGCGATATACAGTTGTGGACCGCTTCACATGGACGAGCAAAGGTTGGACGACCAGCTAGAATCTACAGCAGCTCTGTGGCGATACAGGATGTAGCCTGGAAGACCTGCGGGGACGATAGAGACTAGTGGCGAGGGAGGATCCGGGAAATCCGTGCTTGCAGCACGACATGATAATGATTATATATATATATATATATATATATATATATATATATATATATGTGTGTGTGAGAGAGAGAGTAGAAGTAGATTAAGTTCGACAGAATATATGTAGATAAAGGTAAAAAACAGAAGGAAGAGATATGTTTGGTAATTCGTTTAATGTGCCGACGCGTTTTGATTTCAAGGTTTTGTTTGAATACAAAAATATTTTATCAAAATTATCATTATTTTTTTAATATGAGAAATAATTATAACAAATATTTTTTTGATTTAGTTGAAAGTCTTTATCAGGGTCAATAGATGTTGTTCATAACATAATGAAGATTTCCAATCGGAATAAAAAAATATTATTATGTTATAATTATTTCTCAAGCTTATCTTTCTTCCGTTTTTACATTTTTCCACACACACACACACACATACACACACACACACAAACATATATATATATATATATATATATATATATATAGAGAGAGAGAGATGGATATTAATTATCCATTGGGTCTGAAGAAGTCCTGTATTAATTTTTTCTTCATGTTTTTGGTTCACACCAGAAACTGAAAATACGGGATGGAAATAAATTTATAATCCTGAATTAACCGGTCTTTGGTTTTTTTCTTAAAGATATATATATATATATATATATATATACATAGACTGATAGATAGATATTGTTGGTTGAAAAAGAGAAAATTAAATATTTTGAAATGAATTGGTCGGCAAATGATTTTGAATTTGTAATTTAGATTTTTATCATTGTGGCTCCATATATTCGTGCTCCACATGTTTCGGATATTTCAGTCCTTGTTAGGAGTCCCATGAATTTTGGCTGTGTGTTAGATTCTTTAAAACGTTCATGAATAGTTAACTCCAAAGAGACCACCACTGATACGAAACATGAAATTAAACAAAATCAAAACAATCTATCAAAACAGTTTATTAAAGAAACTTGATGCTCACACACGTGGACTGAAATCACCGAAACACATGTGGCACGTGTATGGACTAATGATCATAAAAAAAAATGAGTATCAAATTTGAAATAATTAGCGCACTTATTCATTTTAAAATCTATCTATCTATCTTGGAGGAAAATATCGACAGGGCCCATCAGCTTGGTGGAAAAACATGAAGATCTGCGAGAACAATGTGTTAGAAATGGCTGGATAACAAATAAATTTCTTAGCTTGATCAGATGCCGAGGTTTGATTACCAACCCAAACTCCTGATGACTGACTAATCTTGGTCTTTTACAATCAGATAAGAGAAAATATATATACTTGAAAAAGAAAAAAAAATCCAGATTAAGGTCATTTCTGTATCATTGTAGATATGGCATTCCCACAGAGTGAGGACTAACCAACAAAGCTTGTCGGTAACAAGAGGTACTTCTAGGGCGCTCTGGATTAGTGGTAATGGTGTTTTGGTCTGGAAATAATAACTCAACCCAGAGTCATCATCAGATGAAATCTTTGTTGGAAGAAACACTGCTGTTGACTCAGCAATCATTGAATTTATTCATAAAACTCAAAATATCGAGCAATAATTAAAAAAAACAATTATTCAAAGCCTAACAAAAAGAACAGGTTGGTCATTGGGATCGGATCATCAAGTTCCGATGATCAACTTGGGTCATGAAACTGGAAATTGTACTGAACGCTTGCGATGCTTGATTTCAATGTTTTTTTTACGTTTGGCTTGGTTTGGTTTTATTGCACATCAATCATTGTAGGGTATTTAATGCTAAATCCATTTTATACATATAAACAATTCTTAGTTTAGTCTAAGTGCACAGTTCTATTTTAAACAATTCGGTTTAGCATAAAAGCACTGTTTAGTTCTGTTTGACCTATAAATAGAGCCCTATCAGGTGCTACTATTTCGGGCCAGAATAGACCTGGGACCGGTGTCAATAAAGAGGTACTCAGCATTCCCCAAAGCTGCAGCATTACTTGAGCCTCACCATCAGATTTTATTGTATCATATCCAGGACACTCCTTGAGGGAGTCATACGCCTCGAGAAATACAGTCGGTATATTCTGAAGCTCCAGGCGACTGGGCCATTTTTTAGGTTTTAAATGATTGTTTTTCATATTATTTTGACTGTTATCTGGCTCTATTCTGAATATCGAGCACTATTACACAGACAATTTTGTTTTAAATAGCACTAACGCACACATTGACACACACATACACACATCTATATATACATAGTGAATTTTTCTCATCTATTAATCCATATTTTTACAAAAGATTTTTGGTGAACCAACTGATACTATTTACCAACCCCTCCGCTCGGTCAGGATATGACACAAGGTCAATTTTTAAGCAGGTTTGAATTCAGAGTTTTCCTTCTCCTAGACTAGTTGCCTAACCAAGGCTGAAGAACCTAGTCTGTCCTACTATTTACCCATAGCTGGAGGGAGAATAATTGGATTCATACCTTCCCCAAGGGTATTAGTGCTATGTGAAATGCAATCAGTCTCGTCCGGGATTTGAACTCGTGTCGCCGTGTCCATTTCCTACGACGATAACGACTACACCACGGGCACCTCCCAACCAACTGATAACGGTCAACGAGATTAGTTTCCTCTCATTCAATCCATAGTAGCCGACCTTAATATTTTCAAAGTTTTACTTTACGTTTTGGGCCATATTAGTGGGGCACCCTGTGGAGATCAAATTCATGACGATAGCTTTAAGAGCTTGGTAATCAATTTTCGACGACAGGCATCATGAATTTATACTGAAAATATATATTCTTCTCCCGTTCTTGCCTTGATGTATTTTGCTATTTGTGCTAAAATGCATAAATTACCAAGTTATGTTATCAGGTTGAAATACATTTAAATACATTTACAATTAACACATTTTCGCTTGTAATAATTATACCGAACTAATAGCAAGTCGTTGTCTGTTTTTAAATCGTCATAAATCTTAATATGCAAGATGCTGCAGAAGAAAATTAAAAAAAAAAATCAACATTATATGCAAATCAATGGAATAATAACTGTAGAGGGAGTCAAACGTTTTGCAATATTTTAGTACGTGTTAGTTTACGACGTGTATCTAACGTAATCAAAGCAATTCAGGCTGTGTTAGTTAACTACAGAGGTTGACAGTATCGTGTTAATTGGTGTGCTGACACGTTGTGCATTGCTTCACTCTGAGTGTGATCTGAAAGCTGCTCAGATGAACATCCTACGTTGTCTAATTCGGGAATTTTTTGTTTTACGAGTTTAACCCCAGTGTCACGGAAACAGCCAAAAACATTTGTTGAATGAAAGGTGAAAGTGTACTTGATGACAGTATAGTAAACAGGTGGTGGAAGAAATTTCGCTCGGGCAGCAAGAACATCAACATGATTGGGTAGGCTGAAAAGTGTTGATTCCAAGGACGTGCCCCAAGCCATAAAGACAAATCCGGCGAGTAGCCCTCGGAGAGTATCAGGTGAGCTAAGCATTTCACAGTCAAGTACGACCTGTGCAGAAACATCTGAAGCTATCGAATTCTGCCTGACTTTAGCAAAATATTGCAAAACTTAATACAATTTTAAAAGCGTTGATTGAATTATTGCATAATTCATTGAACTTTGTTATACTAGGTGGGGTAGAAATACCTTTCACATTTTTAACAGTCACCAGTGTGGTGCAAGTGAACTTAGGCAAGTGGCAATGGTAGCTCCATCAAGTCAATGTCTAACAGTGTTTCTGTCATTTTTTAGCGAATAGCATCCTTTAATTCTTCTAGGTGGCTTTATTTTAACCGATTAATGTACAATTTTGAAACTTTCAATCCAGGACAGCATCATTCCGGCGAGGCTGGTCACCTTGTGCCTCACGTTACAAATATTACAAAACTGTTGACTCATCCTAGTAATTATAAATATTGATCTAGAGCATGGCTTCTCAAACTATTTATTTGCTGTACTCCTTGTAAACAAATCCAATTTCCATTGAACCCCCCAATAAATTAATTAAATAGTAAATTACTAAACATCACTAATTTTCGAATGTTTAATACAATTTACTTAAAAAAAAGATCCCGTAAACTATAAATGCAAACACACCGGGTTATTTTTCAATGGAAAGGATGGATTTCGTTATCCCTGAGGGGATCACGAATATTCGGTTACTGGTCTATGAGTTTGACCCGTTCTATGTTCAAAGTGCTTCCATGCTTAGTAAATAGCTAAACCAAGATACCACAGAATACAAATTTGGTAAAGCTAGTAAAATGAACCAACTTTTTGTCAAGGAAATAACAAATAAAATACTTAACATCTTTGGACGTTACGCTGTTTTAAATCATTATAAAATAGAAATTATGTCAGTAAATGTTATAGAATAATGTCATTAACCGGTTTTTAAAACACTGATTGATGATAAAAATGCGAACAAGTTTCACTTGACAAACAAACTATCTATACTCAAAAGGAATAGCAGTGCGGCCTATATTGGTTTTATGGATTTATGTATACTTACTCGAGAGTTGTAGGGGGGGCCTCGTGGTGTAATGGTTAAAGTGATGGACGGTGGAATCGTGGTAAGCGAGTTCGTACTCCAGTCGCGCTATTACGTTCACTTTCGGGCAAATACCCTTGGGAAAGGTATGAACCCCCTTATCCTCCCAGCTATGGGTTAAATAGTACCGCTACTGTTCTTCTAGAAAAATGGCTTTAGCATTAAAAAACCTACAAAGGTTGATATGCCATTAAACAAAGAAACCAAACCAAACCAATCGAGAGTTGTAACAAAGCTGAGAAGTCATTTAAAGTCCCCAAAGGTGATAGAGTCAGTAAAAGAGGGATAGAGATTAAATAACGTTGTTACGATGTTTTATGAAACTTTTATTGCTTCCGTTTTTAATTCGACATAAGATCACCATTGGTTTGTTATTTTTCTTAATGAGGAACGTCTGGACAATACCCCACCACGATAATCAGCGTCTCCGATGAAACACATCTGTTTTAGTGACTCTATAATTAACTCTCTCTCACCCTCACTGGTCTAGTAACATGAGAGGGAGTCATGGCTAACGTAATGGCTAACGTGCTGGACTGTGGTCTTAAAGTAAAGGTATTCGAACTCCAATGGCGATATTACTTTCACTTTCGAACTAAAGCATTTTCGAAAGGTATGTATCTTTTTATCCACGAGGTATGGGTTAAATAGTATCACTGATGCTCTTCTACAAGGATGGCTTTAGCATTAAGTAGCCCGTGAAGATTGATATGCCTTTAAACAAAAATAACAAAACAAAATAAGATAAAATAAAAAAATTGTCTGGCGGAACCCATCCCTCTCCTGCTAGTTTGAATTCAGAGATTTTCATCCTTTAGAATCTTATGCCAAGGTTAAAAAGTTCAATCTGCGCTACTATTCACCTATACTTAGAGAGAGAAAAATTGGATTCATATCATTCCCTCTGATATCAGCTACGCACTATGGGAATTGCAAACAGCCTCTTTCAGAGTTTGAACTCAGGAAGTTGATTCCACTTTCTACAATGATAACCGTTACACCACAAGCGCCTTTATTACGTAACAGAAGATAGAGCAATTTTCTGTTGTTATTTGACTAAAAAGGGTTTCGAGAGAGGCAGCATTAGGAAACTGGTATAGAAAAAGTTCAAAGTGAAAGCGATTTAATGAGAACGTAATTCATCTTCGTTGTTTTCACGAAGATTTGCGAAGGTTCGGTTTATCTATTCATAAACGACAAAATTTCATTTTATGTATTTAAATTCCGGCAGGCATCGGACATCAGCTGTTTCCTGTGGAATAAATCGGATTCCACGAGAAGAAGGCTGAAGAGTAAACCGCAGAAACTTCGTAAATAAAACAAGAGAAATTGTCCGATTAAAAGAAAAAAGAAAAAAAGAATAAAAACCCCGCTCTAAGAGAATAAATGTTATCGCTGGCATTGTATATAATTTCTTAGAAAACTGTTGGGTTGTTTTATTTTTAATCCTTTTATCAATTCAAATTGATACTTTTGAGATGTTTGTTTATAATGTTTGAATGTTTTGAATAATCATATTTTTGTATATTCGAGCACATGTGAACTTCTATAATGTAATAAGATCTTCGATATTATGTTCTTCTGCACAAACGCAAGGCGTACATCTGATTGAAATTTAATGCTTCTGTTAGTCTTGAAAATCTTATCCTTTTATTGATTTGCATATAATGTTGGAACGTACTATATTGATAAACATGACGTTAAAGTGAAGCAAGTGTTGGTAAATGTATGGGTTCAAGTAACGCCTAAAAATGTTAGTGGGCTATAAATATTCGATTAACACACAAGAGTTAGGAGTAGATTTCTTAATATTTCAGCATTTATTTCCTGAGGAAAGGCAGGAATTTATGATTTTAAAGGCTGTGCTATATTCCAATAAAGAGGACATAGTTAAACCAGCAATACTTTTGGAACACATCTTGTTTCATAGATATCAAAATATTAAAATGCTATGTCAAATATAGAGAGAAACTTTCCAGTCACTATCTATCTATCTATCTATTGATAGAGGATAAAACTATAAACTGAGGATGTGTGTTTCAATTTACTCGAAATCAAACGTACAGATAATATAACTAGAAGACAGAAAATATAAAAATAGATAGGTACAGAAATTCCAGAATACATATAAGCGGCATACAGACGCAATATTAATACAGTGTATGTAATTCTTTGGCGTTTATACAAACCAATACTTCAATAGAGTATTACTACGTCTCAAAATGGCCGAAGAATTCATCAAGAAAGTTGCTCGCCAAAAACTTACGCATGCCGTACCCTGTTTAAAATCAGCATCGTCTAGCAGAGTGTTGCAATTTTAGTTTCTCTTATATATATATGTACGTGTGTGTGTATTTACGCAAATATGAGTACATTCACATTCGAAATATTGCACTTGATCATTATATATATATATATATATATATATATATAAGAATCTTTTATAATATATCCTTTTATTATATGATAACGATTATATAGTACATTTATACATAATAAGGATTAAAGCATTTCATATATCATGATATCATACATTTATACATATGATCATGATCATTATATATATATATATATATATATATAAAGATCGAGAACAATTTTTCATTCATATATATATATATATGTTTGTTGAAGGTCTAAAGAAAAAATAAAGATAAATTTTAAGATGGGGGGAGTCTACGAAGAGATTTTTTAAAACTTATTTATTTTGTTCTTACATACATGTTATATATCTGTATGTTTCCAGATTGTTGCTTTTGTCACAGAATATATGTGGCACAAGGCCTTGTTAATGAGTATTCAATAAGACTTGAGCTCACTCTTGTTCGCAGTTTGAATGTTTTTCCGTTTGGTTGTGGGTTTTATATCGAGGTTATTCTCCCTTTTTCTTAGAGTGTGTTTACTTTAGTCTGCTTTACCCCTTATTCAATGAGATTTTAACATAAACGTGTTTGTAGTTTGAATGGCTTTTAATTACTTATGTAATATATATATATATATATATATATATACGTTTATTTCCATTTGTGTGTGTTTACGATTCATGTTTTATTTAACCTTGGTTTAAATTTATCTACAAAGTTCCTTTCCTTTATTTGAAGTAGCATGTAGTCGTTGGTTTGATAAATTGGCATTATTTTGAATTCACCTCGGTTACATTGGGATAGGTATTTCGAAGTATTTAATTTCCCGTTTTCTTCTATTTTGATATTACTCTTGTGTAGTATATATACACATAAAAACATAAGTAATTAAAAAACATTCAAACTACAAACACGAGTAAGTTAAAATCTCACTAAATAGCCATTAACTAGACATTATACCAGACATGTTCTCAAACGAAAGCATCAAGCTGCAAAACACACACACACACACACACACACACACACACACACACACACACACACATATATATATATATATATATAAATAGATGTGCATACATATCCACGGACAAAAACTATTTAAAAAAAAGGGAAGAATTACCTGTAAATTTAAAACTACTCTGCCACCCCCCCTAAATTCCCCAGATACATCCGCATACACACAGAGAGAAGAAAAGTAGCCTTATTGAAATCCAAAACCACTCCAACGCATACACACAACGACAAAAATATATCAAATATCAAAGACGGGTAAAGCAGACTAAAGTAAATACACTCTAAGAAAAAGGGAGAATAACTTCTATATAAAACCCACAACCAAACGAAAAAACATTCCAACTGCAAACAAGAGTCTCATTGAATACCCCATTAGCAAGGCCTTGTGCCACATATGTTCTCTCACGAAAGCAACAAGCTGGAAACATACAGATATATAACTCGTATGTAAGAATAAAATAAATAAATTAAAAAAATACAAATATCTTCGTGGACCTACCTCAATATATATATATATATGAAAAATTGTTCTTCATCTATATATATATATATATATATATATATATATATCATTGTTTTTGTATGTGTGTGAAGAGATTTAAGCATAAATAGATAAAAGTATGTGTGTGTGTGTACACGCATAGAAAGTTAGGTAATACACGATTGTTTATGCATGTGTTTGCACACGCATTTACGTATTCAACAATAAGATAAGTATATATACACCATATTTTGCAGCATATATTTTGCACGTTACTCTTCTTTTTTACAAATATGATCCTTAAAATCAGCCTTCATCTACAATGTGAAGACAAGCCTTGAGATCATGTTTAGGGGTCTACAAACTGAAAACTGACTTCTAAAAATACTTTTTTCAAAGTATTTCCTGAAAAATCTATACATATAGGTGCTCTTATATGCCGAAAAATAGGTATCTATTTAGTTAATCTGTGTTTAATGGCATATATATATATATATATATATATATATATATATATATATATATATAATTACGAAATTAATTAATATATACAAGTTAAAGTAGTAAGTGGAAAGTTACTGGTAGTACATATACAAAACAACTTCTCTATTGATTTTTTCCGCACTCCATTTTTAAAGTACACACCCACGCACACACATATATATGTCTGCGTGTGTGTGTGTGTGTGTGTGTGTGTGTACCATGTGGCGCAAAAGTCACTTACCATTAAAAAAACAAATAACTTTTAAAAATTCATTGTCTACTTTATTTAAGGCATACTATATTCTGCCATCAATTCAAAGTAATATCCAAAAATGGACCGGATGAGTAGAGTGTATGCCACTGGTCCGGGAGACTGGGGTTCATTCCCTGGTCAAGTCATACCAAAAACTCAAAAAATGGTACTTCAAGCCGACTTGCCTAACACTCAGCATTATAAGGTAAGCATCAAAGGTAAAGTGGTGCAATCCTGTGAAGGAGTAGCGCCCTCCCTTACTCGTCAGAGTAGTAGCTATTGAAAAGGGAGCCTTTTCTTTTACTTAATATTCAAAAATCAAAATAAATGTATTCAAAGAAATTTTTTTTTTCTAGCTTTTTTATATTCCTTCAAAAGTTGTTCATTTTATAAAATGGTAAGTGAAATTTCCGCTAGTATATATATATATATATATATATATATATATATATATATATATATATATATATATATATATATATATAAAGGGTGTTTCATAAAGGACGCAATGTTGATTATCAGAGGTTAGGATTTATGTGCGCATACATTTTTTTTACCAACATTTTTATTATGAATCTTTATATATCTATCTGTCCGTCTCAGGATCTGTCAATTTATGTCAGGTTACAATTAAACTTTCAGAAATTGTTACAAGCCTCCCAGAAAATGTTTTAAATATTATGCAATTAAGATGAATCGATTTTATCTCCTTAAAATGTTACTAATTACTGTGCTAAAAAACAGTTATTTAATATGGCGTTAACTTTTAAGAATAAAAAAATCACAAAAGTTAACGTCATGATTTACTAGAGAATAGACGTCATTTTCGAAGCTTTTATTGACAACTTCTTCCATCCACACTTATCCGTATTATTTTAAGATAGTCACTGATGCTCAGAAAGTACGATTATTTAGAATCTTTTTTCTTTTGTCAATATCGAACATGCATCTCTGTTAGGAATTCTAATATTACAAATATTTTCATCAGCAAAAATCCACAGGAAATACGACATTGCCGTTGAATTTTGAAAGTGAGATGAATATTACGCATAAATAGAATGTTTTAACACAAAGTACTTTATGAATATAAGAGCCCGACTTGAAAGTTGTATGTTATACGGGTTTGTACTTCTAGTTTTGGTAACGTGGTAACTTTTTATAAAAATATTTAGCATCCCTTCC
The DNA here is from genome assembly GCA_963585895.1 of Sepioteuthis lessoniana. Classification (NCBI taxonomy): domain Eukaryota; kingdom Metazoa; phylum Mollusca; class Cephalopoda; order Myopsida; family Loliginidae; genus Sepioteuthis; species Sepioteuthis lessoniana. The sequence continues at coordinate 104,899,581 of OY757904.1, forward strand.
TTCGCATTTTTGCGTATATATTTAACAAAGGTGCGAGAGATCAATTTAACATGAAATTTCTTCAGTGAATACTTCCGAATACTTCGGCCATATTGTGTTTAAATAATACGTTTTTGAGACTGGGACTATATAGGTTGGCATATGTAATGAAACAGCAACGAACTTTCGTCAAGGTTAAAAGAAATAACATTAAAAATCTATCATACAGATAAAATGTGTATTTCATGAGACCCTTTTCCTTTGTAAGTCGTGTTTTAAAAATAGTTGGTAATAAGAGGGCTGACCCCTTTTTGAAACACCCTGTGCATATACAAAGAAAGAAAGAAACAAAACTATATATATATATATATATATATATATATATATATATATATATACATAGTGACAAGATGAGTATAAATAATCGTTAAAAAGCTTGATAAATAAGAAAGTGCTCAAATGCTGGCCAGCAGAGCAGTATAAAAACTAAAAGTAATTAAAATCTCACCTTCTGACAATCGTTTCATTTCCATAAGTTTTATGTATAAACTACAGATTATCCAATCATAAGATGAAACCTTATCGTTTCAGCCACTGAAGACCCAACCGTCAGATAATACTTTATAATTTCATCTACAGAAGACCCAAACATCAGATGAAAGCTAATAGTTTCATGTACAATAGACGCAATCATCTGATGAAACTTTGTTTCATCTACGGAAGACTTAATCATTAGATCAAACTTTATAGTTTCATTTACAGAAGACGCAATTATCAGATAAAAGTTTATAATTTTATCTACAGAATATCCAATCATCAGCTGAAACCTTATTGTTTCATCTACAGAAGACGCAATTATCAGATAAAAGTTTATAATTTTATCTACAGAATATCCAATCAGCTGAAACCTTATTGTTTCATCTATAGAAGATTCAACCATCAGATGAAACATTATAGTTTACTCTGAATGATTCTGTCTTTTATTCCATAGTTGATACATGAAATTTATAATAATGAAACGATAGTAGCTTGGAGATGTTTTTTAAAATTAATTTTAGTTTATATATATATATAGCTATAGATTTTTCGATCAAATGATCAGAATATAGGTGTATAGATATATCAAAAGATACAAAATGTTGATGTCGTCATACAAAAGTGTAGCCGAAAGGGTCGTTGTAGAAAGAGCTGACTACTTACTTTCCGTACCATTTAACACGTTCACCTCGATCGTTGAGGCGACTTTGTTGGGCGTCCGGCAGACATAGGTGCCGCCATCTTCTAACCGGCTGTGTTCGATGTACAGCGAACTGACGGTCACTTTGTCAGGCGACGTATACTTAGTGGTCAAAACGCGACTGTCTCGATTGGAGTATATTCTTTGACCTTCTTTGTACCAGTTGATATCTCGTGATTGGCTATCACTCCCTGAAGAGTTGCATGTTAGTGAGATAGGTAATCCTCGGACCACGTACCGACTTCCCGACACTGTTAGAACTGAAAAGAAAAACAAAAAAATTTAAAAAAACTAAAAAAAAAAAAAAACAACAACAATGAACAAACAAAAAAAAACAAACAAACAAAAAACAAAACACATATACATTAACCCTTTCACAGCTAGATAATTTTTTAAAATCCAAGGTGGGCGTATTATTTTTTGAAAATTTGCAAAACAGAGGGCAAGTTCAAACAAAATTAATCATACGTATATAAAAAAAAAAAATTAACAAAAACATTATGATTTGATCGACAATAGCTCGAAATCAATAAAGCACTCACTTATAATAATTAGCAAAACCGCTTTTACACAATCCTACAGCACACAAACGATTTTTTTCGGATTTACATTGAATTGGTCAAAGAGTAGCATATAACAAAAATGCCTTACATTGAGCAACCGATAAAAACGACAAAAACGTCGCTCTGTCTATGTCTGGTGGTGAGAAAACGATTAATTTTGCGCATTTTTAGCCTGGGGTATGAAGTCCCGAGTCAATAAAGATTAATCAATTCAGTTTAGCATTAAATTCAGGAAAGTGTTACTTCCATGATGGATAATTAAAATTAAACGGTCTACTTTAGCAAGGCTTTTTTATATCGTCGTTAAAAGATTCATTTTATCCAGAATGCAATGTTGATAGCTATTTATTTCAGACAGGAAGGTGTTTTTAGCTTTAACCAAAGATAATTCTACACACCCTCTATCTTGGTATAAGTGAAATCTTGTTTTCTTTCAACTTTTTAGACATTTATATTAGGTTAGGCTGAAGAAATATCACTTCAAAATTTAACTTTTTAGAAGTTTATTTTTGGTTAAGAACAAGAAATAACACTACAAAATTGAATGAAAAATGAAATTTAGTTCTTGTTCTTTATTTGTTCTTTTTAAAAATTACAAACACGAACTATATGCTGGTGTCCTCGTGGTGTAATGGTTAAAGCGATGGACTGCGGAATCGTAGTAAGCGAGTTCGTACTCCAGTCGCGATATTACGTTCACTTTTGGACAAATACCCTTGGGAAAGGTATGAACCCCCTAATCCTTCCAGCTATAGGTTAAATAGTACCACAACTGTTCTTCTAGGAGAATGGCTTTGGCATTAAATAACCTACAAAGGTTGATATGCCATTAAACAAAGAAACCAACCAACCAACCTATATGCTGGTTATTTTATTAATAACTGCGACCCTTGACAGATACAACCATTCTAGGTTAGAAAGGGCATGAAGCAATGATATTTAAGGGGTTAACTTCATATCCCCTCCGACTTAGATATTTTAGATCTTCATTACCGGTTGCAGTTTGATGTCATGCCTTGGATCACTCTAATCGTCTCTGTAGTAAATACTGTTCATATAGATATAAGTATAAATACACTCATATAGAAATATTCTAAAAATTCAATCATATAAAGATATCCAAGAAAATTGCAAATACTAATATATCCCAAAATTTCACTCATTTAGATACAAGTATATATTTAAAATTCGCACATTTAGATATATGTATAACCTAAAAATTCGCTCATTTGACTGCACCCTTAAACTTTTCCAACATCTCTTGATATACAGCAGTTCTATTGCGAAATCATTGATTTGTATAAAAAAAATCTGTGATTGTCTACAGTGAAAGATCATTTTCGTAAATCTAATAAAATCAACATTTAAATCATAATTAAATGTAATCATCCATGTATATGTTTAAAAAAGAGAATTATAAATGTAATGTTTTGTAAGTAAAATCACTGTATTTCTTATCAAGTACTTGTTTTTTTTTTGTTTTTTTTTTTTTCATAATTAGTATTTATAATTCTTAATCATGAGAAATCGTTAAGCATTGCCGAACGAAAAATCTGGCAAATATTGTAAAGTTTGTTATTCATGACTAGACAGAACGTAGTATGAAATTCGACAATAGTTGCAAACGGCACGGTGCATAAATACTGGAATCATATAGGTGAGATTTCTCATCGCATGGAAAATACGCACCATTAAACGGATCCATGAAAACGCGGCACAATCATAGAATTTCGACTATTGTCACAGGAGCGGAAGGGTTAATACGATCACCAAAACGTTCTAGCCACTGTCTCGCTTCGTTAGATAGACGAAGAACTTCAACTAAAAACCATGTAACAAATTGAAGCAACACTGTCCAAGGATTGTATGGCACTTTTTCTTCCCCACCTTTCCAATACTGTCTGCGTGAAAACTAGGAAGAATTTATGCCATTTCTTTATTCCAAGTTTGATGTGCTTGAGAGCAAGTCATCAATATGAGATGGCCGTACATTAGGATCGGCAAGCAAATAAATCTTACGAGATCTCGTTCCATCTACAACGAGACTGAATGGTGTCACTATCGATTGACTGTCCAGTCCTGCTTGTCAGAATCGCGCAGACAAGAAGAACACTTTGACCTCAGGCAAACGTCTTTCTATGCAAGGCCAAGAAAAGTCAGGCGAAAGGAGCGTAAGAGGGCAGGCGTACTTGTAGTCGTTCGTGTTACACCATGTGATTATTGCTACTTTTATGATTGCTAGACTGAGCGCTAACAGGAGAGGCTTGTCTTTATTCTTCTTTCTCTGAAAATAGTTTTTAGTAACGAAACTAGTGGGTTGAATTAGGTTGGTTGGTTGAGTTTTTATGGCATGTCAACTGTGTAGGTTATTTAATCTTGTTTATGTGTGTGTGTGTGTGTGTGTGTGGATTAAATATAAATGATTTGTAAATGAATAGTTTGTAGATAACATTTTTAAATGAGCAAGAGCTCATTTGTTCGCATGCAGTTGAATGGTTTCAAGTATTTCTATCTAATACTAATAATTCTTTTTAATTGTAATCATTTGTTTGTACGCGATGAAGTGCTTTCAAGTATTATTCATTTTAATAGTTTTATTTGCACGCTACTAAAAGGTTTCAAGTATTGCTATTAAACATTAATAATTCTATTCAACACTACAAATTCTATTCAGCACAGTCAAACGGTTCCAAGTCTTGCTATGTAATACCAATAATTCAATTTTTGCACATTATTAAACAGTTTCAAGGATTTCCATCAAACACAAATAATTCTATTTTGTATTAATCATTTGTTTGCACACAATTGAATTGCTTCAAGTATTGCTATCTTGCATCAGTAGTTTTATTTGCTCTCAGTTAAATGGTTCCAAGCATTGTTATGTAACGCTAACAATTGAATTTAAGATCAGTCATTTGGTAGCACACAGTTAAATCGTTTAAACTGGTCTATTCGACCCATAGATTGATCCCTAATAGGTACTACTTTTTAGGTTCTGAGTAGACCTGGGAATAATGGCAATGAAGGGGTACTGCACATTCCCCAAAGCTCCAACATCGAAGCCTCACCACCAGATGATTTAGAGTCATATCAGAATACTCGCATGGAGGGGATTCATACTCCTCTATTGAGATGCAGTCAGTGTATTCCATAGCCCCAACCGACTGGCCTAATCAAATTAGGAAGAATGAAAGTTCACCTTTTTTAGTTTTTCCCTGTCGTTTTTTATGCCTGTCTTTCTACATTTTTATCAAATCATTCTATCTTTACTAATGCTTTTTCACTCATCACTTCACCCTTATTGATCGGGACCAACGAAGAGATATAAATGTGTGCTAATATGTTTGTTTGTTTAGGTTTTTATCATATCAACCTTTGTAGGTTATTTAATCCGAAATACATTTCTATACGAATGAGCAGTTCTATTTCAAACAATTCAGTTTAACGTAAGTGCACAGTTTAATTGTCAACAACATTTCTATTTCAAGCTATTCGGTATAGTCAAACAGTTCTAATTCAAAAAAATCAGTTTAGCGTAAGTACAGTGTCAATGTCAAAAACAGTTATATTTCAAGCAATTAAGTTTATCAGAAGTACGCAGTTTGCATGTCAAAACAGTTCTATTTCAAGCAACTCAGTTTAGCATAAGTACGCAGCTTAAATATCAAAGCAATACTATTTCAAATAATTCAGTTTAAAACGTATTTTATTTCTATTTGACCCATACATAGGACCCGATCAAGTACTACCACCCCTGGCCAGAGTGGATCCAGAAGCGATGGCAATGAAGAGTTACTCCGCATTCCCCAAAGCTCCAGCATTACTGGGACCTCACCATTAGAATTTTAGTATCATATCAGGACACTCGTTGGGGTGGAGGTCGATACTGCTGTATGGATGCACCACCTGGACGCTAACAAAACGGCTCGAAAAGAAACTAGACGGCAACTACACAAGGATGTTGCAAGCAATATTAAACAAGTCCTGGCGGAAACACCTCTCAAAGCACCAACTATACGGCCACTTGCCTCCCATCACGAAAATTATCCAAGTTAGACGAACCAGGCACGCAGGACACTGCTGGAGGAGCAGAGACGAGCTCATAAGTGATGTCCTCCTATGGACCCCCACTTATGGCCGAGCAAAAGCAGGACGACCACCTCGAACATACATACAGCAGCTATGTGAAGATACGGGATGTAGTCCAGAAGACCTGCCGGAGGCGATGAACGATAGGGAAAAGTGGCGAGAGAGGGTCAGGGATATCGCTGCGTGTGGCACGACATGATGATGATGATGAAGTAGAGATACAGCCAGCGTATTCTACGGTCACAGAACACTCGTTGGGAGGGGGTGGACTTAATCCTCTGCAGACATGTAGTCGGTGTATTCTACAGCACCAGCCGACTGGGCAATGTGTGCAAATGAGGAACATTTAACACTGTGTCTGTTAACTACTTCAACGCTTTAAGATTAACCGAATTTCCGGCATTTAAAAGTTTAATAAGTACATTATACAACGAGGGTATATCAATATAATTTTTTTCTTATATACTTTTACAGCAAAGCTTATTTGATATATCAGGTGCGTTTAATAAGTAGCAAGACTGAAACTATATTTACCAGGACAGAAATGAACCATGAATGAAACCTTACTTTTCTTGTTTGGTTTGGTTTGGTTTCTTTGTTTAATGGTATATCAACCTTCGTAGGTTATTTAATGCCAAAGCTATTCTCGTAGAAGAACAGTAGTGGCACTATTTAATCCATAGCTGGGAGGATAAGGGGGGTCATACCTTTCCCAAGGGTATTTGCCCGAAAGTGAACGAATTGTATATATGGTATATACAGGGAAGAACAACTCTTATGCATAAAAATATAATCTGCTTCTTTTTTTCTTTTCATTTATTACCCGAAATATACGATATAGTAGAGTGAAGGAGAGAGTCGAAGACGGCTAAGATGAACTCATAGGGTGAGATACGAATCTTACTTGAATGTTTTATGGGATGGAAGGCAGGTGGCCGTACAACTGCGGTTTTGTGCGGGGTTTCTTCTGGGATTTGTTGAAGATAGAATGCCGTATCTTGTGTAGTTCTCCTCTTTCTTTTTCTCCATACATTTTGTTAGTGTTCATGTGGTGCGTTCGTATAGTAGTACTGACACAGCCACAACTTAGAAGAAATCCTGTTTTATTTTATCAGAAAAAATATATTTCCATATGATCGATAGTCTTTGCTGGAAGAGGTATAAGATGTTGCTGTTGAGGTATGAGAAGTGATTTAATGATTTTAGAGGTTTTCCACTTAGAGTTATGTTGGCTCCTTTTTGTTTAAAACCCATGGACTCTGTTTTATTGGCATCCACGTAAATGCCCCCTGCCGCTTAGGTTAGGCTGTGCAGTTGGGATTTTGTTTAGTTGCGAAAAGTGGAAAATCATCTACGAAGTCTGCGTCTGTCATAGTTGATGCGGGGTTACGTCTGGGCAGAACAAAAACAAATGCGTCTCCTTCATGACGACCGCGACAATGTCGAAGGAGTCCGTGTCTCCATTAGGTGAGCGTACCATTGCTTTCATATTTGTGTAAAACATCATTATAAGTGTAACAATTTCTTTGGGGAAACCATTTGCGAGTAATATTTGCTCAATTTTTCCTCTGGTTATGGAATCAGATGTCCTGGAGAAATCTACGAATAGTAGTGTTGCCGCGGGATTCCTTGCTCGTACTCCTTCGATGATTCATTCAATGGATTGTCAGAATCTGTGAGCTTGTGGAGCGAGACCGAAAGTCGTTCTAATTTTTCGAAGAATTTTCTCAATTTTGGGTTTGATACGATTGAGAAGCAGAGTATCATAAACCTTAGCAGCCATAGAAGTTAGAGTTATACCTCTGTAGTTCAGCTAATTCCGAGGTCGCCTTTCTTGGGAAAATGAAGGATACAGCTTTTCGTCCATTTCTTTGTTGGGTTTTGTTTATAGACAGTGTAGCATAATCGGAGAAGTAATTCTTAAAATTTTCTTGTCTTCCAAACTTCATGGGGTATTTCGTCGAGGCCTGCAGCTTTTCTGTTTTTAATTTTTTGCATCATGTTTTTCTTCCGTAAGCTGTCCTAGTTTGATATCTAGTCGGCCATTAATATTTTTTTAGATAGGTTTATCAGTGTTTTCAGGTAGGTTTCTTAGCAGATTCTTCAAATTATGTCCATGGCAGAGTAGTCGGGTAAATTCTTAGATAACGGGTCAGTTAAAAGTTTGGTAAAAACCAAGGCGATGACAAAATAACAAATACGTTGTTGAGATTTTATTACCACCTTTATTTATAGTATTAATAATTCAGGCCGGCCTTTCCCCAGGAGTTTTCAAACTTTCTTTCATAGAGAGGCAGAAATTCCCTTCATTATCAAAGAAATATACTGAAGTAAGTAAAAAGGGGCTGCTTAAAATATTAAACCCAAAACACATGCTTGCTTTGTTGCACAACATAAATGTAACTCTTTAAAAAAGGTTTAAAGGCAAACTAGTTGGATAGGGTTGGCTCTATAGTATTACTACGGCAACCGGCCGAGGAGAAGGAAAACTTTGAAATCAAATTTGCACTCAGCTTTAAAATTGACCTTATATCACATTCTGCTCGTACCAGAGGTATTGGGTATATGCATGCATATACATACTAGTTACATGCACACACACACACACACACACACACACACACACACACACACACACACACACACACATATATATATACGAATACATACGCACAAGTACATGCACCTACACACATACATCTGCTTAAACATTCCTTTGGATATATACACCCTTGGATAAAAATGTAAGATCACCCTCAAAAATAAAGAAAAAGGTATTGTTTACAATTTTTAAATTATATAAATCAGATATATGAAAGATAAGGTTAAGAGACATTTAAATTTAAAATAAGAATAAATTTCAATTCATTTTTTATATGTATTTTAGTATTCATGCAAGATTTTTATATTTTGACATGAATATAAGACCGCCAATAAAAAATAAAGAAAGAAGGATTTAAATACCTTAATTTAATTGAAAAATATTATATATAGTCTACGAAAGATAAAAGCTTTTAAAACTGAAAAATGAACCCCCCCCCAAAAAAAAACCCCAAAAAACAAACAAAAACGTAAATGGCTAAATGAACTAAATTATCTGAATTTGAGAAAGACGAGATTACAGCTCTGAAAAGAGTCAGAAAATCTCTGAGAGAAATTTCGAAGGCCTTAGGACGTAGTAAAACCGTTATCTGTAATTACTTGAAAAATCCAAATGAGTATGGAACAAGAAAATCGACTGGCAGACCAGAAACATGCTCACCACAATTCAATAGAAGAATTGTTCGCGAAGTAAAAAAGAAAGCTTTGTCAACATCAAAAATACTGAAATCTCTAGTGGATGCTCCTTGCAGTACTTGAACAATTAGAAGGCATTTAAACAACGAAAAAAATTAAGCATAATAATAGAATTCATCGTCCAAGGTTTAGTTTGAAGCACAAAGTGAAATGACTGGAATATGCTCGTCAATATCAAGCCGTGAGTCCTAAAGAATGGCGAAAAGTTGTTTTCTCAGACGAAAAGAAATTCAATTTGGACGGTCCCGATGGCTTTCAGAAGTACTAACACACAAAAGAATTTCCTGAAGAGAATTGAGTAGTAATTTACGAAGGTCTTTACTTCGATTTAGCACAAGGCCAAATGAATGGGGCACCCAATGAAGAGAATTGAGTAATTGGAGGAGGATCTCTTCTGATCTTTCATCAGGAAAGCTTAAACAACAATTTGTCAAGGGTTGACAAAAACCAACAGATTATGGGAAGATGACACATGATTTATCTCTCGTACAAGAAGGGCGTCGTCTATGTGAAGAAGAATGGATTTTTCAGCAAGATAATGCTGCTATCCACAAAGCATCAATAACAAAGAAGTACTTGCTTGAACAAAAAAAAAAGACTTCTTGACTACCCAGCGTGCTCTCTAGACCTCAATCCTATAGAAAATTTGTGGGGATTGATTATTGCAAAAGTTTATGAAGGAGGTCGACAGTACTCAGCAATTTCTGAACTCAAAAACGCAATTTTAGACGCATGGGAAAAATACCTTCGGTTCAACTTAAACTAGTTGATAGTATGCCTAGCCGAATCTTTGAGTTTATTAAAGCCAACGACGGATCTACAAAATATCAAATAAAAAATTTGCCTTTATATTCTATAGTTCTGCGCATTGGTCTTATATTTATGTCAAAACAAAATTTTAAAATTAAGCATAAATGGTAATATACGTGTGAAAAATAAATTGAAATTTCTTCATATTTTAAATTTAATTGTCTTTATGACTTATCTGATTTTCATAATTTAAAAATTGTAAACAATATCTTTTTCTTCATTTTTTAGGGTGGTCTTATATTTTTGTCCAGGGGTGAATGTATTTGCATGCATGTAAAGTACTACCCGCTGCGACAATAAATGTTAATACAGATGACCTCGCTTTGTCTAAGGGACCCATAGCTGTATCGAGAGATTTGCCCAAGAATAACAATATTATCACTCCAACCCCTGATAAAGGTCTTTGAGTGGGTACGGATTCCACTCATTATAACAATAGAATAAGGGAATTTTAAATAACAAAAATATATACAAACATATTCCTCTCCAAATCATAAATGAAAATATAGACATTGTTGATAAGTCCAGTAAAAAACTAAAGAAGACAAAATCTTGTTTTTCTTTAATTGATTATCACCATGCAATCCCCAAAATGTATTTCCCCCCCAAAAAAACCCATAAACCTGGAGTTTCTTTATGATTAATTACTTTTCGAATCGAATCCGCCCCATCCACGTCGCAAAATCTCCAGCCAAAATGTTAACCTCCACTCATAGATATAATTAGAAATTCACACATCAAAAACTCTGGTGATTTACTCTGCAAAATCAATAACTTAAACATGGAAAACCAATCTCTAGCCACTCTCGACATAAAAATCATTATACGCCAATATTTCCGTTATAAAATGCATGGAACGTTTAGAAATTCACCTGAAGAAAACAAATATTACATTAACTTTACCAATTCACAAAATAAACTTTGCACATTATGTACAAAACATTACTTTTTAACGATATAACGATATTTTTTTTTTATAGACAAACATCTGATTTACCCATGAGATTCCTCTCTTTGTGGGGTCCTTGCATACTTTTTCCTTGAATTTCAAGAATTTCTGAATTTATAATTTTCGAAGAGACAAACTATTTCCGTTTCATAGATGATATATTACTTATATATCCACGGGATAATGAATTAACAAAAATCCCGCAAAGATTAAACAATATTGAACCTTGAGTTGCCATTGGTCTAACGATTAGAGTATTCGCCACTGTGTTGTATACTACACGTATAGATATGCAAAAACAGAACACAGGCGAAAACGGGCAGGCTCTGTAGTTTCAAGTACGAACGGTTTTATTAACTTCTGACTTCTGTTCTTCGACACGAGGAAAGAGACACAATTCTTACTATGCTAACCATCCCCAACGCGCGGCGCATCTTGTGATGTTTAAGATCTCAATTCTTCTCCGCCTGTCGAGACCTGAAAAACTTAACCGCCGCCACAAGGGTAGAAAACTCAACTCTCGGCCTCCATGGTTCAATCTCAACTTTCAACTGACTCTTTTTCAAAATCCTCAAAATCTCAGGACCATCTCTTCCGAGCATGACGTCATCCACACTCCAGACCAATTTCCTGTCTGGGGGTTTATTATGATAATGGTGATTGTCATATCCTTTGCGCGCGAGAGTAAACCGCACCAATTGACTATCCACCTAGGCTCTTAAACCGAATAGTTCAAAGCTCAACCAAACTGAATGATAAAATATAATTAACGAAAAATGATTAATATAAAAAAAATCATTTCTAAATTATATAACAAATGGTCCGGGAGACCGGGGTTCAATCCCAGGTCAAGTCATACCAAAGACTCAAAGAATTGTACTTGAGGCCGCCTTACTTAACACTCAACATTATAAGGTACAGATCAAGGGTAAAATGGAGCAATTCAGGGAATGGAGTAGCGCCCTCCCCTACACCTTGGTGTGGTAGCTATTGAAAAGGGAACCTTTGGGTCACCCTCGACTAAGGTTGCCAACTTTACTTTGCTCATTGGTCTAGTGGGTAAAGTGTTCTCCAATGGTCTGGGAGACCTGGGTTCAATCCCAGGTCGCGTCATACCAAATACTTTAAAAATGGTATTTGATAACTCCTTGCTTAACACTTAGCAATATAAGGGACGTATCAAGGGTAAAGTGGAGCAATCCAGGGAAAAGAGTAGCGCCATTCCCTACACCTCGGTGTAGCAGCTATTGAAAAGGGAGCCTTCTGGTCGTCCTTGACTACAGTCGCCAACTTTACTTACTTCCTACCTGTTTTGGGCATTTTACAAATAAATAATTTTAAATTGGAATTTAACGTTCATCACAAATCCACGAATAAAAATGACCATATGCATTTTAATCGCATCTTAACATCAAAATAAGCGGGTAATAATGATAGGTTTTTACCTTAGAGCTCTTAGGATTTGAACCCACACATTTTTTAAATGATGAATTTGACTATTTAGAAAATTACTTCACGCAACATCAATATCCTTAATCTTTTATACAACCAGCCAAAATCAAATCTCTCAAAATTTACTAACATATAAGTTCTCAAGAAATTCAAAACAATAATTTTTCAAATAATAATTCATTATTTACATTATTTTACCCAAAAATTCAGCACAAACATCATCGAAAAAACCTAAACCACCTTGGAATTAAAACAGACACTAAATATTAAATGACATTAAGGAATTTAATTAACAATAAAAATAATAGCCACATCGAATCCAGAGCTGAGGAGTATGAAATCCCATGTCTGAATCGCACTAAAAATATGTAGGAAAAACCTCACGTAGATTAACGAATTTACGAGGGTAGAAAAGATTTGAAAAGCGAAAATATAGAAAATGGTTTAGTCAAACAATTTAGAAACTAATCACAACTTTAAATTTTATATATTTATAGATTCAGAGATGTTAGTTTACATACATAATAAAAAAAAATACCAGAAAATATTTGACTCTAGTATAATTTCAAACCACAATACTATCAGAGACCGGTTTTTCTCGATTTGTTTCCCTATTTGATCAGATTGTATGGACCCCATCACATGGACGAACAAAGGCAGGTCGACCAGCTAGAACTTTGCCGATACAGGTTGTAGCCTTCAAGACCTTCTGGGAGCAATGGACGATAGAGACGGGTGGCGAGAGAGGGTCAGGGAGATCCGTGCTGGCAGCGCGATATGATGATGATGGTGCTAAAAAAGTGACAATAATTTGGATTCATCGTTTTTATATTGTTAGAATGATAGATAGATAAATACACAGATAGTCGAATTATTCTGAGATGGAAAGAAGGAGGTTAATTCTGATAAAGACGTGCAGATCTATTATGGACTGTTTATTATTGGTAGATATGAACTGAATAATATAACTATGAACATCGATCGACAGATAGATAGATATGATATGGATTTTTTTTAAAGTAAAATTTGCAACTCAAATTACATCACGCACATCTGAAATAGAACGCTACCAACAAAAATAGAATTTTTAAAATGTTTCTCATTTTATCTTTTCATATAATATCTTTCATGCTCTGATGAAAGTCTAAACAATAAAACGTTTAAATTTGGCAAATATGTCTAAAGTGAAATCATCCTCTTAAGACCTAGTGTTTTTTCATCTCTATCTATAAATATATCTACACAGACAGCAGACAGACAGACATATATATGCATATACACACGTACATAAAAATATCTACATATCTATCTATCTAAGTTCCTAATATTTTGATTTTATGCAACACAAGGCAAAGCTTAGTAAATGCTCACATTCCACGCTTTTGAACAGGTCGTTAGCAAACTAATCTCGCAACCCATTATAACTATTGGTTTGGTTTCTTTGTTTAATGGCATATCAACTCTTTTTAGGTTATTTAATGCCAAATCTATTCTCCTAGAAGAACAGTAATGGTACTATTTAATCCACAGCTGGGAGGATAAGGGGGTTCATACCCGGTATTTGCCCGAAAGTGAACGTAATAGCGCGACTGGAGTACGAACTCGCGTACTACGATTCCGCAGCCCAACGATTTAACCATTACACCACGAGGACACCCCCTTTATAACTATTGTGATTTCAGTCCAGATTATTTGCCTTATATCGTACAAAGCAGTCGTGCTGGGAGGGTCAGAAAAACAATTAGCTTAGTTTCTCTCCGGGCAGGACCTGTCCCCTCACAAGGGCTCAGTTTATTGTCCGGTACCTGAATCATACTTGAAGGGGAATGCCGACGAAACTAAGAAATTTTTGCATCCGCACCGTGCGAGTCATGCTCTCACCACATTAAACTGAAATTGTCTCACATTCCTATCTCGCGGGGAGCCGAATAAATTCCTATATCATTCTAAGCTTAGCGTAATCAGTAAGGTTAGTTTCCTTCACTTTGCTTTTAATGGCATATCAACCTTTGTGGATAAATTAATGCTAACGCGATCCTTGTAGAAGGAGAGTAGCGGTACTATTTAACATTGGCCCAGTCTACTGGGGGATGCAGAATACATCCATTTCATCTCTGGCAAGGGGTAAGATTCCCCCACTGAGTATCCTTAATATGACCCTAGAAATTCTGATGGTGAGCTTCCAGTAATGCTGTAGCATTGGGGCATGCGGAGTACCCCTTTATTGTCATCACTTCCAGGTTCACTCTTGCCCGGAGTGGTATCACCTGATAGGGTCCTATCTATGGGTAAAATAGAACTGTTTGACGCGGAAAATGGATACTTATGCTAAATTGAATTGTTTGAAATAGAACTGTTTTGACATTTAAACTGCGTAATTATGCGTAACTGAATTGTTTGAAATAGAACTGTTTTTATATTTGTGTGTGAATAAAAAGCTGTACTCATGCTTAATTGAATGGATAGAATTTGAAATATTTACATTTAATTGAGTGTGAACAAATAGTTGTACTTATGTTAAATTGAATTGTTTGAAATAGAACTGTTTAAATGTATAGAAATGCATTTGGCATTAAATAACTTACAATGGTTGACATGCCATAAAAAAGTTTATACCTCTCCTAAGTGTATTTATCCGAAAGTAGAGATAATACTATCATCACTTCTTTCTTTCTTTCTTTAATGGTATGTTAACCTATGTGGGTTATTCAGTACCAAAGGCGTGCTTGTAGAAGAACAGTAGTGGCACTATTTAACCAATAGTTGTGAGGATAAGAGGTTCATGCCTTTCTCAGGGGATAATCTGCAAGAGTCACATTTTTATTTTTATTTCATTTAGCGATACGTTTATCTGAAGATAATTAACTGATAATTTTTCTATTAAAAAGGTCTTTGTCTCAAAATCTTGTCATGGGTGGTGGTGAAAAGTCCCTGTGGTGTAGTGGCTGATGTGAAGAGCCAATATGTAGTGAGAAAGAAATGATAGTTCAAGTCTCTTGATTCCAATGATTCAAAATATTAAATTATTATAAGACTGGTTCTAATAAAAAAAGAAAGTAATGTATTTGACACTTAAAGTACCTTGATTCCAATGGTTTAAAATGTTTAATCATTACTAGACTTGTTCTAATAAAAAAAGAAAGTAATGTATTCGACACTTAAAATACCTTGATTCCAATGGTTTAAAATGTTTAATCATTACTAGACTTGTTCTAATAAAAAAAGAAAGTAATGTATTTGACACGTAAAATACCTTGATTCCAATGGTTTAAAATGTTTAGAATTGTTCTATTAAAAAATTAAAGTAATCTATTTGACACTTAAAATACCTTGATTCCAATGGTTTAAAATGTTTAATCATTACAAGACTTGTTCTAATAGAAAAAGAAAGTAATGTATTTGTCACTTAAAATACCTTAATTCCAATAATTTGAAATGTTAAATTATTATTTCAATTAAGAGTATAGTTCGTGCTGGATTTAGCAATAAGCTGAATAAGCTTTAGCTTCGGGCCACTCACATTTATATTTTACTATCAGTTTTTATTCTGTAACACTAATTCACCTAACACACACACACACACACATACACACATATATATATATAATATGGAGTGAGTTCTCATGCACGTAGTGGCGAACATGCTGAAATTCGACATGGGAAAAATGCGAGTTTGAACTCGAGTTGCGCAGTTACGTTCTCTTTTGGATAAATACAATTGGGAAAGGTATGAACCGACTTTTCCTTCCTGCTATGGGTTAAATAGTATTACTACTGCTCTTATAATAAGATGGCTTTGACATTAGATGAACCACGATGGTTTATATGTCATTTAACAAATAAACTAAATCAAGGTAAAAGTAAAAGTAAAGTTGGCAAACTTAGTCAAGGGTGACCGGAAAGCTCCCTTTTCAATAGCTACCACCTGAGGTGTAGTGAAAGGCCCTACTCCATTCCCTGGATTGCTCCACTTTACCCATGACCCTTACCTTTTAATGCTGAGTGTTAAGCAAGTACCATTTCTGAGTCTTTGGCATGACTCAACCTAGGATTGAATCTCGGTCTCCTCGACCATTGGCGAACACTCTACTCATTAGGCCAATAGCCCAGTAAATCAAAGTAAACCGAACCATAATCTTTCCACTGATACAAAGTTTATGCAATTAAAATTTTGGATTTATTAGAGTGATTTAGTAGTCGTGGCTGTATTTAAAATCTAGCTCGTAATCAAAGAAATATGATTGTGCAGCTATATCAAAAGGGAAGTTTCAAAGGTGCTTCGACCAAAGGAAAACTCACGGGAATAAACATGTTGAAATCCAAATGATTTTTTAAACACGCCTCGTACTTCACTGGAGATCGATCAGTGTGCCATAGAATCATGAAAACTGATAAAATTGGTGTTAAAAATAGATAAGAAAAACTTATCTAATTATATCTGTTGAAAATTACTTTTTCTTTTAAATTTTTTCTTTTATCAAGCAGATAGAGTGACTCACTTTCTTACTACTGTTTATTTCTAGAATAAAACACATAGACAGACGTCTGGTATATTTATTCTGTTTGTCAGTTTCACTCAAGCACACTCCACGTGTCATCAAAATTTGCGTTTACATCGTATAAACATTTTAAGAAATGACAAGTTCACTTTAGTTTGCTTAATATTTACCAAGCTATATGATTAGTTCAGGTTTTTTTTTTACTAAGCACTTAAAATAACCGTCACAAACTTTGACAAGGACGACATTAAATTTGGCTTTTAGAAACAATCTTTCAGTATTTTCGTCTCCATCGTTAATTTAAGTTGCGACTTATTTGAAAACAACCCAAAAGAAAACGTCATTTGAATGTTTATTTTTTTCTTTTTTTTTCACGAATCGAAACAGTCGAATCGTTTGATTTCTTTTTCTTTCTTTATTATTATTGGTGATTATGAACATTTCAAAAATGTCTAAAGATGATTAAGATTTTGCGTGATCATGCACTCGTAAAACAGCGCTTTTATTACTGGGGGAAGTCCCTTTGGCATGAGGGCTAAAGTGCGGCCTAGAAGTAATCAAGTTCAAATTCCACTTGGGCTATTTGGTCCAGTTTCAGGCTAATACTTTCGGAAAAGGTATGAATCTCCCTTATCCCCTACCCAGCAATGGGATAAATAGTATTACTGCTGTTTTTCCACAAGGATGGTTTTGGTATTAAGTAACCCACGAAAGTTGCCATGCCATTGAACAAAAACCAAACAAACCTTTATAATCTGATATATTTACCATCTAGCCATCGGCCTCATGAGTAGAGTGTCAGCCAATGGTCCGGGAGACCGGGGTTCAATCCCAGGTCGAGTCATACCAAAGAGTCAAAACTGGTACTTGATGTTGCCTTGCTTAACACTCAGCCTTATAAGGTACTTTGGTGTAGGAGCTTTTGAAAAAGGAGCCTTCAGGTCACCCGCGAGTAAGGTCGCCAACTTTACTTACTTGATACCAAAAGCATACACATCTTTCCCGAGGAGAATGTGTAAAAAGAATCAAAACTTTTTATTTCATAAATAAAATAAAAACCGTGATATTACGGGCGGATTTTTGAAAGAAATTATTTATCTAAAAAAGACACCCCCCCCAAACAAACAAACAAAAAATGAACAAACATACAAAAAATAAAAAACAAAACAACAAAAAAAAAAACCCTCAAACAAACAAATAAAATTATACATAAAAACTAAAATTGCTATAAAAAGTCTGAAAACATCACCCAACCCCACCTCAATGTTATTTCCTTTTGTAACGTTTCGGTCGTTATTTCCAGAAACTTATCAAGTAAAACAAAAGACGGTGGCACAAAGAATAAAAAAGGTGGAAGAAAGAGTGGGTAGGGAAAAAGAAACTGGGGGAGAAAAGTGAAATATGAAGGAGGGGGAAGAGAAGGTGGAGGAACAAAAGGGTGACGAAATCGTTTACATCGTATGAAATTTTAAAGAAATGATTCGAATTTTACCAATTTTGATAAGAATGACCTTTATTTTAAAAGAAAATATTACTATCTTATAATCCTAGTTTGGTAAGTATTGCCCATTAGTTTTGATGAAAGCGACTTTACCCCTTTTGTTTGAAAAAAAATTATGACCATTTGATAATTTGCGTGTAATATTGGTAATTACAGTTGGTCAACATTAGTAAAAGTGACTCTACGCTTTTTTTAAAAACCAAAACTATCTGTATATATATATCTATCTTCCAGTGAATTGGTTTTCTCCGTTCTGTCGGCTGGGGCTATAGAATAAACTGAGTGCACCTCTGCTGAGAAGTAAGACACCCTAATAAGTTTGGGGAATGTTGAGTACCCTTCTTATTACCATTACTCTTAGGTTCATTCTGACTCGAAGTGGTAGTCCCTGTTAGGTTCCCAACTATGGTTTAAATAGAACTGTTTGATCATTTACTTAAGATTATTATAATTATTATTATTAGTTCGTTGAAACCATCCGGCTGCGTACAATTTGTTCGTATTAGACAGGAATATTCGATAAAAAGAATTAATATTAAATAGCAGTACTCTAAACCATTTAATTGTGTGTAAACAAATGATTAATATCAAGTAGAATTATTAGTGTTAAATTATGATAATTGAAACCATTTAACTGAGTTAAAACAAATGATTAATATTAACTAGAATAATTTTTGTTCAATATCAAAAAATGTGCGCAAACAAACAAGTTCTGACAACTAGTTTAAAAATAAAATTGATTATAAACTGTTTGCTTACAAACTAATATATATATATGTATAAAATTAACTTAAATCGCGAGTCGTTTTTAGACTTCCTGGTGATCCGTTAAGGTGAAACTTTTGTAGGAGATTTCCGACTCGCGATTTAAGTTAATTTTATGATTGGCCCCACTCGTGTTGAGCACTCTTGTCATTTGTAGCATTGCAGTGTTGATGGAGGGTTTTAGTTTTCTTTTGACCAACTGACTGCATATCTCTTGATTTTTTTTCAAGTGATGTGACGGGGTTGGCCTTTTCTTTCTTTTTGTCCTATAGAATTTTTTCTTTTTTCCCCCGGGCGGTGATTCGAGATATTTTATCTCTTGTTCCTAGCGTTTTTTTTTCTTTTTTTCTGGTAACCGTGAATGCTGGTAGATATTAGATTAGGAAATATATATATATATATATATATATATATATATATATATATACGTCGTGCCTTCAATAAGTTTCCAGACTTTTTTTGTACAGGCATTTAAAATTGCCGTAGACTCTTGAAAATTCAGTATGTTATTGCTATACGTCCTTTGAGATGACAAACCAATTTTCATGATTTCAGGTTCAAATGAACAGCTACAACAGGAATTGGAATACACCTTTAGTCTGATTGTCACTCCTGGTGAATTTCAATAATGCAATCTGGACGTGAGGAAGAACGATATGCAATAAAATTCTGTTTTAAACTTGGAGAAAATGCCACAGAAACGTAGGAAATGCTTCAGACTGCTTTTCGACCATCTTGCATGAATCAAGCATCAGTTTTTGAGTGGCATAGGAGCTTCAAGGAAGGCAGGGAGTCTGTGAGGTATGATGAGAGGTGTGGGAGGAGTAAGGAAGTCAATACACCAGAGTTGATTGGCCAAAGGGTTAGGCTTACTATGTTGAGGTTTTAAGGGAGTTCAGGAAGAGTTTCCGTCGGAAGAGACCAGCACTCTTCAAATCGGTCAGTGGCATTTCCACCAGGACAATGCACCAGTCCACAACTCCATCCTTGTCACAAACTATTTGATCAAGATGGGCATCAAGACAGTTCCTCAGCCTCCCTATAGTCCAGAATTTGCTCTCTGTGACTTTTGGTTATTCCCTAAGCTCAGAGGCTGTCGTTATGAGACAATTGAGGAGATGAAAGAGGCTTTGACGAAGGTCATTGACACGCTCACACAAGAAGACTTCAATGGGGCCTTCCAGAAGTTGTTGGAACGGTACAACAAGTGCATTGCAGCCGGAGGAGATTACTTTGAAGGGGACTAGAGTTTCATGTGTGTACTATCAATAAAAGTGCCCATACAAATTAAAGTCTGGCAACTTAGTTAATGATCCTCATATATATATATATATATATATATATATAAAAGCAAGTTTGATTAAATAATAAAGACACATTTTGTCTATATAATTTTACTACGATCCTTTCAAGTTTCCTGAAAAGTGTCTTGGTTTCAGGTTGGATTTTTTCTTTATTAAAGAAATATATAGACAAAATGTGTCTTTATTATCTAATCAAATATGCTTAAATGAAAGACTGCTGCCTAACCACACACACACACACACACACACACATATATATATATATATATATATATGTTGTGAAGAGGGGAGATCTACAACATGGGCAACTGCTGATCTTCTATTCAATCTAGTTGAGTTCCAGGTGCTAATTCATCGTCTCACAAAAACTTAAATAAAATCAATTTCTGGTTGGCCTATTTTTCTTCTAAATCTCATCAACCAAATTAAGTGCCCGTCATGTTGGATTATAGGCTGCGGTTAGGAACATCTTAGTCATGGATTGGTTTGGTTGTTTTATGGCATATCAACATTTGTGATTCATTTAAGGTCAAATGCAGTATATATATATATATATATATATATATATATATATATATATATATATATATATATATGTATATATATGTGTGTGTGTTATATAAAAGAAAAACCTTTAAAATTACTCATATCTTTTATAGTAATATTTATTTTAACAGACCTTATATTTTAAACAATCTGCATCTTCAGACAAAGGAATAAAGAGAAATTTCTTATGAAGATTTAGAAAAACCCTCAAAATTCAGTTCACTCTCAGTCCTTCAACTTAATTTCAACTTAAGTATTACTATGTGAAACGGTGGTGTAATGGTTAAATTGTTGGACTGTGGAATCGAAGTAAGCGAGTTCAAACTTTGGAAAAGGTATAAACCCCTTATCCTCCCAGTTATAGGTTAAATAGCATCACTGCTATTTTTATGGAAGGATAGCTTTGGAATTAGATAACCCACGAAGGTTGATATGCCATTAAAAACAAAGAAACCTATCTGATACGAACAGCTGTATGATTTTAAATCCCGAACAATAATTCCTAACTTAAAAATAAGCAGTTTTATTTGATCCATAGATCGGAACCTAACAAGAAGTGGAACTGATAGTAACGGTAATGAAGAGGTGGTCCACATTCCCTAAACTCCAAAGCTGAAGCCTCACCATCAGATGCAATTCAATGTCATACCCAGGAGACTAAATTCTTTAAAGTATTGCTATCGAACACTAATACTTCTGTTCAACATTAGTCATTTGCCTGCACAAAACTAAATGGTTTCAAGTATGGTTAAGAGTTATAATTCTATTAATGATATTAATCAATCAATTATTTAAATTCAATAGAATGGTTTCTAGTTCATGTATTTAACAACCCCTCCACACTGGCAATATATGATGACACAAGGTCAGTTTTAAGCGGAGTTTAACAAGTTTGAATTCAGAGTTTTTCTTCTAGATTGGTTGTCCAACCAACGTTAAAGAACTCTGTCTGTCTTATTATTTACCCATAGCTTCAGGGAGAATGATTTGGTTCTCATCTATTAGTGCTATGTAGAATGAAATCAGCCTCGTCCAGGTTTGAACTCGCTTCTTCATGTTCATTTCCTATAACGATAACCATTACTCCAAGGACACCCCAAGAATGTTGAATGGTTTCAAGTATAGTAAATGATATAATAGGTGCTAGCACTCCCGTTCAGAGTGTATCTTGGATTAATAGCAATGCAGGGGTACTCCACATTTTCAAAGCTCTAGGACTGGAGCTTCACCATTGGATTGTTTAATGTCATACTCAGGGCACTCATTGAAGGGACTTATCCCTCTGCAGAGGTGCAATCGGTGTATTCTATAGCCCCAATTGA
This sequence comes from Sepioteuthis lessoniana, assembly GCA_963585895.1. Lineage (NCBI taxonomy): Eukaryota > Metazoa > Mollusca > Cephalopoda > Myopsida > Loliginidae > Sepioteuthis > Sepioteuthis lessoniana. The sequence goes on from OY757904.1 coordinate 104,921,894, forward strand.
TAGCGTGACCACATTTTAGCTGTATACTGTATATAACAATAGACTGCGGTTTCAGTAGTAAGTAGGTTTTTTTATGAGGTGGCGTTGCTCGTCCCAATTTGTTTTGAATTTAGAGTTTTTCCTTTTCGACCGGTTTGCTTATTATAACTCCAGGTTGCCTTAAAATTTTACCCAAAGCTTGAATAGAGAAAATAGTGATGAGTTAATGATTTTTTTCGAGGTTATTATCACGAGGTAAAATACAAACGGCCTCGTCAAGGATCTGAAGTTGATTTGAGGCCATTTACCATGACGATATATATTACTTGGGAAGTTGGTTCAACGAAAGGGTACCTTTTCACGTAAGCTCATGCTCCCCTTAAAGAGCTAAACATTTCTATCTCATTTATTGTAAATAAAGGCTGTTTTCTTTTCTTACTCTACTTCATAGCATGTTACCGGATATTTGTCGCTGCCTCCCACCAGACACGACTTGACATAAGGTCAAAAGCCCGAAGGCCGATTAAAGTGGGGATAAAGGGGAGGGGAGGTCGGGAACGAATCGAGACTCGAACCCTGTTTGTCAGTGCTGCTCATCGGCTCACTTAGTGCAATGTGAGCCTGATGAGGCAAGCAGTTTCACGAACCCAAATGTGGGTCCGGGCACGTATGCCAGTTTGCGGCTTAAACTAGACGCATGGTCTAGTGCCGTACAAGGGGGACAAAGGAGACAAAAATGCAGCTCGCCCACCCGAAGTTAGCCTAGTCGAAACTAGGTGCCTAATTAAAGGCCCCAAGTCTGCCATTGTTCCTTTTCCAGGGCCACGCTCCGGACCGAAGTCCAGAACAGGCCCGGGGCATGTTACCGACATCATGAAAAATCTGCATCATTTTGATTTGTGAAAGAACGAGTGTCATTCAATAAATAAGGTGAGTATTACGTAAGGAGTTGCCACTAGGTAGAATTGTTAAATGTTGCACCCTTTTCAAGGAAATCAATTGAGATAGGGCCTTTCATGTCTTAGAAGACTGTCGGTATGACCTTCTTTACTGGGACATTTTCTTAACCGGCGAGTCAGTGTATTTCTACATCCTGGACTGTCTTTCCCACTCAGGCTAGTAATGTTTAACCCATATTAAATCTATTTGTGGACATTTTTTGATTAGAACATGCTTCTCCGTACGCATCACCCATTCTTTTGTAAATTTTACTTAGTTTGCGTCACTAAAACCTTGACGACAGACTTCTGTTCAAACTTTAGAGCATTCTGACTTCTCGCCATTTTGAACAAATATTTTTGCGAGATTAAAATAAGTTTTGCTTTAAACCAATTCAAAACAATGCAGAGTTTACATCTATGCGAAAAAAATTTCAGAATAAAAAAGATTATTTCCTTTTTTTTTTTTTTTCAAAACAATCCTCATATTTATTGAATGAACCTCGAATATTTACTACTTCCAGAGGGGAAAAATCAAGCTCGAAAAGAAAAATATGCCCAAACATTAACATATTATTTTCTCTAAAGTAATAAAATCAAGATATTTGTCTTTCTTCATAGCGTTTTTATTATTTTAAATGCTAACCGAATACCTATTCTACGGACAGAGAACATTAAATTGTAATAAAAATTATCTTACTTCTATAAGATTACTTTTTTCATTACATTTTCTGTTAAACATCTATTTTATATATTTCTTTCTGTCCCTTTGCAAAGTACACTTGAATTTCCTACTCTGGGAATAGCTTCATATTTTTTTTTTTTTTTTTAGATAAAATCAAAATTAATCTACAGTGAATGTTCAAAAATTAAATTTTCCCTTTTGTACCGATAATGTTAGGATAAATATAAACACAGTGAGTGCTGTTTCGTAGTTAAGTTTAATGTACGGAAGAGTTGGCATAGTGAAGAAAATTCGATTATTTCTTTTTACACTTATACCACAACCACTGATATTTGTCACTGCCTCCCATCAGACAGGACTCGACACAAGGTCAATGACTCGAAGGTCCATTATAGTGGGGATATACGGGAGGGGAAGGTCGAGCACGAGCCGAGGCTCGAACCCTGCTGGTCTATGCTGGTCATCGACCCACAGTGCAATGTAGGCATGATGAGCCTAGCAGGTCTTGGACTCAGGCACATATGGCTGATTATAGCTTAAACTGGACAGCAAGGTCCAGTGCTATACAAGGGGGACAAAGGTGTCAATATTGCAGCTCACCCACCCAAAGGTGGCCCAGCCTTACGGCCTCAAGTCTGCCATTGATTTCAATACCTGTCCGGCACGGATGCCTGACAGCACACAGAAAAGCCTCTGCGCAAGGCAGGCCTCCGGCCGGCCACAGCTACATATACCACAATGACTGTTATAAAAAAATATTCATAAAAATTACTTAAGTAAGAAGATAAAAAATAAAATAAAAAATGAATCATTATTTGTTTAAATTCTGCTTTTAAAAATCCTTATGCAAAGTACTGGTCACCGTTACTATGATATACGATATTTGTAAATATAATGTTCGTTAAAAAGCTGAGAAACGGTCGTTTGGTTTGTTTCTTTTGTCTTATCAACCTTTGAGGATTATTTTATGCCAAAGTCATTCCTTTTGAAAACCAATACTGTTACCAATTAACCAATTACTAGGAGGATAAGAGGGTTCACATCTTTCCCATGGAATTTAGTTCGAAAGTGAATATAATAGGGCATTTGGAGTTCGAATTCGTTTGTCATAGACCAGCACATTTGCCAAGGGGAGTACCTCCTTAAGAAATAATGTAGATGATAAAATGTGTCCCAGGCAGCTGTATCCTCGGGCTCTCAGCTGCTCCGGCAAGGTTTGGTTTATCGTCTGGTTTCTGAGGCGCGCATTTTTTGGTAAATGCCGATGGGGTTTAAGGCATTTTTGGAGCAGCAGTGCATGTCTAGGCCTTGCCATGTGCTTGGTTCCCACGATAAAAGGCCTTGTGTCAAACACTGGTGTTTGTGGGGCACCAGAAAGATAATGGTTGCTTACATTAGTCAGGAACTGTATTTCTCTCCGTAACCAAATATCTCTTTTCTTACAAGTATATCGACCCTTACCAATCACGACACAACAGTGGCACACGTTTGTTGACAGTTTCTGGGCCTTCCATATCATTCATTTATTTTGTCGCTGCCCTGGCACTTATCCTTTTGTCCCACAGGTTGTGTAAAATAGTTCTAGCAGCAATTTTTCTCATTCCTTATCAAAAGTTTTAAATAAAGAATAATCAATTAATGCTTATATATATATATATATATATATATGTATATATGAAAATAAAGAATCAACAATTCAGCAACGATTGAACTAAGTATTTTATCGAATTATTGATGTAACATGGAGATGCAAATTGCCAAGTATCATCACTAAAAATCGGAAAATTTTTTTAGACTCAACCTAGTAGCTTGAACTATCACAAAACTTTTGACTTACCCTGGAGAAGGAAGACATACAGATTAATATGACGCAAATTTATGAGAGATTATTTTTTTAAATCTTTTATCGTCTTCCTCCCAAGTAATAAAACTTCTTCGTTATATGTTTCTGATTTTCATTGCCTTCCACCATGATGGATTATTGTCTACATTTCTGAAGTTATTTTTTTTCATTGTTCTTTTCAATTTCATCTAATCCTTTCCGGCACTTTATTGGTTTTGTCCCTTTAACTTACTCTTTTACTTTCATCTTTTTTTTCTTTTTTCTTTTTTTTTTTTTTTTGGCATCCGAGTGCAAGGGCGTTCGCGTGCGCTCACAGATACATACATACATACATACATACACAAAAGTTTGTTTACTTGTTTGTTTAACATTTTGTTTTTCTTTTGCAGTTTTTAATTTCTCTTCTTAACACTGCCTTCATTCTGTCTGTCTTCTTATTCACCATCTTTTTATTTCTCTCATTTTTCTTCCTTTCTTCTTCTTCTTCTTCTTCTTCTTCTTCTTCTTCTTCTTCTTCTTCTTCTTCTTCTTTCTCTATTGTCTTATTCTTCTTGATTTTTTCTCCTTTTTCCGTTTCTCTTCTTATTCTTTCTCTCTTTCTTCGCTATTACCTCCTTCTATCCTTCTTCTTCTTCTTCTTCTTCTTCTTCTTCTTCTTCTTCTTCTTCTTCTTTCCCTTATTCTCTTCTACCTCCTCACCTCCTACATTAGTATACGACTTTGAACTGAATCTTTTTTTCAAAACATAGCACTTATAAATCCGACTACATATTCTGAACATGAACTACGAAATAAGGCCGCCGGTGAAATCTAAGAGAACATATGAATTTCTTGTTCTAAAACACGAATGTCGACACTAAAGTCGACATTTTTCTTCGTGTACCAGAAATATCACTACTTGTGCCACAAAAGACGAATGAAGGGCATGTATAAAAAGCAAAACCAATGATACAGTATATCAACGCACTGCACTCTACTGATGCATTCAATGAACCCTTCACGCTGATATTGGGTTTTGATCTTTTAGAATATATTTTTATCTGCGCTGTTCTGTGTATATCAAATTCGTGCAATATTCTTCTTATAAAAGAAACGCACTAAGCCTAACCAAAACCGCGTATCCACTTACAGTTCATGTACATTATTATTACTAAGGAAATTACATCTCGAACTCAAAATTGAAGAGTTAGATGCTTGTTTGTTCATCATTGTTTTCTTTTTTCATGATAGCTTAAAGACTGACTACGGTGACAAGTAAGCTCGATATCAAGTTGCACCCAATGTATACAAATTATAAGTGAAACTTAGTAAATAAGAAGCACAGGGTCCGGCAGAATGCTTTTCTGGATTTAAAATTGCTGCCGCGTAGGCGCTCGTAGCGGTGAGAGGTATGGCTTAGAACAGCAACAATACCATTTCTTTTGCCATCATGACGTATAAAGGTGAACATGGTACGTTTGTGATTGATAACCGTCAAACCACAAGCGCCTCGACAAGTTGGCAAACATGTTAGATAACTGCAGTAGATTTCTCTCAGGCGGAAATCAGATTGATTGATAGATAATAACGGCATGTCAACTCATCAAAGGATATTCTATGCTAAGAGGTTTGGGAATCATGTTCATCATCATGTCTTGCTGCTAGCACGGATTTCCCTGACTCTCTCTCTCTCTCTCTCTCTAGCATGCGTTCGCTATTTGTCTCTATCATCCATCGCTTGCGGCAGTTCTTCTATACTACATCATGTGTCCGTACAGAGCTATTGTAGGTAAGTTCTTCTTAATCAGCAAACATTGGCAAATCCGTGTGAAAAGGGTTCATTGGAGGATGTCACCAATGAGTTCGTTCTTGCTTCTCCAGCAGTGTCCTGCATGTCTTGTTCGTCTCATTAGGATGGTTTTAAAGATGGGAGGTAGGTGGCTGTATAGCTGCTGTTTTGTGGGATGTAACTTCCAGAATTTGTTCAATATAGTTCGTAGCATTCTGGTGCAATTCCCGTCCTGCTTTTTCTCTATACGATTAGTCAGCGTCCATGTGGTGCATCCATAGAGTAGAACTGACAAGACCACTGTTTAGAAAAAATAGAGTTTTTATTTAAAAAAAAAAAAGTTGACTGTACGTGGTGACCGGTTTGCTCACTGTGATTATTTCCCTTGCGGATATTCGATGGCTCAAGTCTTTAAACGTTAGCCCCAAACAACTGACAAATTGACAGTTTTTATTCACCATGAAAATGCTGCAAAGCTAGAGGTAACGATTAGCTGAGAGCTGAAGAACTTGAGGAGTGGATGATCAAGAAACTGTATGATGTAACCGTTAAAACGAAATGATGACAATCATTGTTATCATCATCATCATCATCTTAAGCTGAAAACACGGATTTCTCTGACCATCTCTCTTCATCCATTAATACTGAGGCTTCAGTTTTTGAGTTTTTGGGGAATTTGGAGTACCTCTTCTTTTCCATTACTTCCTGGTCTACTCAGACCCGGAGTGGTACTAACTGTTAAGGTCCTATTTATGGGTGAAATAGAAGTGTTTAATTACTTACTTTACTTGAAACCATTTAACTCTGTGCAAAAAAAAAAAGATTTATATTAAAATGAATTATCAGTGTTTGGAAGACTCGAAAATAATAAACTGCGTACAAACAAATGATCTCTGGCTTGATTATAAATGTTTATTTTCATCAAGTCACGCTGACAGCACAGATTACCCGGACTATCTCTCTCCATCTATCCTTATCATCCATTGCTACGGCCAGGGCGTTCAAATTACATCCTTTGTCCACACAGAGCTTATGTAAATAAGTTCTTGCTTGTCGGCCAATACTGGCACGTCGATAGGTAGGGGTCCATACAAAAATATCACTTGCCCAGTCGGCTGGGGCTGAGGGGTAAGACTACTCCCAAAGAGTGTCCCGGATATGACACTAAACAATCTGATGGTGAGGTTCCAGTAATGTTGGAGCTTTGGGGAATGCCGAGTACCCCTTCATTGTTATCGCTCCCAGGTTCACTTTGGACTGGAGTGGTAGCACCTGATAAGGTACTATCTATGCGTCAAATAGAACTAAACTCTGCTCATATGCTGAACTGAATTGCTTGAAATATGACTGTTTTGACATTTAACTGCGTCCTTATGCTAAACAGAATTGTTTGACATAGAACTGTTTTTAACATTGAAACTCTACCTACGCTAAACTGAATTGTTTGAATTAGAACTGTTTGAGTAAACTGACTAGCTTGAAATAGAAATGTTTTTGAAAATTAAACTGTGTACTTATGCTAAACTGAATTGTTTGAAATAGAACTGTTTATTTGTATAGAAATAGGTTTGGCATTAGATACCCCAATGGTTGTTATGACATAAAACCCCATAAAACAAACAAATAAAGAATGTCACTTATGAGTCCTTTTTTTGCATCTCCAGCAATGTCCCGCATGTCACGTTCATTTTACTTGCATAGGTTATGAGATGGGAGGTAAGTGGCCATACAGCAGTTGTTTCGCGATGTATTGCTTTCAGGAATTGTTCAAAATAATTGCATCAGAGCATTCTTCTTTATTTCCCATTTAACTTTTTCTTTATGACAATAAGAAAACAAAATGGCTAATATTGTTCTTTCCTGTTGTAGGGTATTATAAAATTTTGAATCAGAAACCCCAGAGATCATTCTACCAGACCCTGTGAATTATGATTAGTAGGTAATACTTATCTACGTAAGAAATTATGGCCGAATTTATTGCGAAAACACCAGTCCCACTCATAGTACTATGTGGTGAACAGGATTAGAAATTGCTTTATTTCCGCTGTTTAATGATTTTATCGCTCTTGCGTTATGAAAAACAAAACAAAAACAAAACAAAAAACTCGCAACAGTGTACGGTTTTTGTTATGATAAAATATGTTAGAAATCGGAATATCATGATTGATGGATTTTAATGGCATGGCTATCTGTCTAGGATTATTTTATGCTTTTAAGTTAAGGAATCGCGTTCATTTGATGTTCTTATTTACATTTTTTGTGTAGTTGCTTTAGAGTTTTTTTTTTAAATTTGCAAATGGTCCTATCGTGAACGAATAATTTTTAAACATATATTTGTCCCATAGATGAGACCTTAAAAGGTACTACCACTCCAGGTCGGAGTGGACCTCGGAGTAATGGCAATGAAGTGGTAATTCTAACACCCAGATCCACAGATCTGGAACCAAACCAAGAGATGTAGTTTAGTGTCATATCCAGAATACCTCCTTTTTTGAGGGTGTCTTACCTGTCTGCAGGGGACAAAATCAGCACATTGTAATTCCTTCCAACAGAACGTTGGATTATCATTATATGAATTAATAACATAATTACCTTAGGAAATGAAAACACGAAAAATTTGAAAGGCAATGGGAAAAATCGGAAAAGTGCCGTACATCTTCTTATGTAAGTTTAGGCCAAATTTTTTCGGTAGTAAGATTTGGTTAGCTTTTGTTGTGTTTTATGACATACCAAACCTTGTGGGTAATTCACTGCCAAATACTGTTCCCCCCCCACTCGATACATATATGTATATGATTTATAAGTGAATGGTTTATAGATAACATTATTTATAAACGAGACCGAGCTCATTTGTTTGCACACAGTTAAATGGTTTCAAGCTTTGCTATCGAACACTAATGATTCTATTCAACCTTCTTCGTTTGCGCATAGTTAATTGGTTCCATATATTGATATATAATAGTAATAATTCAATTTAACATCATCCATTTGTTTACACATAGTTAAATGGTTTCCAGTAAAGTAAATGATTAGATATTTTTATGAGACCCTAATAAGTGCAACCAATCAGAGTCAAAGTGGACATGGGAGTAATATCAATGAAAGGGTACACCACATTCTCTAAAGCTCATGGACAGAAGCTTCAATATGATATGCAGTTGTGTCATCCAGGACACTCGTTTGGGGCGGGATCTTACTCCTCTCTATAGATACAGTCAGTGTATTCGACAGCCCCAACCGACTGGGCTATCGGTAAGATGAAGTCGAATTTCTAATCAATACTGATCTTCAAGTCTACTTATACACAGGGTATTTCATAAATAAAGATGTAAAAAAAATGCTTGTTATATATGCGAAATCTATTCATATCGAAACATGTATGGTATTCTTTTTTTTCAGAAAGATAAATTTATTTCAATCGTCTGTTTGCTTGGGAACTTAACCAGGAATGTAATTATGCAGCTGTCGTTGTTTGTTTTACTAGTTTACCTTAAAGGTAACCCTCCAAACTGTTTGATGCATAGACATCAGAAGTATTTCCAATGAAAAATTAAACTAAGTACTATGATTGAATTAAATTAGTGGCTTTTCGAGGAAAATACGACAGATCTTACTGCCAATTACCTCAAAGTCGACAAAGTACAAAAAGATAACTTGAAAGTCTCTCACGTCAAAGACTCTCGAAGCAAAAACCTACAAGTCGGGTTTTTATTCTAAATCGAATCATACAAATACTAATTTGCTTACTTGGCTGTGTTTCATTTATGGCATATCAACTCTTTTAGGTTATTTAATCTCAAATCCTGTTAACACACACACACACACACACACACACACACACACATATATATATATATATATATATTGGTAGCATTTCTTCGTTAATACAAATTTTATTAAACATAATAGACATTTCATGTCTACATATTTTCAGGGAATTTAGTCATTAGAAATAATTCCTCTCCCTCGATTGGAGTTTTGCAAAAAACCAACGTTATATATAAATTTAAATGTCCTCTAGGAGATTGTATGGCTGATAATAATAATATATATGTTGGTTTAACCTCAACTACCCTGTCGAGGAGACTTACAATGCACCTTTCAGATACAAGTTCAATAGCTCAGCATTTAAAAAAACATTCATGCCCAACAACACAATTACGGAAAATTCTCACCGACAACGCAACAATATTAGAACATCAAAATTATAAACAAAAACTACCGATTCTCGAAGCACTACATATTAGAAACATGCAACCGATACTTAATAGAATTAATTTTCAAACCAGTGCTAATGTACTTAAATGTCTTTAGCTACTGACACAAATTATAGAAACTAATTTAAAAGCAAACGCCATAATCTTCAACGGTAAAGATGCTCTTACATAGTAATAATATGCTAAAACAAAGGTTACATCACTTTTGTAATAGATCCTCCCCCGATGATGGCCCAAAGTCGGGCAGAAAGTACTAGGGATACATACAACTATGGACAATACATAAATCAATTCCCCCCGAATAAGATAAAAGTAATACGGGAATTCGAACGAATCCAGAAGAAAATATGTAGACATAAAATGTCTATTATGTTTAATGAAATTTGTATATATATATATATATGATTGCTAAACAAATAGTTTATAGGTTACATAATTTTAAAATGAGCTAGAGCTCTTTGTTTCCGAACAGTATTGCTCTCTGGCACTAATAATTTAATTCAATGCAAATAATAATCCCTAGAAAAAGATTGAACTGTTTAATTTGACTCAATGGGACCCTCAAAGATACGACCACTCCTGATCAGAGTGGACATGAGTCTGTCGCTTGAGGTATACATATACCTGTTTTTTTTTTGTTTACCTATAATTTCAATGACTCGTTACAATTAGTATATTGGTATTTGCTGTCGAGACTTCAGGTTGCCTTTTCTTGTATTTTTATAAACTCAAAATTGCCGAAAGGTACTATTTTAAAACATCTTCTAGTAGAAGTTGTCAGGAAATGTTAAATATAATCGACAACGATGTTTAGTTGCAAAACTTTTCTGTTTACCATGAATGTACGAGAGACACTAATTTAGCTACTTCATATTACAAGTATGTAAGCCTTTCAAGATTTAAGTACAATCTTGAAAGGCTGTTAAGAAAGTGATATCAAATGATGCTGATATTTGGCTCTATAAGCAGACGTTTTGGCGACAGGGTTGTTCAGAATTCATCCCCAAATCACATGATCCTGAGGCGGGTTGTTCCACCCCTCCACCTCGTTACAGTCGTATTTTCTGTAGATACCGAAGGTTATGAATATCGAAACTTGGAAGATTACATATGCGAAGATCACGTAAAACGGCGTTGGAATCATGATTAGGAATACGAATTACCGAAAAAATAAAAATGGAAGAAAAATAAGAAGAGGGGGTTTATGCATTCAAAGTAGATTGAAAATAGGGTTTCTCAAAAATATTTCATGCACTCATTTTATGACAGTCTATGATTCCACTGTATTGCAAGTTTTTCACACCAGTTCTCGTGAGTGATTTTTCTCTGAAGTCTGAGAGACAACAAGTTTTCTTATTTCTCAAATATTCTTATAAGTATTCTTGCTGATCTTTCACTGATTTCCAGTTACTTTTGTGTCTTTTCTATGCCTTTTAGGATCGTTTTTAAGAGCATCATATGCGATTGGTATCACCGCTACTTTCATGTCCCACAGTTTTTTTTCAACTCTCTGGCAAGAATTTAATATTTTTCTAACTTTTCGCTTTCTTTTATTTTCTCTCTATGGTCCACTTGAATCGAGAAATAAGAGGATCTTTTCTACTTGTTAATTTTTTTATCATTAGGCGGTTTTCAGACTATTGTCTTCATTTTTTTAATTAATATTGTTATTTCCACAACCTTTCGGCCGTCCTCCGGCCTTCTTCAGGTGTTTGTCGGACTCGGGAACCTACACGGAACTTTGAACGACGTCCTTTATTGAATCCACTGGGGTCGCCTGTTCTGATTCCGTTAGCCATAACCGGGTACTAGCGTTAAGTATTCCTATATTGTTACTAGCCTAACGTCAGGATTGAACCTGCAACCTCCAGATGATTGTCTCCTTAGAAGCTTAGGGAACCTAATTGGTAATTAATACTCGGTTTGGTCTTCCTTCGGATTTAGTGATCAGTTTGTATCTCAACATCCCAGAGAATTTTATGAGTCTTATTTTCTTGTACATATTCTGGTTTGTGCCGAGATCATTTATCAGCATGGTCAAACTTTAATCTTTTGCACAATTCTCAGTGGATCATCTTTCCCACCCAGTCATGCCTACTCTGTTATTACTTTTGATGTCAGTTTTCTGCATTCACTTATGTGATTAACTGTTTCATCTTTGTCGCCACGTTAGCTTGCTATTCTGTTGCATGTTATCAATTTTTACTTTGATATTTTTATATTATACAGGAAGGCTTGAGAGATTCTCTATGTACTCTCAATTGATTAAAAACGAACATTCTTTTGATACACTTTCGTAAATGGACATCAAAATCCTCTTTGTAACAAAAACAATCACACGAACACGTAACATGAGGGATGCTCGAAAAATAAGGTACAAACGTTTACTAATCCAACATGATTCTTACTATACAAATAAAACATAGTACGTAATTTTCCAGTACTAGTATGATGCTTGGAGATTGTTGCATCAGTACTATCGATCTACGATGGCATAAATACCCTTCTTGAAGAACGTAGCGTAAAGTCAGTTGATCGTCATTCAATTACTTTTGGATTCAACGCGATGAAACTTTGGGGATCTCCATGAACTGCCTCGTCATGTTTTCTTTAATCACGGATCCAGCAATTTTGGCTTTGATAAAAAAAAAGCGCATTGTACAAGTCAGAGGGAGACAGATGTGTTCTGTAGATTGTGTGGATGACACATTTGGGTGAGGGGATGTCGAAAGACACTGCATAAAACATTAATAATCTACTAACTTTTGTGAAAGCAACGGGGACAAAAGCTCACAAAAATGCATTTAGGTGCGAACTTATAAATTCCATGGGAGAGTATATGTTTACATAGAAGCATTAACTTATCCTCTGCAAGTTTTATAAAGGTTGCGCAATCGGTTCTCGTTAATATGCAAAATTGCTTAATTGGGCAGGTATGATCTTAAGTTTGTCGCATATATATTTTAAATATATTGTGAACCGGTTGCGCGGACTTGACAATCAATAAGAGAAGACTTTATTGTTCCTGTTAGAACAGACAATTGTCCGAGTAATTATTCAGTCGGCGGTTAGGTGGGTACAGGGTAACTGTTGATTTCACTTGACCAGGTCAGTATATATATATATATATAATTGTTATCATCATGAAGTCATGCTGATAAAATGTTGTTCCTTGCCCCCCCTCCCTCTCTCTCTCGCCAACCTTATTATCCTTCTTTCCTAGTAGGTCTTCAAGACTGCATTCAGTATCGACATAGAGTAATTATAAGTCCCTAAAGGTCGGCCCACACTGGCACGTCTACGTGTTGGAGTCCATGAGAGAACGTTGTTTATTAGTACGTCCTTACTTCTCTGGCAGTGTCCCGCATGTCTTGTTTGTCTTTAATGGTTTGTTAGTTGGGAGGTAAGTAGCCGTAAAGCTGCTGTTTTGTGGAGTGGTGCTTTCAGGATTTATTCAAAACAGCACGTAGCATTTTTGTGTAGTTTCCATCCAGATTTTTCTCCATGCGTTTCATTAACTTCCAACTTGTGTATCAACACCGTAGTACTGACAAAGCCACAGAATGATCCAATTTTGTGAAAGCAACGGTTCCATCGTACGCAAACTTATTTATTCATATATATATATATATATATAATCAAACGGTAGATAACATGTTAAATATTTTGAGCAATCATCATCATCATCATCATCATATCGTGCTGGTAGCACGGATATCCCTGACCCTCTCTCGCCACTCCTCCCTATCGTTCATCGCCCTAGGTAGGTCTTCAGGACAACATCCTGTATCCTCACATAGCTGCTGAATGTACGTTCGAGCTGGTCGCCCTGCTTTTGTGCGGCCATGTGTGGGGATCCATAAGAGTACATCTCTTATGAGTTCATCTCTGCTTCTCCAGCAGTGTCCTGCATGTCTGGTTCGTCTAACTTGAATAGTTTTCGTGATAGGGGGCAGGTGGCCGTACAGTTGGTGTCTTGTGGGGTGTTGCTGCCAGGACTTGTTCAGGATTGCACGCAGCATTCTTGTGTAATTGCCATCTAGTTTCTTCTCCAGCCGTTTTGTTAGCGTCCATGTAGTGCATCCATATAGCAGTATCGATGTGACCGCTGCCTGGAAGAAACTGCGTTTCATTTTATCGGTTAGGTCTGATTTCCATATAATCGATAGCCTATCGATAGCTGTCCATGCTTTCGTTAGCCTCGTTTCGATGTCCTTTTCGGTTGATTCGACGCTGCTTCCTAGGTACGTGTATTTGTCTACTAGTTTAAGTGGGGTTCCTTCTAGAGTGGAGATGTCCCCCGTTTGGTTATAGCACATATAATCCGTTTTGTGTGCATTAACATAGAGGCCTATGCTTTCCGCTGCTTGTTCCAAACTATGCAGAAGAGTTTCGGCTTGGTCAGGTGTATTTGCCAGTATCGCTATGTCATCGGCGTAGTCGGCGTCGGTAATTGTTGTTGCGGGGTATCTTCTGCTTCTTTTCTTCGTCAGTTCGAAGCCATTCTCTTTGATTTTGTCAATCGATGTTCTAAGTACGTAGTCTAGACAAATGATAAAGAGGTACGGGGTCAGCGTGTCCCCTTGTAGTACTCCTGCTACAATGTCAAAGTATTCTGTGTCTCCATCCGGTGATCGTACTTTTACTTTAGTGTTTCTATAGAGAATCGTTATTGCCGCTACGGTTTCTTTAGGTATGCCGTCCGCTAGTAGGATTTGTTCCATCTTTCCTCTGTGATGGAGTCGAAAGCCTTGGTAAAGTCGACAAATATTAATGTCGCTTGTAGGTTCTTTGCCCGTACACCTTCAAGGATTCTGCGGATGGTTAATATTTGTGAGGTCGTGGATCTATTTCTTCGGAAGCCATTTTGGTTTTTTCTAAGTGTGTTGTCGATTTTGGGTTCTATTCAGTTTCGTAGTAGGGCATTGTAGATTTTGGCAGCTATGGATGTAAGTGTTATGCGTCGGTAGTTTTTGGCTAATCTGAGGTCCCCCTTTTTAGGGAAGGGGAGTATGCATCCCTTCATCCATCTATCTATCGGATTTTGATTGTATACTGCGTTGCAGTGACGGAGCAGTATGTCGTCGAATTGTCTGGTCTTCCATACTTCCGGGGGAATTTCGTCCAGCCCTGCAGCTTTCCTATTTCTAATTTTTCTGAGAACCGAGTCGAGTTCTTCTTGTGTGAACGGTCCTAGTTTAATGTCTAATTGTTTGCTAATTATTCTGGTGATTGGTTCATGCGTTATTTTTGGTGGGTTTCCAAGTAAGTTTTCGAAGTGTTGTTTCCACAGTTTTATTCTTTCTTGTTGGTTTCGAAACATTACAAGAAAAGACGGAAAAAAGTACACCAAACGACGAATACGAAAATTTCGTCAATGCACACCTCGAGGCAGCAGCAAAATACATTCCAACAAAAATTAAAACTAAATATAGAGTCCCATGGGGAAATTTAGCGGTGAGAGAAAAACGTGCACTATTGAAAAAAGCCTCCAAAAACTATCGAAAAAACCCAACAAACACAAATGCCTTAAAACTAAAAACGGCACAATATCAATTAGCAGGCATATATATAAAGGAACAGACAGAATACATTCAAAATCAGATAGATAAGATTAGAGACTCGGTGGACGATAGACAATCTAGAATAGCCTGGCAAACAATAAACGAAGTGAGCAGAAGAAAGAACACAGCCAAAGCAAAACTTTTGAGCAATAGGCAACACTTATTTCCGTGATTTATTCGAGGAAATTCCAATAATTTCACTATTGCTGTAAATCCTACAGAATAAGTTGATTTTCAATAACATTATTAACAGTTTTTCAATACAATATCATTAGTAACAATGTTATGTTATATGAACAATGTCATGTTATTTCAATACAATATCATTAGTAACAATGTTATGTTATATTAACAATGTTATGTTATTTCAATACAATATCATTGTTATATTAACAATGTTGTATTAACAATCTTATGTTATTTCAATCATCATCATCATCATGTCGTACCGCTAGCATGGATATCCCTGACCCTCTCTCGCCACTTTTCCCTATCGTTCATCGCCTCTGGCTGGTCTTCATGGCTACATCCCAAATCCTCACATAGCTGCTGTATGTATGTTTGAGCTGGTCGTTCTACTTTTGCTTGGCCATATGCGGGGTCCATAGGAGTACGTCACTTATGAGCTCGACCTTGCTTCTCCAGCAGTGTCCTGCGTGTCTGGTTCGTCTAACTTGGATAGTTTTCGTGATTTCCGGTTTTACTCTCGATGTTTTAAAATCCTTCACCGGTTTTTTTTACCCAAGACCTAGCTTGAGGAAAGGTAGTAATCATATATATTCTATGTATTTATTTTGCTTCCTCTTTCTGGTGATATTTTTCATTCATATTCATATTCATAGAACTCTCCAAAGGAGATGAGCCATCCCGGAAAGTGTAAATTTAGTATTTCCTACAGACTGGGAATACCAGGTATGTATTGTTGTTGGTGGTGGTAGTGGCATTAGCGGGTGGTATTTCACTGGAGTCTGTGTGACAACCGATCTCCTCAGGTCTCTTGGACTCTTCTCAGTATTTTAGGCGATCTTAACAATGTTTTACTCTGATTTTCAATTCCTTCTGATTTTTTCTAGGCCTTTGGAGCAGATTCCAAGCGTATCAACTACAATTGGTATCACTGTCAACTTCATGTCTCACAGTATTTTTTAAAATTCTCTGGCAAGGTCTAAGTATTTGTTTGTATTTTCGCTTTCTTTTAGTTTCACTCTGTAGTTTGCCGGATAAACAAATTCCGCTAGACAACAATTTCTTTTTTTTTCTTGTTAATGAACTCTAGGTTTAGTCTTTTGGACGAGCTGAAGGGACCCATTTATTTCACAAATTTCCAGTGAATCTTACGCGTCCCATTTTTTAAGACGGATTCTGGTTTATGCATATACCATTTGTTAGTCTTGTGAAATTTTAATCTCTTGCACCGGTCCCCAGTGGATCATCTTTTCAACCGTGCCTTGTCTTGTACTTTTTTTTGTATTAGTGTGCTGTGTTAGTTTTCTGCATTAAAACGAATTAATCTACGTACAGACTTGAAGAACACAAAATACGGCGAAATTATAGGTTCTTTAACTTTAAACTATATTATCACTGATTTGTTCCTTTTGCTTTTATGTTTATTATCAAATGAATATGTGTAAATTTTGAATGTTATAATCTTAATTTGAATTTAGAATCCTTCGACCAAAAATCGAAAATGTGTTGGAGAAAGAGAGGAAAAGGAAAAGAAAAGAGAAAAAAATCAATAGGGCATATCATCCCCGAACACCAAAAATGAACGCTCCCTTCGTGTAAATGTATCCTAGTCTGGCCGAAAATACAAATTATTATATTACTCCTTGTGAGTTTTTCACACCAGCGCTAGCTTATAGTCTTGCTCTGGAGGGACATTAAGTCTTCTCAATCACCTGTATTCTTCTCAATATTATGGCCGATCTTAACAATACTCTAGTTTGGATGATCTCGGCTCGTCCTCTGATTTCCAACTCTTGAAGCCCCCTAACGAAGCGTTTGGTGATCGTTCCAAGGACACCAGTTTCAATTGGTATCACTGTCACCTTCATATTCAATAGCTTTTTAGTTCCCTGACAGGGTCTAAGTACGTGTCTCTCTTTTCGTTTTTTTTTTTTTTTTAGTTTGACTCTGTGGTCCACCTGGACAGTGAAGATCTTTATTTGCAGACTCTCTTTTTTTTTTTTGTTTACTATCACTTTGTCTCGTCTTCTGGCCGGAATTAGATGATCTGTTTGTATGTCAAAATCTCAGAATTTTGTTTGCTTCATTCTCCAGGACGGATTCTGGTGAGTACATGTACCATTTGGTAGTATGTTCAAATTTCAATTTCTTGCACAATTCCCAGTTGATCACCTTCCCCACCTAGTCATGTTTTTTTCTTATGTTCCTTTTGCGTTAGTTTGCTGCATTATCATGTGACTAATCGTTTCGTCTTCTTTATTATAATCATTATTATCATTATAATATGAAGCGAATTTGTTGTTTCTATCCCACTCTCACAAAATAATTGAACATGATTCATTCACAAAATAAATGATAGAAAAAAGGTGTTACTTACATCCTTTCTTTGTATTTTTATTATCTGAAAAAAAAGAAAAAATCTGTTTAACTTCGTATACATCAAAGGAAAAAAATAGAAAATGCAAAAGTTTCCAGTATTTTTTTTTCAATTAGTAAAGCTATTTTAGCCGAAGTATATACCTTCGCCGAGTTAGAGTTCCAATATTTTTAATCGTAGGGAGATTTTTTGGTTTGAACATTTTTGTTTTTATCTAGATTGATTTTCCCAAATAAGTAATAATTCTATGTTTCACTTTACTGCCCAAACTTGAAGACATAAGCATAAATTTAATTTTTAATGTTTAATTTAATAAAAATGATTAATTTAGTAAAAAATATTGCTAAATTCTATCTATAAAGTAGGATGATTTAAATTTTTAATGATGAGTTGCATCCTGAAGTTTTCGAATTCCTCAGTTGTCAACTTTAAACCGGGTAAGAAATGACGTACTGGTTGAAATAGACAATGATCCAGTGCTACTAAGTCTGGTGATTTCTTACCAGTCTCCTCGATAATGCATGATATGAGACTGGGTCATGTTAATGGCGCGAAACATCCTGCTCACTGATGAGTGGTGCCAAAAATAGCTCTCCTCTGCTTTTAGCAGCATAGAAATGTACTGTTTCGTAACTGCTGAAGCTGAGTCAGATAATTATTCCCGGGCACTTAAGACAGGTGAAACGGCTGTGAATTTATTTATTCTTGGTCAGGTGTTGCTTGGCCTTAAGCCACACTTTAGTTCGCTCAGCAAATATCTAAATCATTATGCCTGTTTCACGTTACGACTACTTTTTATAATCAATTTTCTTTTATACTTGGTTGTTAGTAGAATTAGTTTCCTGCATAATCGCGTGCATATCTTAAAATCTTTGAGATGTGCATCCGTCTAGCAAGAAGGAAGTGGCGATGTTGTTTTTCTCTCTCTAGTCACTGCATGTAAAAGTGATAAAATGGTTTCTAATAGTCACGTTTTTCCTTATTGGAATTTGAATCGGAAAACACATCGATAAATTCAAAATTTGATCCATTCACAAAACGATTTCAACAAGCAACTTTATAATTTACAGGCAGCAAACAACCACACAAAAAAAAAAAAAGAGAGAAAAGAAAAAAAAATCTCACACAGAAAGATGGTAGTGGATTTCAGTTTAATATGTCCAATTCCTGTTTCTTTTATATCGATAAAAAGATATACAAAGAAAAAAGAATTTTGTTTGACGGTGGAAATTCGTTCGGGACATAATTTAATTGGGATGGTGCAAAAGATAAACAGGTGCGAGTTGGCGTAACGGATATAGACACGGAAAGAAGAATCGGCGAACCAAGTTAGTTTCGCTTCGGTCCGTTTGCATTCACTTATTCACTTAACCTTTGGCGAAAGGCATGGAACCGCTTCTCTAATTAGCTATGGGTAAACAGCAAGTTCGTTTGGACACTTTAATTAAGTTACACCGGCACATTCCATCCCCTCGATCCCCCCAAAAAAACAAAACACAAAAAGCAAAAACGAAGTCGGAAGGCTCGGGACTAAATTAGTTCTACAATACACTTTTAGAGAGGAAGCGAACCTAGATTAAAGGTTGGCGTTGTAGGAAATGGATTCTATGATATGAGTTCAAACTCTAAACGAAACTTTGTGTTTCGCCTCACGCCAATGTCTCTAAAATATTTAAAATAAAAGTGCCACAGTTCTTTAATGCTAACATGTTTGAAGATCGGAAAGACACATCATTAAATTTATAAAGCGAATTTAAAAAGTATTCCCTCTAAATGAATAGATTTATCTTTTTTACAGAAAAAAAATACAAATCCCTATCTTGTCATAGGTTAAATTCACTCGGTTGGTTGGTGTTTTGTTGTTTATCAACCCTTGTGGGTTATTTAAGGCCATGAATATATTATCATATACAAACAGACTTTTCGATGTATCACAACTCATCAGTGTGGCTAAATAGGCGAGACGCATTAAACTAAGGTCGAAACCCGTATAACTTGAAGTTAGACTGTTAACATACGACAAAGACATTAGGAGACCCAACGCAAGTTATGTGATTTAACATATGTGGATTAACTTCTGATTGTTTGCGCTTTACGCTATGGGATATCGAAGTACTCAATTCGTTAGAAGAGATTTGTATATATATATATATATATGAATAGTGCATTGAATTGCGAGGCATACTCCTCTTTTAAGGGTGTGTCCACCGATCACCGAATAGTCACGGCGAAAATACGGTTAAGCCTACGAAAAAACGCCAAACGAACAGCGACCACCAAACACTATGACTGGGCCCTATTAAACAACAAAGATGAAAGAGATAAATACGCATTAGAATTAAAAAACAGATTCGAAACACTACAAGAAAAGGCGGAAAAAAGTACACCAAACGACGAATACGAAAATTTCGTCAATGCACACCTCGAGACAGCAGCAAAATACATTCCAACAAAAATTAAAACTAAATATAGAGTCCCATGGGAAACTTTAGCAGTGAGAGAAAAACGTGCACTAGTGAAAACAGCCTCCAAAAACTATCGAAAAAACCCAACAAACACAAATGCCTTAAAACTAAAAACGGCACAATATCAATTAGCAGGCATATATATAAAGGAACAGACAGAATACATTCAAAATCAGATAGATAAGATTAGAGACTCGGTGGAAGATAAACAATCTAGAATAGCCTGGAAAACAATAAACGAAGTGAGCAGAAGAAAGAACACAGCCAAAGCAAAACTTAAAGCAGCAAACCAACAAGAAAGAATAAAACTGTGGAAACAGCACTTCGAAAACCTACTTGGAAACCCACCAAAAATAACGCATGAACCAATCACCAGAATAATTAGCAAACAATTAGACATTAAACTAGGACCGTTCACACAAGAAGAACTCGACTCGGTTTTCAGAAAAATTAGAAATAGGAAAGCTGCAGGGCTGGACGAAATTCCCCCGGAAGTATGGAAGACCAGACAATTCGACAACATATTGCTCCACCACTGCAACGCAGTATACAATCAAAATCCGAGAGATAGATGGATGAAGGGATGCATACTCCCCTTCCCTAAAAAGGGGGACCTCGGATTAGCCAAAAACTACCGAGGCATAACACTTACATCCATAGCTGCCAAAATCTACAATGGCCTAATACGAAACCGAATAGAACCCAAAATCGACAACATACTTAGAAAAAACCAAAATGGCTTCCGAAGAAATAGATCCACGACCTCACAAATATTAACCATCCGCAGAATCCTTGAAGGTGTACGGGCAAAGAACCTACAAGCGACATTAATATTTGTCGACTTTACCAAGGCTTTCGACTCCATTCACAGAGGAAAGATGGAACAAATCCTACTAGCGTACGGCATACCTAAAGAAACCGTAGCGGCAATAACGATTCTCTATAGAAACACTAAAGTAAAAGTACGATCACCGGATGGAGACACAGAATACTTTGACATTGTAGCAGGAGTACTACAAGGGGACACGCTGGCCCCGTACATCTTTACCATTTGTCTAGACTACGTACTTAGAACATCGATTGACAAAATCAAAGAGAATGGCTTCGAACTGACGAAGAGAAGAAGCAGAAGATACCCCGCAACAACAATTACCGACGCCGACTACGCCGATGACATAGCGATACTGGCAAATACACCTGATCAAGCCGAAAAACTTCTGCTTAGTTTGGAACGAGCAGCAGCAAGCATAGGCCTCCATGTTAATGTACACAAAACGGAATATATGTGCTATAACCAAACGGGGGACATCTCCACTCTAGAAGGAACCCCACTTAAACTAGTAGACAAATTCACGTACGTAGGAAGCAGCGTCGAATCAACCGAAAAGGACATCGAAACGAGGTTAACGAAAGCATGGACAGCTATCAATAGGCTATCGATTATATGGAAATCAGACCTAACCTATAAAATGAAACGCAGTTTCTTCCAGGCAGCGGTCACATCGATACTGCTATATGGATGCACTACATGGACGCTAACAAAACGGCTGGAGAAGAAACTAGATGGCAATTACACAAGAATGCTGCGTGCAATCCTGAACAAGTCCTGGCAGCAACACCCCACAAGACACCAACTGTACGGCCACCTGCCCCCTATCACGAAAACTATTCAAGTTAAACGAACCAGACATGCAGGACACTGCTGGAAAAGCAGAGATGAACTCATAAGAGATGTACTCTTATGGATCCCCACACATGGCCGCGCAAATGCAGGACGACCAGCTCGAACGTACATTCAGCAGCTATGTGAGGATACAGGATGTTGTCCTGAAGACCTACCTAGGGCGATGAACGATAGGGAGGAGTGGCGAGAGAGGGTCAGGTATATCCGTGCTACCAGCACGATATGATGATGATGATGATATATATATATAAATTCAATATATATATATATATATATTGCATTTATATCTACATATATATATTGCATTTAAATATATATATACATATATTGCATTTATATACTTATATATATATATTGCATTTATATATATATATATATATATTGCATTTATATATATATAATATATATATATATACTGCATTTATATATATATATATATATGTATATATATATATATTGCATTTATATATATATATATGTATATATATATATTGCATTTATATATATATATTGCATTTATATATATATATATATGTATATATATATTGCATTTATATATATATATATATTGCATTTATATATATATATATATATAAATTGCATTTATATATATATATATATATATATATATTGCATTTATATATATATATATTGCATTTATATATATATATATATATATTGCATTTATATATATATATATATATATATATATATTTATATATATATATTGCATTTATATATATATATATATATATATATATATATTGCATTTATATATATATATATATATATATATATATATATATATTGCATATATATATATATATTGCATTTATATATATATATATATATATATATTGCATTTATATATATATAAATATATATATATATATATTTTGCATTTATATATATATATAATATATATATATATTGCATTTATATATATATATATATTGCATTTATATATATATATATATATATATTGCATTTATATATATATATTGCATTTATATATATATATATATATATATATATATATATTGCATTTATATATATATTGCATTTACATATATATATTTATAAATGCAATATATATATATATATATATATATATATATATATATATATATATATATATATATACTGCCTTTATATATATTGAATATATATATACGTATATTGCATTTATATATATATATATATTGCATTTATATATATATATATATATATATTGCGTTTATATATATATATATATTTCATTTATATATATATATATATAAATGCAATAGATATATATATAAATGCAATATATATATATATATATATAAATGCAATATATATATATATATATATATATAAATGCAATATATATATATATATATATATATATATATAAAAATGCAATATATATATATATATATATATAAATGCAATATATATATATATATACATATATATATATAAATGCAAAATATATGTATATATATATAAATGCAATATATATATATATATATATATATATATATATATATATAAATGCAATGTATATATATATATATATATATATAGCATTTATATATACATGTATATATATATATTGCATTTATATATATATTTATATATTGCATTTAAATATATATATATATATACATATTGCATTTATATATATATAAATATATATATATATATATATTGCATTTATATATATATATATATATTGCATTTATATATATATATATATATATATATATATATATTGCATTTACATATAAATATATATATATATATATTGCATTTACATATATATATATATATATATTGCATTTATATATATATATATATATATATATATATATATATTGCATTTACATTTATATATATATATATATATATATATATATATATATTACATTTATATATATATATATATATTGAATTTATATATATATATATATATATATATATGTATATATATATATATATATATATATATAGAATTTATATACATGTATATTGCATTTTTATAAATATATTGCATATATATATACGTATATAGCATTTATATATATAATATATATATATATATATATATATATATATATATATATATTTTTATTTATTCAATCCAGTCTTAATACGCTCAGAAATTGATCTTTTATCATATCCTTCTCGTGGGAGACACGTTAGGTAAATTCATATATGTTTGAAAGGATGAGATGGTGGTCAGTAACCTAGTAAGAATATAAAACCTAGGACTATTTCTCTCTTATAGTATAATGGTTAACAAGCTAATACCCGATTATTAGTGAATTTGGCACATACTGGGCGCCAAGAACTTCAGACCTGCAAAAATTTGACTAAACGCCGTAAATAGCTATCAACGGTTAATGAAACCCGAAAACCAAGGGCCCAGTATATGGAGATGATGTCTTGATACCCCCCCGCAAAAAAGTAAATGGAAACCCCTCCACCACCTCTTCTAATTACAGGGTAAGGAGTCTACGGGGCGGCATAATCACTCATATGAAGAATCATACACACAGAAAGATTTTAGATGATCGGCGAGGCTTCTTAAACGGAAAGCATCCATCAGGCAGTTTGATTAAGTCAACCATTCATTAAGAATGAATATATATGAACTTTCTAAAGATTCACTTGACCTTCTAGCAGTTGTGGGGATAATTCAACTACTTCATAATGATGCAGACCGTTTATAATACATATTTTAGTTATTTTGGGTGCGTATCGGTTGTGTCCTATAGCAACTTACAGTCATACAATTGAATATCCTTTATTTTGACCTTTCAGGACAAGTTTACTTCATTCAGAGAGTCACTTGAAAAATGCATGCCATCAGTAAACAGCCTAAACTGTTTACAAAGGGACGGGAATAAATTTTATAACTTTCAATGTGGTAGGGAAAAACTTTATTTTGTGCTATTTTTGATTTGCGCAAAGAATCGATTGTTGTCAGTAGTTTATTGAAAAGTCGACCGTCCAAGAAAAGAACTGGATCTCTTTTGGCTTATAATGATGGAAGCTCCTTTTTATCGCACAATTTATCTTTAGGCTGTCTCCGGGTATTTGATTGACTGAAGGATTGATATTAAAGGCATGTCAAACAATCTAGGATTATTTTCTGAGTCTAAATTTCTAGGATGCAGCTTGATAATCGCTTAGAGTGATCAGACTATTGGAGTTCGACATGAAACACCCGAGGAAGGCCCAAGGAAGCATCAACCGAAACGTTGTGAATATTACAATGGAGATGAAGACAATAATCCGAGTACTCTAAGTGATAAAAATAGATTTATTTCGTGCATAGAGGTAAGTTGTACGTTGATATTCAAATTTTGTTGTGTAGTTGTTTAAGAGATTTTTAGCGCATGAGCATGTCGAATACAAAGTATTTTAAAACAGATCTTTTATTTGTAAACCACTCTGTACGTGCAGGATATAATACAAGGTCAATCTTTTTTTTATCAGATTTTAACAGGTTTGAATTCATAGTTTTCCTTCTCCTAGATTAGTTGCCATGCCAAGGTTAAATAGCCCAGTTTGCCCTTCTATTTAACCATAGATGAAAGTAGACAAGTTAGCGGGGAAAGATTTTAATATATGTAAAATAAAACAGCCTGGACCAGTATATGAATTCGAGTCTGTATCCATTTCCTATGACGATAAGTATTACACAATCCCTTTAAATAGAAGAATAGTCCACATGGTATGGTGGTTAACGTACTGAACCTCGACATCGTAGTAAACGAATTCAAACTCTAGTCACACTATAACTTTCACATTCGGTCTAACACCCTTGTGAAAGGCATAAACTCACTTATCTCCCCACTATGGGTTAAATAGTACCACTAATGTTGTACAAGGATTGCTTTGGAATTAGATAGCACACGAAGGTTGATATGTCATAAAAACAAAGAAATCAAACCAAAGTAAACCTTTCGTCGATCAGTTTGACCCCCCATACATGTACTACCGCTTGAAGCCAGATTGGACCAGCGAGTAATGGCAAAGAATGGGTACTTCACACGCCTCTGATGTCCCGTTAATATTACGGGGATAGTTATTAAGTACTACATAGAATCATTCGCTCCTTTTTAAACCGAAGCATCAATATAATCTCGGACCATAGTCAGAACGGTAACCCAACGGGTGTACAGGTCGTCTAATTATTAATAATATCCATTCTTTAATCTTACTTTATTGTGTAAATGTATTCGAGAACAGAAAGGAAAAAGAGTACAGTTTCATTTCGTTTGGTGTTTATTCGTTCAAGCCAAAACTAGGTAAGTAGTTTCTCAAAATTCAATCTGCAGATTACTATTGGATTTATATGTCTAGTTCTTTCAATTCTGACTCTTGTCAAAGGCAGAACGTTCAAATGAATTATAAACAGCAACGAAAAGATATTGATTTTTGCCACATCAAAGAGTAATTACAATTTCATGTCTATATTTCTATCAACGTACATATACTGGAATCAGATATTAATTCAGACATATGTAAGCATCCTCCAACATGCTGAGAACAATTTGCAAAACAAAAGAAGCGAATTAGTATCTAAGTGCAGACATCAACCAATTTTTCTTATGTCATCTACCACCTGACCCTATTTAATCACATAATTTACTCTCTTTTTCAGACTGCAAGAAGAAAGAAATTCCCTCGTTTGAATGCTACCACCTTACCACGTTATTCTGTCGTGTAAATGTCACGGGCAGTAATATCAAGTCACGTGACTACACCTCAGAATATAAACTCTAGATTGGACACTGTTACTATTCGACCGTCTAAAGATGGTGGAAAACACAAGAAACTTAAGAAGCAGACTTATTGCGTCATTAATTCTAATATCTTTAGATTTATACCTGCTATCATAGTATCGAGCTCTCTTTTCATTCAACGCTTCTTATTTGCTTTTCTTCTATTTTTATGTTAGATTGTTTGCCAATGGACGGGAGACCGGGGTTCAAAAAATGCGACTTGACGCCTCCCTACTTAACACTCAGCATTATAAGGTAGGAATTAAGGGTAAGTGGATCAATGCAGGGAAAGGAGTTGCACGCTTCCCTACTCCTCAAGGTAGTTGCTATTGAAAAGAGAGCCTTCGAGTCGTCCCTGTCTACGGTCGGCCAATTTACAAACTTATATATATATATATATATATATATATAGCTTACGATAACTCAGTTGGTTGAGTGATAAGAATCAATCAAAACTATATATGAATATATATTTATGAATAGAAAGGCAGAGAGAGATGAATCCATAAAAGTTTGGGTTAAGTAGAGTGTTCGCCAATGGTCCTGGAGACCGGGGTTCAATCCCAGGTCGAGTCATACCAAAAACTCAAAAAATGGTACTTGATGCCTCCTTGCTTAACACTCAGTATTATAAGGTATGGATCAACGGTAAAGTGGAGCAATCAAGCGAATGATTATAGACGAATGAAAAAATGAAGTATGTTCGATCCTCGGCAAGTATCCTATAAATGTAGCCTTCTAACCGACTAAGTTAAGTTTAGCAAATAATTAGACACTTCACCGAAGACCAATAATTTGCAGAGCTAGTCTCATCGATTATGTAGAAAGTTCGATCCTTAGTAAGTCCTGGCAGCAACACCCCACAAGACACCAACTGTACGGCCACCTGCCCCCTATCACGAAAACTATTCAAGTTAGACGAACCAGACATGCAGGACACTGCCGGAGAAGCAGAGATGAACTCATAAGAGAGGTACTCTTATGGATCCCCACACATGGCCGCGCAAAAGCAGGACGACCAGCACGAACATACATTCAGCAGCTATGTGAGGATACGGGATGTTGTCCTGAAGACCTACCTAGGGCGATGAACGATAGGGAGGAGTGGCGAGAGAGGGTCAGGGATATCCGTGCTACCAGCGCGATATGATGATGATGTGTAGCCTTGTCTTAGACAAACCTACGCTTAGGAAAGCAATTAGACGTCTTATCGTTAAGCAATACTTAGCAATATCGTGAGTTCAATCCTTTATAGAGCCCATATACTTGTACCTTAGTAGCAGATGAAGCTTAGCAAATATAAATCAAGTGATTTTAATTTACCTACTCGTATCAAGCTAATTTGCTATAATTACACAAAATTTAGACATATTATGAGTAAAAGTTAGGTCAAATTTCTCATTTATGTAACCATCTCTTTCAATTATTAATGAAGGAAGTCCTGTGGGAAATATACTTCGTATCAGTTTGTGAGTCTATTGCCAGTTCTAGAAAATTATTCCTGGTATGAAAGATTAAGTTCCTGAGGCTTTACTAACAGAACTAGAATGATCTCTCTCTATATATAAAATCGGCAGGTTTATCTGTCTGCATGTTTGTACGGCTCTTGGTTCTTCATAAGATTTTGTCACCAAAAACAACGCGTTCTTCATAAAACCCCGCCACGGGCTGGAAGTGACACAAGGCCAAATTTTTGGAAGAAATCCACCCTCACACTACAAGAGCGGTGCCAAAAATCTTTTGTCTCGATCGGCATTACCCCTTTAAGAGACATCAGAAATGAATCTAACGAGGGGGCAGATGCTGATTGGGGGACGGTCACCTGAAGGCAAGATTACGCTTCTTTCTTCTTTAAAATTAGTTTTTTTTTAGTAGCCTGCTATATAACTTGAAAAAAGTAGCGTTTTCCTCCTTTCTAAAGACATTTCATAATTTATATATTTTGCTTTTAAAATGGCTTACTAAAAATGATTAAGAAAAATAATATTGATAAATAACTGATTTATTATTCATTTTTAATTTTTTTTACTAAAGTGAGACAAAATTTTTGCAAAATTTTGGTTCATGTTAGTATGCTCTTCGTATATCATGTAAACGAAGCTGTTCAAGCCGTGATAAGTACCCAATGTGGTTATTAGTATCGTGGTAGTTGGTGCACTGCGACGTCGTGTATTGCTTCACTCCGTGTGGGATTTGAAAACCTCACAGCTGAAGGTGTAACGTAGTTTTATTCAGAAACTTAGGTTTCATGAGTTTGGACTAGGCCATAACGCCGTCGAAGCAACCCAAAGAAAATGTTGTAGAAAAGATGAAGTTGAAAAGCGTCTTTAGCTGCCGGATTAGCCTCACGTTGCCAAAATATTGCAACAGCTTTGACTCGCCGTTGTATTTTAGTTTCTCTCTTTCTTTGTTTTTAAATAAATGATCGATGAGGCAGCGAAATCTTGCACTTTATATTTTGGAAAGTCATATGCGGCCTTAAGGTATTTGAAGAGTAGAGACGTTATCTCTGACTCATGTCAGCGAACGGTAAAGTCATCTTACTTTTGGGAACTAATGCTTAACGGGTTCGATTCGGGTTTGTAAACTTTATTCTATTTTGTACCCCTTCTATATACTGCTTGTTCATGGAACACTATGTGTACAGTTCTAGTGAATTTTTGTGTATTTTTCCTTTTAACATTGCTTGTAAGGATATTGCTTATACAAAATGTTAAATGTTCTTGGTATATACAAATGAATTTGTCTTGTATTTCCTTCTGCTATGTTATGTTTAGTATATCACTGATATACTAATATACACTAATGTCCTCGGTGACTCAACTAAAATATCTTCATTTGCTACTAAGGTACAAGTATATGGGCTCTATAAAGGATTGAACTCACGATATTGCTAAGTATTGCTTAACGATAAGACGTCTAATTGCTTTCCTAAGCGTAGGTTTGTCTAAGACAAGACTACACATACATGGCCTTTACTAAGGATCGAACTTTCTACATAATCGATGAGACTAGCTCTGCAAATTATTGCTCTTCGGTGAAGTGTCTAATTATTTGCTAAACTTAACTTAGTCGGTTAGAAGGCTACAACTAAAATATCTTCCCCACCCAACAGCATCGAATTTTATGTAAATAAATTTGCAATTGGGGTAAGATAAATGTATATTGCTAGTAAATCAAATTATGAGAATCGTTGTAAAAAACATTTTTGTCAACTTAATTGGAAATTATTTTTATCTCCTTCAAAATAGCTCTTTTGGGAAGCTATACACCAACGAAGACATTTTCCCCATTTCCAGAAACAGTGCAGAAAGTCTTCAAGCTACACTGACTTCAGTTGCTTTCACACGACTCATTGCCCGTTGTCAATAGTTTCTGATGGTGACCACGGACCTGGATTTTGATGCTCGGGAACAAGAAACAGTTACAGATACTCAGATCAAAGGAGTAATGAGGTTGCTTCACTAGAAGTCCATACTTTTTGGTCAAAAATCGTTCGTGGAGAGTGTGGCTACAAAGTAATGAGACTAATTCTTATTTATTTTTTAGGTTGACAGCTCTGGTTCGGTTTGAATTTAATTTCTATAAGCCTGTGTTAACTTGTTAAATTTTCTGTCTCTATGTCATGAAGTTTGACACATAATTTAATATGTTGTTCTATTTATGAATTGTATTTAACGAAATACACCAAGATAACTTAGCTAAGCACGGACTTTTAGGGGTAGACATAATGAAGATGTTTTCACACGTGTTCAAGATCGAGGTTAATCAGCTGGTTTTCAATCAGGTTTATCAACTAATAATAAATAAATAAGTAAATAAATAAATAATCAGTCACATAACTTTCTTGACTGATCCTGTAAAAATCAAATCCGTACACAGTTTATCCTGTTGTGGCTTTTGACCTTTAACAAAAACAAGGGAAGCAAAATTGAGTTTTGTAAAAAAAAAAAAAAAAAAAAAAAAATTCTATATCGAAACAAAAATACGAATATCACACGTCATTAATGTAGTAGATGGGCAACAAGCAAAATAACAATAATAAAAAAGAAAAAACCCCAAAAAATCTACACTCAGTTTATCCCTTGCCACCACAATTTATAAAGCAACATCTTTACGGGATCTTAATTTATGGGGAAATGTGTTTTTTTTTCAGTCAGCTCACATTTTGGGAATGAATATATTTATCTGGAAAAAAAATCAATCGTCTTGTCTCATTTAGACACTGCATAACATTTGAGGGAGACATAGCAAAACCTGTCTTTGATAGTCAAGTTAATTTGAGGTAAAAAGGGATATTTTGTTAAAAAGTACCAAAAATCATCTAATTAACATATATCTACCATAACTGTCACCCCCCCCTCTCTCTCTCTCTCTCTCTCTTTCTCTAATTCCTTCCCTCTGTTAATGCATGTGCAATTGCTTAATCGTTTTTAACACCCTATACGTGCTTTTATGCAACGCACTTCCGCTGACGTTGCTCTCTCAGTCTCAATGAGTATCTCTGTAAAGTTTTATCAAAATCCTTCCAGATATCTTGTTGAAAAAAAATCAAGAAAATTCACTCAAGTAGTAGTTTACTGATTTTGCTGTTTATATTTCCGAAATTTCTATTTCGATACGGTTTTTTACTTTGCGCTACAGAAGAAAGAAACCAAAGCAATTTTTTTTTTATATACGCAAGGAGCTGCATATTACACCAGAAACTTAGCGTACACAAACAGCTTTCTAACCACTGAGTTATATCTTTTTATCGATTGGTCAAATTATTGTGATCTCCGCCCATACCATACATATCCATGTATAAATTCGTTTTGGATTTTCTGGAATATGGTTTTGCGTAAACTTAATACAGGCTTAAGTTGTAGACACGATGGCTGAGAACAGTAATTCAGGATCGTATTGGTTTTGAAAAACGTAGCTTCCTAATTAAACGTATTGACTTTAGCGAACGCGAGGCCCAGTAGCGTTTGAATGTAATTATTACATTAAATCTTTCTTGTTCGTATTGCTTAGAGAACAACATTTTCTGGTTTATTCCCATTTAAAGATTTGTCAATGTTTTTAATGACTGAAGACATTCTATTCGAAAGACGAAGCGTCCACCGTCAACTGTACGGCCATAGTAGCAACAATATTCTTGTTTATTTGATAGTTTCAAGACATAGAGAATTAAAGTAATTCTGAGAAACATCGTAGGCGATTCAAATATGATTACTGAAGTAGTTCATCAGTTGATTTTATTTTTATATTTTATCTGATACTAAGAAAAATCTAATTAGAAAACAATAGCTTTTTTAATGCAATTAGTTGAATGCTAAATTTTAAATCAAGGGTTTCGGTTGATGGGATATATATTTTGATGTATACCAGACATTAAAAAGTTGCATTAGCCAGATAGCTGAGGTCTATAATTCTTCTTGGTTCTCTATTTCTTTTATTCATTCAAAAATATCTTATTCTATTGTATTTCATTTTTCCCATAAGCGTTAGCATTTTTCTCGCAGTGAAATCTTTTTGTATGTTAAAGAAACATTTTGGAGAGAGAGAGGTTCTCCCCACGACTAACAATCTTATCGCCCATGAATTATTTTACCTCTGATTTGTGTACGTCATAGAGAGTTAGTTGACAAAGGAGAGCAGAAGGGGGCTGTCAGAAGATAAAAGCAGGGCAGAGAAGGAGAAGAACAGAAGTCAGAAGACGACTGATAAGACCTGTTGACCTACAGAGGCTGGGCTGACCAACGCGAGAAGACAAGTTAGCATTGCTAGTGGCTTTGTGAGAGTTTTCGCTTGAGTACACGCTCGCGTTAGCTCACAGAATGCCCCCAAAGTATCACAAACTTCTCTCTTTCTTGCGCTTGGAGCTAACCCAGGCCCGTATTTCTTTGTTCTTTTCTTCCACCCTATCGGTTGTGTTTTGCGTATCTGTAAAGAATGTGAGATACCCCGACCAGAGATGAGAAAATCCACTAGATGAATCACTGGCCATGAGCGGTTTAAGGAAGCTAAGATAGTGGGGTCGGCCGGCGAGGGGTATTGGCACAGAGTAAAGTTTGTTTGGATTCAGAGGTTTCCTTCTCCGAGACTGGTTGCCTTACCAAAACGTAAAGAAATCAGTATGCTCTTCTATTTACACATAGGTGAGGAAGAACAAATGGATTCATATCTTTTCCAAATACACTAGCGTAAAATGAAAAGCAAACAACCTCGTCCTGGATTTGAACCCGGATCGCTGATTCTATTTCCGATAACGCTAAATGCCCCACTGACGCAGACAGACATTAACAATACTTAGAATTTCAGGTTTTCTTTACGTTTCTCATAATCCTTCACCGGGTCTTTAGCCAAGAATTAACCTGTAGGAAGCTTGTAATTGTGTGCATTTACTTTATTTTTTGCTGCCTCTTTTGGGTGTCATGTTTTCATTTACGTATATGGTACTATCCTCTGGAGATAAGCAGTTTCGCAAAGTGCAATTTCTAAAAATTTCATGTTGGTTGGGACTGCCAGATATCTTGTTAAAGTGTTTATCTGCCTGTTTTTTTTTATCCTACCCAGGATTCTCACAACTACTGGTGTTTTTATTATCATTATTAATAATTCGTTTCTTGCGAGTTTTTCTCACCGCCGTTAGCGAGTTGTATTTTCCTGTAGTCTGAGTGACAGCAAATTCTCAGCCTTCCAGGACTCTTCTGAGTATTCTCTCTGATCTTAGTAATCCGGTTATCCGGATGGTCTCGATCCTTCTTTTGATTTCCATTTTTTCTCTTTTTTCAAGCCTTTTGAGACCATTCCAAGTGCATCAACAGCAATTGGTATCACCGTCATCCTCATGTTCAACAGCTTTTTTTCAGTTATCAGGCCAGATCCAAATATTTGCCAATCTTTTCGTTTTCTTTTATCTTCACTCTGTGGTCAGCTAGAACTGCAGTTCGCCAATGGCCCGGGAGACCTGGGTTCACTCCCATGTCGAGTCATACCAAAGACTTTAAAAATGGAACTTGATACCACCTTGCTTAACACTCAGCATTATAAGGTACGGTTCAAGGGTAAAGTGGAGCAATCATGGAAATGGAGTAGTGCCCTCCCCTACACCTTGGTGTAGTAGCTATCGAAAAGGGAGCCTTCGGGTCACCCTCGACTATGGTCGCTAACTTTACTTTACTTTATATCCATATATCCATATATATATATATATATATATATATATATCCATAAATACATATATATCCATCTACTGGGTATTATTATCATTTGTAAATAGCTTTTCATCAGGCTAATATTTTGAAAGAGACTCGTATATATAAACATAAATTACAAAGACACACAGAGAGTTTGGTTTCTTTGTTTGATTGCATCTCAATCTTCATGGGTTATTTAATGCCAACGCCATCCTTGTAAAAGAACAGTAGTAGTATTATTTAACCCATAGCTGTGGAGGTAAAGTTGGCGACCTTAGTCGACGGTAGCCCGAAGGCTCCCTTTTCAATAGCTACAACAACGAGGTGTAGGGGAGAGCGGTACTCCTTTTCCCGGATTGCCTCCACTTTACCCTTGATCCCTACTTTATAATGCTGAGTGTTAAGCAAGGAGGCATCAAGAACCATTTTTAGAGTCTTTGGTATGACTCGACCTGGTATTGAACCCAAGTCTCCCGAACCACTGGCGAACACTTTACTCATTAGGCCAATGGTCCTGTAGGGGTCATACTTTTCTCAAGAGTATTAGTCCGAAAGTAAACGTAATTGTATGACTGGAATTCGAACTCGGATACTACGTTGTAACAGTTCATCACTTTACCCATTATGTAACGGGGACTCCTCGCTCCATATACAGAGACTAAGTAATCTAAGTAAAAATAAAGAAACTGTATACGTCGTTAATATAAAAACCAAGCAAAAAAGATAATTATTTTCTCGATAATGTTTCTTTGGTTCAAGGTCGAATGAAAAAGGCATAAAAAATCAAGCAAAGTTGACGTTTGTAATTTTTCTTGGATCTGTTTTGCTTTTATTCATTTTTAAAAACATTATATTCTATCTTATTTCATTTTTCCCTTAATATTAGCCTTTTTCCTCGCAGTGACATCTTCTTTGTGTATGTTAAAGAACATCTTGGAGAGAGAGAGAGAGAGAGAGAGAGGTTCTCGCCACTTCTACCAACCTTATCGCCCATGAATTATTCTACCTTTGATTTGTGTACGTCAACGAACGTCATCTTTCATTACAATCACTCATTTAATCGATGATCGACCGAGTAGAATTCTTAATAATGATTTCTCACTAATCAATCAATCATATAAATTAATCTCCTAACCTCATTCAGAGTTGCCAATTAAAATAAAAGAAAAAGAAAAAAGAAAAAGGAAAATGACGAACAAACATTTGAAATAAAAGTGATTAAATTATTTGAATTACTGAAAACAATCTTTTTCTTCTTCAAATTCCAGACTGAATGTCCTCTTTTTTGCTCATTGTTTTTTTCTTTTGATAGATTTATTGACTTCATTTGGATAACAAAACAAATTGAAAAATTGCACTTCGATTAGACTAGATCGCCTGTCCGTAAATAACACAAATCTACCGGGCCATTGGCCTAATGAGTAGAGCTTTCGCCAATGGTCCGGAAGACCGGGGTTCAGTCCTACGTTAATTTATACCAAAGACTCAAAAAATTGTACTTGACGCCGCTTTGCTTAGCGCTCATCACTATAAGGTGGGGATCAAGGGTAAATTGGAGCAATCCAGGGAATGGGGTAGTGCCCCCTCCTACACCTCGGTATAGTAGCTATTGAAAAGGGAACATTCGGGTCCCCTTGACTAAGGTCGCCAACTTTACTTTTAATCTATCTATCTATCTATCTATCTATCTATCTATCGTAAATAATACAAAGATTGTCTATCTATTCTGCTCCCCTCTCTATACATATATATATCCATCTGTCGAAAGATGAATTCAATCATTCATCTATCTATCTATGCTAGATCATACAAAGATTCAAAGATTGTCTATTTATTCTGCTCTCTCTCTCTGCTTCTCTTTATATATATATATATATATATATATATATATATATATATATATATATATATATATATATATATATATATCGTCCATCCATCGTACGATGAAATCTATCTATCTATCTATCTGTTAAATCATACAAATCTTCTCAATCTATTCTGCTCTCTTTCTCTCTCTCTCTTTCTTACTCTCTCTTCCTTTTTATATATTTACATACATACCTACATACATACATATATCAATTCGTCCATCATAAGATAAATCATGAAAAATCTATCTATCTATCTATCTATCTATCTATCTAAAGTTTTAACACTCAGAATTCTGTTCAAGTCCAGGTTACGAATACCGATTTTTAAGCTGGTCTGCTTTTTCTTGAAAGATTACAGAGAATTAATCTTCTTATTCTTTGTAGTATATACTCAATTGTTTAAAATATATCTTTCGAGTTTTCCCTCTCTATTTCTCTTGTTCAATCTCTCTTTCAATATATATTCATTTTTCTTTATCTGAAATATATATGAATATATCTACATTTTTATTTCCATCATATACGTATTGGTGTAAGTATATATTATGTGAAGAGAAAAAGATGAATTTTACGATGCAAATATACACGCATGCATGAATATATAAATGTGTGCATGTGTGGGCGTATGTATTCACGCGTAAACATGTAAACATACATATAAGCGAACACGGATATACCCACCCACACAAACAATCACGCATACATACATACATACATATATATATATATATATATATATATATATATATATATATGGTATTTTGATAGTCTATGGGGTATCTTTGATCTGTATCGTGGGTTCCAGATCAAGAACATTAAAAATATAAGCAACAGGATATTTATGGCTGGCGCCTTCCATGATATAATGGTTTGGGTTGGTTGGTTTCTTTGTTTAATGACATGTCAACCTTCCTGGCTTATTTAGTGCCAAAGCCATACTTGTAGAAGAGAAGTGGTACTATTTAACCGTAGTTAGAGGGATGAAGAAGTTCACACCTTTCCTAAGGGTATAAATTAATCTTGAAAAAATATACTCACTTTGTTGCGAATGGTTATAAGTAGCTCAGCAAATTTATGTTACACTTCTTTTCTAAATCTTGTTATTTGTAATTTTTCTAGTCTCTTTTTAGATCGATAATTAAATCTTTAAACACATATAAAACACAACACAACACCAGTCCAGTTGGCTTGGGCTGTTGAATACACCGACTGCATTTCTGCTGAGGGGTAAGACCCCATCCCCAACTTGTGTTTTGAATATGATATTAAAAAATCAGATGACGAGGCTCTGGCGCGGAGATTTGAGGGATATGGCGTACTCTTTTATTGTCACTACTCCCAGGTCTACTTTAACCCGGAGTGGTAGCACCTGATTGGGTGCTATCTATATGTCTTTGACATTTAAACTGTGCGCAAACAAAAACATGCTTAATTGATTTGTTAGAAATAGAACGGTTTAACTATTTGACTGATGTTTAATTGAAATGTTAGTGATACATAGAAATACTTGTAACCATTTGACTGTCTGCTAGTAAATGAGTAATGTTGAATAGAATTATTAGTGTTGATTAGCAATACTTAAAACATTATGACTATGTGCCTGAATTGTATTGTTAGTGTTACATAGCGATGCTTGAGATCTTTTAACTGTGTGCAAATAGAACTATTGATGTTAGACAGCAATATTTTAAGCCATTTAAGTGAGTGCACACAAATGAGTACTAAATAGAACTATTCGGGTTTGAATATATGGAACCATTTAACTGTGTGCAAGTAATAGTAACTCTTGTGTGCAAACACATTAGTTTTACCGACAAACTATAGACTCATAAATCATATGTATAACGATTTGTGAGCCAATGAATGAGCACTGACACGTTTAAAAATGTTATGTGTTTTAAAGTCATATATAATACTTATAAAGAGGATTTGGCATTAAACAACCTACAAAGGTTGATATGCTATAAGACCGAACCTAACCCAACAACACAACACAGAGAAACTCGACTGACAAACACACATAAACAACACACTCATAAGCAAAACAACACAACAGAACATACACTTATACAACACACACACACACACACACACACACACACACATACACACGTGAGCACGTGTAACAAGAAAACTGACACTCTTAAGTGAGATAAATAAGAGGAAGTTTTCTTTACGTGTGATGTATCATTATTTTTATCGAAATTAAAGAATTAGCTTATTCATTGGTAATATTTATCCCAGCTCCCACCCGGTAGGATTGGACATAAGGTCATTTTATTGTGAAAGGCCACCAACAAATCAACACTCAGGTGCGGCCGTCGCAAAAAAATACCTGATCTCGTGGGCATTGCCCATTTTGGGGTGCCTCAAGCGTCAAGAAAATAATCCGTTCCTGCAAAGCTGGTATTGCCGAGTGGGGACGCCTTCCTGGAACCAGGTGATCAATTTTTCACTCAACCGGTATAAGTGTATGTTAAGTAAGTAAAGTTGGCCACTGTAATCGAGGGTGACCAAAAGGCTCCCTTTTAGATAGCTACTACATGAAGGTGTAGTGGAGAGCACTACTCCTTTCCTTGGATTGCTTCACTTTATCATTGACTCGTACCTTATAAGGCTGAGTGTTAAGCAAGGAGGTGTCAAGTACCATTTTTGAGTCTTTGGCATGACTCGACCTGGGATGGAATCCAGGTCTTCCGGGCCATTGGCGAACACAATAACTATCATGCCAAAGTCGAAATAGAAGACAAAAATCGAACCACGGTAAAATACGTTAAGATCTCTTGACCAATAATTCAATGAGGCATCAAGAAGTATGATGTGTAAATTATATGATAAAGTGGTGATGTCTTGATCTCTAAACAAGTCAGTCTGTTTCCGATACCTTTCGATTAGTAGTCTCGATACATTTTGATCAGTTGTTTTTAGTGAAACACAAGACTATGTAAGTATATCTCCTATCATACTGACCAATTAATCCCAAATTTAAGATTTGAGGATGTATAGAACATTGAAAGAAATACAACAGCGCGGCTTCATCCCCTAAAAAAGAAGAGGCTCAGATGATCAGATTGGTTGATTTTAACTGAATGTCTACCCGATAGGGTTATTTAATGACTGGGGAATCGATTTCGTATCTACATTTTAGTGTTGTTGCTAGTTAAGTTTTGTTTTGTGCCCTTGATTATATGATAAAGAATTTTCCTATTTAATACGAATATTTTGCACACAGTTAAATGGTTTCAAGTGAATAATAATGATAATAATAATGACAATGACTATAATTATCCGCCCTGGAGAATGAGACGCACAATCTTCTCTGGGATTTTGAGATACAAGCAGAACGCCTAATCTCGGCTAAACGACCAGACCCAGTGATAGTCAACCAAGAAAAAAAAAAAGGAAAAAGACAAAAAAGAACCTACCGAATAGTGGACTTTGCTCTCTTGGCAGACCACAGATTAGAATTAAAAGGAAGAGAAAAGAGAGATAAGTACTTAGACCTTGCTAGAGAACTAAAAAAAAAAACTATGGATCATCACGGTGACAGTGATACCAATTATAATTGCTGCATTTGGAATAATCCCCAAAGGATTGCTAAAGGGACTGAAAAAATAGAAATAAGAGGACAAGAAGAGATCATCCAGCATACAGCATTATTAAGATCGGTCAGAATGCTGAGAAAAGTCCTGGAGACTTGTGTGAAAAACTCTCTAGGAGTGACAATAATAATATTTATTAAATGACTGAACAGTTTTGTATTACCCATAGATGAGAAAAGTTTCATAATTACTCTGACAAATGGAAAATTTGCTGGAATAAAGATGTTGAATGTCAAAGCGACTATTTGGGAGAAAACTAACGTTTCATTCATTATTCATTTATTTCGAAGTAAAAACAGCTTGGTTTTTGGTTTGGTTTCTTTTTTTAATAGCATATCAAACTTCGTGGGTTATTTAATGCCAAAGCCATACTTGTAGAAGAATAACAGTGATACTATTTAACATATAGCTGGGTGGATAAGATATTTCAATGCCTTTCCAAAGGGTATCAGACCCAAAGGGAACGTTATAGCGCGATTGGAGTTTGAACTCGCTGACTTCGAGGTCGCAATTCTGTAGATTAGCTATTATACCACGTTAAAATAGCTCCAATCGTTAAACATTTAAAAAAAAATACACTTCTTATTACCACTGTGTGATAATGTTTGTTCTATTTAAATTATGCAATGGATAAAAATGGAACGACCATAGGACAATATTAAGAATGTTTGTGAGTTATAAAGCAACAGCTCGCACACACACACACACACACACGCGCGCGCGTGCGTAATGCACAAAACACAACTCATTCACAGACTCGTATCACAACGCACACATACACAAAGACACACAGATTAAAAAGTAACACACACATAAGAAAGACACATAAGCAACCAAATACAACACAAATAGTACTCAACACAGCATACAGAAACACACAACAAAACACACACACACACACACACACACACACACACACACACACACACACACACACACATAAGCAAAACAGACGCACAACACAACTAAACACAGCATACACACAACAAAACACACGAATCGATACACAGAGAACACAACATACAGAAACACATACAACACAACAGAACACAAGACATACACGAACAACACACACACACACACACACACACACACACACACACACACACACACACACACATAAGCAAAACAGACGCACAGCGCAAATGAACACAACATACGCACAACAAAACACACGCATCGATACACAGACAACGCAACATAAAACAACACATACAAAGACAGCACAACAGATATACGTTCTGCAAAAACTAGTAGTTTTTTTTAGATCATATGTCTGTATTCTCTTGTGTTTAAGATCCAAACTTTATTTCAAGAATTTTTCCGACTATTTCGAATATAATGCATACATACTAGTATCCATATGTACACTAGCAAATAGACGTGCATACAAATGTGCCCACACACACAAACGCATAAATATATGTATATACGTTTGTGAGTATTTGTACGTGTGTGCCACCATTTTATTTGGAAGTTGGTATGTCACTTGTCCCTATACTGAGTTTTATACTCGTATCTATAAGTCTGTAAAGTTGCGCAGTACAGTCGACAGTATATATATATATATATATATATATATATATATATATATTAGTCTTGTGGGTAGAGCGTTCGCCAATAGCCCGGGGTTCAATCCTACGTCAAGTCATACCAAAGACTCAAAAATGGTACTTGATGCTGCCTAGCTTAACACTCAGAATTATAAGGTACGTATCAAGGTTACAGGGGAGCAATCCAGGGAAACATGTAACGCTCTCCCCTACTTCACATTTATATATATATATATATATATATATATATATATATATATATTGCGTCGCATCTTGCTCTTGCAATATATATATATATATATATTGAACGAGCAAGATGCGATGCAAGGTCAATTTTTAAGCTGTTAACAGGTTTCTTAGAGGTTTATTTCTCCTAGACCAGTAGCACAGTCTGCCCAACTACTTACTCATAGCTGGAAGTAGATTAATTGGATTCATACCTTTCTCAAGATTATTAGCGCAATAAGTAATGCAAACAGCCTTATCTAGGTTTTGAACTCTGGTTGCCATGTTCCTTTCTTAAGATAGAAATCATTATATCATAAGTAGCTTTGTCTTTATATGTCGTTCTGCAGAATGACCTTTTGGTTTTGTAAAGGCAATAGATACTATAAAAAATTCAATTTTACGATCAGAAAGAACACTACATCCTATTTTGTTCTATTATTTTCATCATCTACTTCTAAAGATTACGTCGTTCAATTGCTTCATGTAATATACACTTCTGAAAAACCACACTAATGTTCTGCGGCGTTTATTTCATCATTGCCTCTGGCACTGGTTCGATTTTATGGTGAATAAAATCTTTCTGTTCACCAGCTGTCTGCGGCCGACGTTAAAAGATTTGAGGGCTTGTGGTCTCCCCAGAAGAAATAATCACAAAAGGATTGATCTGGTAATGAGCGTAGACCACAGGATGTTCCCACGTTATGAGATGAAGCGCGCATGGAAACATTTTTCTAAGAACTTTTTTAAAAGTAAGTTTGAATCACAAAAGCATGATGTTCACCAATCCTCTTTATGATAAGAAATTGAAATCGTACGGTTGCTACTTCTCGGATACATATACGGAAAATCAATTGATTTCCATACTACAAAAAGTGTTGATTTTTGTGCCAAAACAAGTTGAAGAAGCTTAGATTTTTGTATTTTTATTTTTGCATTTACTGAACAATAGGCAATGACACATTCGTTTTTAAATTTCATTGAAATTCGCAGACGATAAAATTTGAAGGATCGAAACCTAAAATAATATAAGAAATATTTTTCATCCATAATTTAAAAAAAAAAACAACATTTTATAACCAATTAAAATCTTAAAAAAATCATCAACTTTTTATCTGATCTCTCAAGCCTACTTCAATCGAATAAGTAAACAATAAAATAGATTTCTGTAAATATACCAAAATCTTTTGGTTTTATTACTTTTGAGTGAAAATCTAACATTCTGTTACTTCAAGTTGCATTTGATTTCAACATTGCTTAATTATTTTAAATTTTACAAAAATAGTTTGTTTTTGTAGAAATGCTTGTACTAATAATCTTCCTCGTCTGATTAAAATTTCAGCCACAGCCGCATACATAT
The DNA here is from genome assembly GCA_963585895.1 of Sepioteuthis lessoniana. NCBI lineage: Eukaryota > Metazoa > Mollusca > Cephalopoda > Myopsida > Loliginidae > Sepioteuthis > Sepioteuthis lessoniana. Next base: position 104,964,176 of record OY757904.1, read on the forward strand.
CAGCGTATAAATAAGCTCTCTCTCTTACATAGTGACATACTCACAAAAAGATCGTTTACCCACACAAAATGTACCAACTCGAATTAGAAAATCGCCAACTGCTACATTTCATGCATGAATTTTATTTTCTTGCTATGAAAATATTTTCGCTCCGACTAATATTACGTGGTGTATTCAATAAATTCCAGACTTTTTTGTACAGGCATCTAAAATTGTTGTAGACTCTTGAAAATTCAGTATGTTATTGCTATACATCTTATGAGATGACTGACCAATTTTTATGATTTCAGGTTCAAATGAACAGCTACAGCAGCAATTGGAAAACAGCCTACTATAGCCTGATTGTCACTCCTGGTGAATTTCAAAAATGCAATCTGGACGTGGCGACATTTTAGAAGAACGATATGCAATAAAATTCTGTTTTGGAAAAAATGCCACAGAAACATATGGAATGCTTCAGACTGCTTTTCAACCATCTTGAATGAATCGAGCGTCAGCTTTTGAGTGGCATAAGAGATTCAAGGAAGGCAGGGAGTCTGTGACGGATGATGAGAGGTGTGGGAGGAGTAAGGAAGTCAATACACCAGAGTTGATTGGCCAAATGGTCAGGGTTAGGGTTACTATGTTGAGATTTTAAGGGATTTCAGGTAGAGATTCCGTCGGAAGAGAGCACCACTCTTCAAATCGGGTCTGTGGCATTTCCACCAGGACACTACACCAGTCCTCAACTCCATCCTTGTCACAGACTATTTGACCAAGATGGGCACCATGACAGTTCCTCAGCCTCCCTATAGCCCAGACCTTTCTCCCTGTGACTTTTGGTTAGTCTCTAAGCTCAGAGGCTGTCGTTATGAGACAATTGAGGTGATGAAAGAGGCTATGACGAAGGTCATTGACACGCTCACACAAGAGGACTTCGATGGGGCCTTCAAGAAGTTGTTGGAACGGTACAACAAGGGCATTACAGCCGGAGGAGATTACTTCGAAGGGGACTAGAGTTTCATGTGTGTACTTTCAATAAAAGTGCCCATACGAAAAAGTCTGGAAACTTATTTAATGATCATCTTACCTATTTTCAGAAAAAAAATTGCCGCTTTTGCTTTTTAATAAACGTTTCACTCAAGTTAAAGGAATAAAAATTATCTAATTTGTAGATTGGTGTTTTATTCAATCCTTTATACATTTATTCGTTACCCATTTCTCCCAACTATTGATCGCTACTTGCATCGGCACGGTGGCAATTTTAAATCTGGGAGTTCGTTCAGTTGTACTCTCTCTCTTTTTCTTTCTCTCTCTCTCTCTTTCTTTCTCTCTCTTTCCATATATATAGTTAAAAACGAAATGGTCTTTTTTTAACAGATTTTTTAAACGTTGTTTTTCTTGTCGTCTTACAATGTTTCAGAAAGTTGCTTCAATTTTATACCAAAAAATTGTCCGTCATTTTCCGCGGGAGTGGTGTTCGCCTTCATTGGTCATTTTTTTAGCATGGTTTGTAGCTCAAGAGATCTGAGGCAAACAAAGTGGTATTAGCTTGTTAATGTTGGCAGGACGCGAATTAACATATGTTCTTCGCGGCAGGGATTTAAAATGATATTCCATAACAAGTGATTTATAATATATTGATAGTATGAACAGTGTTCGGAATATAAAAGCAGATAACCTGAAGACATTCACCGTAAAAACAAACAAACAAAAATACGATAAATTTATTAAATAGCAAAACGAATTTGTTCCTGCGTCTCAACTAAGGCATAAGAGGGTCCAAATTTTTTGAAGCAGATGTCCACTGTTATGACTTAAGCTACAGTAGCTACTGTCATTCCAGTAGGTTAAACTACTCCAATAACTCATCCTTGACTTCATTTCCGATTTACAACCGCCATATTTGCAGTCATTGTTTTCACACATTTTATTCATTTTAATTTTCTAGATGAAGTCGTCTCAGTTATTATTATTATTATTATTATTATTATTATTATTATTATTATTATTATTTAAACTTTTTAAATTAAATTTTTTTTTTATCAAACTAGCCTTCTCTGGGACTGGTTTTCATAATTTTTTGTCCAAATCGACACTGACATCAGAACAATTAAGACGTCTGTAGATCACGTTAATATGGTAAATAATGTCTAAACAAGATATATATATATATATATATATATAATATATAATATATATATATATATATATATATATATCAAAGGTTCCTCAACTGTATCGAAATCTTTATTGCCCAGTCAGCTGGGGCTGTAGAATATACCGTCTGCACTTCTGTAGAGGGGTGGGACCCTACCAATGAATGTCCTGATATGACACTAAACAATCTGATGCTGAGGTTCCAGTGATGCTGGGGCTTTGTGGAATGCGGAGTATCCCTTCATTTCCATTGCTCTCAAGTCCACTCTGGTCCGACGTGGTAGCACCTGGTAGGGCCTATCTATAGGTTAAATAGAACTAACGGCATACTTATGCTAAACTGAATTGTTTGACATAGAAATGTTTTTGACTATTAAAACGTACTTACATTTAAACTGCGTGCTCTTGCTAAACTGAATTATTTGAAATGGAACTGTTTTTTTAGATTAAAACTGTACTTACACTAAACTGATTTGTTTAATATAGAACTGTTTTGATATTTAACTATGTGTAAACAAAATCCGTACTTATACTAAACTGAATTAACTGAATTAGAACTGCTGTACTAAACTGAATAGGTTGAAATAGAAATGTTTTTGACAATTAAACTGTACTTACATTGAAACTGCGTACTTATCCTAAACTGAATTGTTTGAAATAGAACTATTTGTATAAAAATGGATTTGGCATTAAATAACCAACAAAGGTTGATATGCCATAAAACCCAAACAACCAGCCATCCAATAACCAAATCTTTATGACTCAATTGGCTGGGGCTGCAGAATACACCAACTGCATCTCTGTAGAGGAGTAAGACTCCTCCAGCTAGTGTCCTGTTTATGACACTAAACAATCTGATGGTGAGGCTCCAGTAATCCTGGAGCTTTGGGGAATGCCGAGTACTCTTTTATTGCCATCGCTCCCAGGTCCCCTGTGGCCCGAAGTGGTAGCACCTTATAGGGCCCTATCTATGGGTTGAATAGAATTAGACAGTGTGCTTATCCTAAACTGAATTTTTTGAAATAGAACTGTTAATATGTATAAAAATGGTTGATATGCTATAAAACCAACCAACCAACCAACCAACCAACCAACCAACCAACCAACTCTTTATTTTAATGTAGAATTAAACAAATTCAAGCTTCACTTTTGATATTTTTATCACATACGGCACTTTATTCTGCTGAATCTATTCAAGTTTTATATATATATATACAAGTGTCGAAGGGTGTCTTGGGAACCAGAACATGCAGGCTGTAATGTAGGCAAATCACCAAGGCGGAGAGGGGAAAGAACTTTTTTCTGGGCTCCCAGAAAATGATTTGCTTCCCCCTCCATCTGTAAATATAATATTAACTTATTTTAATGTGAGAAAATACACTTCTACCAAAAGGCTCCGCTTCAGACTTGATACTTCTCTCCACTTGAATTGATTCCTTCACATTAGTAATACACTGGCGACAATGATAGCCCCTATTAGTTACGAGAGAAAAGAACAAAATCTACAAATAGGGAGTTATTAAAATTTATTTGTAAATCAATTCAATTTTTCATTTCTTTTTAGCAAAGTCATTGATTCACTTTTTTGTTAAAAGTATCACAACGCTCTATTTTCATCTTCTTTAAAAGGTTTTTTTATTACTTAATCGCTCTTCTTTTTGTGAACATCTTATATAACTATTGACGCGCTTAAGTGAAGAAGACGATCTCTCACAAGAATCAGATCTGGTAGATATGTCCAGAATCTCACGGAGTAATTTTGTTACTTCTGCCAGATCTTGGTTTGGTTCAAGTTTCTCTATTGTCTCTGCGACTTCTTGGATGCTTGACGCTTGCGAAATCTTCGGCATAAAAGGATTTCAGCTTGGATTTCAATCCTTCCATATCGATTATTTTTTTTATATACATTCAAAGTAGAAAATACCTTCGTTGGAAATTTTTTTGTAAGCGTGAAAAAGCTTCAGATTTAACAAACAAATCTGAACTTTCCCATTGTTTTAAATTTTTGCTCAACGTCAACAGTGACTTTATGGAAAATATTATTCAGAGCCGAATAATACAAATTTGTCGTTTAAATCTGTCCATCTATTAGCGCTTTGAATAGGCAAGTCTTTGATTTCACCCGCATGAGGCTATAAAAATATCATCACTTCAACAGTGTCTGCTGGCTTAATGTGGCTGGAAAGCAAGCAAAATAATTGTTGCTTTTCGATAACTTTCTCTCTGTGCCCTCCAACTTTATTATTCTGTGTCTCTTTTAAATGCACCCAGCTTGAAGTGAATAATAAAATAAAGAAGACTAAAGCCATGGCCCTTTCTAACCATAACTACAAAGCAAGTAAACATATTTTTACTTTTCTGTAACAGTGATGCTTTCATCCACCAGTTCTGTCTCTCATGCTCCCTACTTAAAGGCAATAGGGAACCTACTAAATTCATTGCTTTTACTTGCATCTTTTCTCGCAAGACCAACTGGCGTTTTTTTTTCCACTTATACTCCGCTTGTAACTTGCCCAGTCGGCTGGGGCTGTAGAATACACCAACTGCTTCTCTGCAGAGGGGTAAACCACACCCCAACGAGTGTCCTGGATATGACACTAAACAATCTGATGGTGAGGTTCCAGCAATGCTGGAGCTTTGGGGAATGCGGAGTACCCCTTCATTGCCATCGCTCCCAGGTCCACTCTGGCCCGGAGTGGTAGCACCTGATAGGGCCCTATCTATGGGTTAAATAGAACTAACAGCATACTTATGCTAAAATGAATTGAGTAAACTGAATAGCTTGAAATAGAAACGTTTTTGAAAATTAAACAGTACTTACACTTAAACTGCGTGCCTATGCTTAACTGAATTATTTCAAATAGAACTGTTTTTTTCGACATTAAAACTGTATTTACACTTAACTGAATTATTACATATAACTGCTTGAATAGTTAGAAATGGAAATGTTTTTGACTATTAAACAGTGTACTTATGCTAAACTGAACTGTTTTTAATAGAACAGATTATTTACATAAAAATGGATTTGGCGTTAAATAACCTACAAAGGTTGATATACCATAAAACCCACCAAACCAAACCAAACCATCCGCTTGTAACAATAATCCTAAGAAATAAAGAAATGGGAAATACTTAGAAATACTAGTACAAAAAGGATCGTGAAAATTATCAATAATTAATTTTACATAACACAAAATTATTCATCTCGGGAAAAATGTAAAACATGCAATGCACATATAGACACTTCGCCGCTGATTATATATATATATATATATATGATTTGATGGTTAAAATTCGAATAAACACTAAGGTAAGTTGTAGGTGTTCTTCATGTTAAAAAAATACAAGGTGTAATAATTATAAGCATATACAGAGTAGCTGAAAGACTGATAATAAATCGAATTAGAAAAATCCCGAAAAAAACCACACTTGCTGACACCAGGTGGTGTATAGGATTGCAGCCATAGTACATCAGGGATAGTGTTGCAGTTTCCGTTTCAAGTAGTCTTTAATGGGGTGGAGATACTAGCCTCACGCTCGTTCGTTTTGAATTCAGTGTTTTTCTTTTTCATAGTTCGGTTGCTCTGCCATGGCTAAAGAGCCCAATCTGTTCTATTATTTACTCATTGCTGATGGGAGGAGGAAGCATAAAAAATTCATGTCTTAACTATGGAGTGAAACGCAGTTTCATCCAGGATTAGAACGCGGCTCTTCGAGTTTATTTCCTACGATTGTAAACATTACTCCACTCATGCTTCCTTGTATTTTCTTTGAACTCAGCTAGTATTTATTAGTAGAACAAGACTCAAATATTTGCAAGAAGAAAAGAATAGACATTAAGGTAGACCAAATAAATGGAGAGATAGCGTTGTATTTCGTGTTCGAAAATGCAAGTTGATGTGATTACCTGGTCTGTACAGAATGGCTAGAGAAGAGATTTTGCAATCGAATGCGATGGTAAATAAATCTCCAAACAAGAAATAGACACAAGAGACAACAAATTGAAGACATATAAATAGAAAGCTGAGGCATTAATTGAATATTCTCAGAAAATCTCAGTTGCATTTTTCTATTTTCTCTCAGTATTTGTCAACTATTGCCGTCTTTTCTAATCAGTTAATTTTTTATGACACAAATCGTAATAACTTCGCTGTCTCTGTTCGGAAGCACTTTACATTTCCTGTGCGGATTAAAAACAAAATGTGTCATTCGTTTTCCTATTGGCTTTTTCAGCTTTTTTGTTCTTCATATTCTGTCCTCACAATGATGTCGTTAGCGGTTATCATCACCAAGGCAACTTAAGTTCAGAGAAGAAAAAAGTCAGGGATTTAAATCAATACCATAACCTTTTCCAGACTGATTTTTTTCGAAATTTTATCAGTTTTAGGGTATTGTTTAACTATATTCTCTTGTTTTAGGATGTGACAATTGGCCAGTGATTGGCTTTAACGGCATGTCAGAACATCTTGGGTTATTTTATACTTAGAGGTTTGGGAATCGCGTTTATTGTTCGTTCATATTTACATTTTTGTGCAGATTTTTCTAAATTGTTTTCGGCTCATGTTTCTGTCTTAAAGATATTAATTCAACTCATAAGTAGATTTGGTTTCCTTTGTTTTAATGACATATAAACGTTCGTGCCCACACTATTGATGGAACCCTAACATATATTATCAATCCGGGTCAGTGTTTAACTGGGAGTAAGGACATTAAAGACTTACTACATATTCTTCAAATCTCCCGAACTGGAGTTTCTCCAAAACGTAAAATGCTTTTGACCCATTCACACTGAATTTTCTTTTCTTTGTGTGTCCCATATTTCTGGCTTTGTGCCACAAAAAAGCTAAGCTTAATAAATAACTACAGCCTCCTTATGCCATACTGTCTCATTCATAAATAACTGCATCCCAAAACAATTTATAAAATAAAATTCTAGATTTCTCTTATACCGAAGATACAGGATTTTATCATTTCGAGCCAGACATGACAGAATCAAAAGAGGATATATTAAATATTAATTAATACTAAACTTAATAGAATTAATTTCTCCATATTAATTAGATTGTTATCAATAGAATAACACATGAACACATGTACTCGAATATTGCGAGTAGACATCACCTAAAATAAGTAATCAACTATTCCGTTTTGATTGTGCAGAAGAAAGTGAAAAATAAGAACAACTTACATATCAGAAATAAAAAGGAAGTAAATATAACAACAACAACAACAACAATAATGATAGAGAGAGAGAGAGAGAGAGAGAGAGAGAGAGAGAGAGAGAGAGAGAGAGAGAGAGAGAGAGAGAGAATTAACGCTAATACATTAGACGCTTAACTTTTATTTCAACGGAATGGAGTGGGAAGCAAAGAAGGAAGGAAGGAAAGAAAAAAGGAAGGAAGGAAAGAAAGAAAGAAGAAAGAAAGAAAAGAAGGAAAAAGAAAGAAACGGAAGACAGAAAAAGAAAAAAAAGAGATAGATAGATAGATCGATAGATAGTTAGAAATATCGTAATCATAATGAGTTTTTTTTTCTTATGTTTCATTTGACAACGTCACCACATGATAAGGTTGTAAAAATAGAATTTCGTATTTTGGTGACGTAGTAAAAATGCTGAATTTCAAAATTAAAAGAATATAAGATACAATAAAGACAGCCTTCTCACCAAAGAACAAATAAAAATCTTGCTAATGCTGTACAAACGATTTTCTCTTAAATCTTCATTTCTAAATAAACATATCTTTTATCTAATTTGTTTTATTTCTAAAGAAGTAAAAAGATCTAAAGATATTCGTTTATGCTTTCATGATATATTTTGATCAACTAGGTTAAATTTCATTGTTATGGTGAGGCATGCTCTTCAGATATTTCAAACGTTTGATAATAATAATAATAGAACTTAAAAGAAAAAAATAATTAAAATTATTCATGAAATAAATAAAAACCTGTCAATAATGTAGAGTTTCCATGGCAATAGAGTTTTCTAAAACCAATTTTGTTTCTAAAAAAAATAGAAAAGGGAACTTGATATCTTTTTGGCCTCTACTCTGTATTTGTTTTCCGAGCACTAAATTAGTTTGGTTTGGTTTTTATTTAACGGCATATCAAGTCTTTATGGTCCACTGAATGACAAAATTTTGTTTATTTGTAAATTTGATGATGATTATGATTCTACTTTCAATGTTGCATTACACTCAATTTTTAATTACCCTCTCTATTACTATAATAATCATTTGTTTGTATTGTTATGAGGTATTAAGTATTCTTAGGTAATACTAATAATTCATACACAATTATGGTCGAAGTAAATAAAAGTAATACAGAATTTCGATAGCGACTGAAATTTCTAAAAAGAAATAATATTTTAAAACAGTTTAAAAGTTGATTTAGGTAAACAAAATTATTTTCTTCCAAAAACTTTTCTAATACACATTCAAATATACCCTAGACTTTTTAAATGAATAACTCGTAATGTGATTATCGATTAGACAATAGATTTATTATTACTGCTTATTAACTATTTCATTATTTCATTTGGAGAATTAGGATCGACACTCATTGGTTTCAATAGAAGATAAAGTAAACCGTGACCAAGTGCTGAATTAATTTATTCTTGAACTTGATTTGAACGATTGGAGGATACAGGGCCAAAAAAAAAAAAAAAAAAAAAAAAAACACGCCAAAGAACAAAAACAACAAAAAACGGTTCATCTAGTCAGAGGGGATATTCACGCCGTAGTGGCCAAAGTGCAGGACTGCGACATCGTATTCGGCGAGTTCGATCTACAGTTGCATGATATCATTCACTTTTGGAATAATACCCTTATACCCTTAAGAAAGGTATGTACCTACTTATCCACCCCAAGTTACGGGGTGAATATTACCACTACTGTTCTTTTACTGGGATGGCTTTGGAATCAAATAACCCACAAATGCCATTTAAGAAATCAAACATTGCATTTTAAGATGGATTGCTTCGTTGGTTCATGTTTTATGACATATCAAACTTTTAGGTTACTGAGTGCCAAATCCTGTTTAATATATATATATATATATATATATATATATATATATATATATATATATGTGTGTGTGTGTGTGTGTGTGTGTGTGTATGTGTGTGTGTGATTTTTAAGCTAATAGTTTGTGGGTAACTTAATTTTTTACACAGTTAAATAATTTCAAGTACTCCTATCTTATACTAATTATTCGACTCAACATTAATCATTTGTTTGTTCACATTTAAATGGCTTTGTGTATGGTTATGTAATATCAGTTACTATATTTATCAAATATTCGTTCGTAATATAAATAATTTGCACACGGTTTTAAATAACTTATCAAAACTATCCTTAATGAATGATTGAACAGTTCTATTTGATCCATAAATGGGATCCTAACCAGTAATATCATTCCGGGCCATAATGGACCTGGGTGTAATAGCAATGAAAGCCTACTACACATTCCCCAAAGCTCCAGGACTGGAGCGTCACCATCGGATAGTTTAGTGTCATACCCAAGACACTCATTGGGGTAGGAATCTTACCCATCTACAGAGGTAAAGTCAGCATATTCTATATCTCCAGACGAAAGTGTGGTTTGTTATTTTAGATAACCAGTATGCTAGAGGTGGGATACGTTACGTGATTCTGGCTGTTACCGAAAATCCCCTACAAAATCTATTTATAGAACTTGAGAATCGCATCAAGAATTGTATAGGTAATGACGGTGGGCATGTAGAAGATTAACAATCTCAAAAATAAATCTGTCTAAAAATTGTTATAAATTCTTTCACTTATCCTTTTAACAGATTGATTTTGCTCTGCATAGAAATGTAGTCATGAAAATTTAATACTGCACAAGGATTTTACATATCGATCTTTCATGTGGCTTTATACCGTCTTATTCCCTTTTGCTTTGACAAAGTTTCTTCTTGTTCTTTTGCACGAAAACAGAGTGGGTTTATCTATCGTCTTGTCTCTCTTTTATCTATTATTTTTCTCTTCTTCGCCATTCATATTGAGAAAATGTGTGTTTGTACAAACCGTTGTTTTCAGGTGAAGTACGTATTTATATTACACAAATTTACTCGTCTCTGTGAGTGTATGTGAGTGTGTTCTCGCGGCGTAATGGGTAACATGCTGAACTGAGGTGCCCGTGGTGTAATGGTTATCGTCGTAGGAAATGGACAAGGCGACACGAGTTCAAATCCTGGACGAGACTGATTGCATTTCACATAGCACTAATACCCTTGGGAAAGGTATGAATCCAATTATTATCCCTCCAGCTATGGGTAAATAGTAGGAAAGACTGGGTTCTTCAGCCTTGGTGTGGCAAGTAGTCTAGGAGAAGGAAAACTCTGAATTCAAAACCTGTTAAACTCCGCTTAAAAATTGACCTTGTGTCATATCCTGCCCGAGCAGAGGGGTGGGTAAATATAAACATGCTGAACTGAAACCTCCTTGTAAGCGTGTTCCTACTCTAGGTATGAACCTCTTTATCCCTCCAGCTATAGGTCACATACCACCATTAATGTCCTTCAACATGGTTGGCTTTGGTATTAAATAACCCACGATTGTTGATATGCCATTAAACAAAGAAACCAAAAAGAACCAATATGCATACATACAGACATACATACAAGTCAGACCTGGCCGATAAAATAAAACGCAGTTTCTTCCAAGCAGCGGTCGTCTCGATACTGCTATATGGATGCACTACATAGACGTTAACTAAACGTATGGAGAAAAGGCTTGACGGCAACTACACACGAATGTTGCGTGCAATATTGAACAAGTCCAGGTGGCAACAACCCACAAAGCAGCAGGTATACGGCCACCTACCACCAATCACGAAAACTATCAAAGTTAGACGAACTCAGCAGGGACGAGCTCATAAGTGGTGTTCTCCTATGGACCCCCTCACATGGCCGAGCAAAAGTAGGGTGACCAGCTCGAACCTACATACAGCAGCTCTGTGCCTATACGGGATGTAGCCATGAGGACCTGCCAGAAGCGATGAACGATAGGATGGAATGGCGAGAGAGGGTCAGGGATATCGGCGCTGATGGCACCTTTAGTGGCAGTACCTCAAAGAGTAAGCATAAGAAATTTATAATATTTTCTGACTCACTCTCTGTCTTGCTATCATTCAGAAATAAAAAAATTCAGAACCCTCTTATCACCAAACTGTTGAGTAGATTAGACTCAATGTTCAATAGAAAAGAAATAATTATATGCTGGACCCCAAGCCACATTAGAGTGAGAGGGAATGAAAGAACAGACTCAGCAGCCAAATCGGCCTTAGATCTGACACCTGATAAATTCAGGATCCCATATACTGACCTGAAACCAACAATTAATAAATTCCTCCACACAAAATGGCAACAACAATGAAGCAATAACATCCACAATAAACTCTTCCAAATTCAGCCCACCTTAGGAGAGTGGAGATCAGCATCAGGAAAATCAAGAAGAGAACAAGTTGTTATATCCCGATTGCGAATTGATCATGCAAGGCTTACTCACTCTTTCATTTTGAAACAGGAACCACAACCACAGTGTTTAACCTGCCAGACAACTTGCTCGGTTAAACACATTCTTATAGAATGCAGAACTTTCGCTGTTATCAGAAAGCGATTGTTCAAAGTAAATAACTTAACCGATCTGTTCGAGAACGTCAAAATAGATGACATTGTGTCCTTCTTGAGAGATACAGAGTTGTACCAAAAAATATGACAACTTAAAACTGGTTAACCTTGTGCAAACAAATGAAATCCTGCTTATAGAAAATTCTACCTACCTTAATATTCGTTTTGAAATCTTTGGTTGAATATATATGTATATATAGACAGAATTTGGCGTTGAATGACCTACAAAGGTTGATAAGCCATAAAACCCAAACAACCAACCAACCTGTAAGGATCCTACCTGTGGGTCAAATATAGGGTGTCTCAATGTATATGGCACCCATGTGACTGCTCTTTTATTTCTGCTCACACAGTATATGTATAAATATATAGGGTGTCTCAATATACATGGGATCCATATTGCTGCTAATAACTCTATTAATGATAATCTTGAGTTCTTTTTTGTTTCAGATTTGAAAATAGTATACTATAACAACTATTAATCTCTGATCACAAAACCTTGGACAAGAGAAGAAGAATATTTCATGTCACTACTTATTTGGAGACAAAATCATTCAAAACTGTCTCAAAATAAATGCAACCCTTTAATATGATAATGATTTATAACAGACAAAAAACTAAAAAAAAAAAAAAAGATTGCATGATCTGGAAAGCTGATATAATAACAATTAACAAAAACATTAATTTGATGTTTCTAGCTCAAAGGAGGCAATTTTTACAGGACGTGTTCCAAATGCACTTGTTTCAGTAATAAATCATTATCATATTTATAGGTTGCATTTATTTTGATACATCCTGTAGAATCGTTGAATCATTTACAATAGATTATGATTATTATTTGAAAACTTACAGCAATGTGCAAATTATTCATATTACATAGAAATACTTGAAACCATTTAAATGCGTGCAAACAAATGATCAACATTAAATAGAAGTATTAGTGTTGGAGAGGAATATTTGAAACCTAAAAGGTTTCAAATACTGTGTGCAAACAAATGAGCTTCATCAACTCGTTTAAAAATTAAGTTAACTACGAATATTCGCTGACAGATCATCAGACTTTGGCATTGAATAAGCCACAAAAGTTGATAAAAACCAACCAACCAACCAACCAACCAACCAACCAAGCTCCAAATTCTTTAATTAAATCTATTTCATTTTTGAATTACGGTATTAAAAGTTACGTGTTTAATATATTTTCTTAGTTTTTAAATTTCATTCAGTTTTTCTCTATAGACGTATCACATTGTTCAAATTTGCTTTCGGAAATCGACTCAGTAGAATAAAAACTGCAGCATTAAATGATCATAAAAATGAATTCTTGCCGTTAGTTGTCGGTCAACTATTTATAAATTCTATGGAGTCAGTTATAAAAGTCACTAAGGAAAGTTACCATAAGTCGAATCGTATGAACAGTACAATCATGAAACGATAGAAGTAGTAGAAGTTGTATTCCAAAAATAAAATAAAATAAAATAAAATAAATAAAATGAATGAAGGTAAGTTAGTAACAAACAATTATGGACGTAAAAAAATTATGGATGAACGTAAGTAACATAAAACTATTGTTGGTACCAAAATGCTGACAGAGACGTAGCAATTATAAACGAAGTTTAACAAGTAAGCATAGATAACAAGTATCACGTTGTAACACGGATTTTTCTCTCAGACAAGCGTGACGATAAAGATAGTTTGTGCCTAATGAAATGCTTTCTTAGAGACAATAAAAAAAAGTTTTCGAAAAATTCGAAGAATATATCAAGAAAACAAGTCACTGGCTTAGGATACGGAAACATTTAAAGTAGGATTAATTCTCGAGTAAAAACTAGACGACCAGTTGTAATAGCGACACGATGACGATATTGTTGCTTCTATTTTGGAAAAAGGAGATATTCTGAATCGAGGACTTTATCATTATCATCAAGTCATACTGACAGCACGAAGTTCCTTAACTCACTCTCGCCATCCATCCCTATCATGCATTGCTCCTGGCAGGTCCTCCAAACTACGTCCAATGTCAGCACAGCTCCGTATGTCTTGTTTGTCTTACTTCGATGGTTTATGAGATAGGAAGTAAGTGGCCGTACAACTGCTGTTTTGCAGAATGCAAGTTCCACGACTTCAAGACATCACGTAGCATTTTTGTGTGACTCCCATCTAGCCTTTTCTCATTTTGTTTTGCTAACATTCATGGAAACCAATGGTTCCTGCAACTTGCTCAAGGCTCTCCATTAGGGATTATGCATGGGATGATGTATTGCAAGAATCGCTTGATTATCTGCGTAGTTCCGTTGAAATTTGAACTGGAAAGTGCTTTATTATCTGAAAACCTTTACGCATGTATTTACCCATCATTTCCACTACGGATTCGATACAACACAAGGTGAATATTTTAAATGTAGTACAGCTAGTTGAAATTAAGAGCTTTCCTTCTCTTAGACCAGTTGCCATGCCAAAGCTAAAAGGCCCAGTCTACTGTAGGATTTACCCACAGCCATGTTGTGCTCACGCCTCTCCAAAAGTAAAATGCTAACAGTATACTAAATCTGTGAGCCTTATGTTTTCAACAATTGTTTCTTCTTTCTTTGTTTAATGACTTATAAACCTTCGTGGGTTAATTAATGTAAAATCTATTATTGTTGAAGAACAGCAGTGACACTGTTTAACCCTAAGCTGGGGAAGGTAAAGGTCTTCATACCTTTCCTAAGGGTATTATTATTATTATTATTATTATTATTGTAAGCGAACGTCATAGCGTGAATTTAATAGCGCAACTGGAGTTCGAATTCTTTTACTATAATATCGGAATCCATCATGTTAGCCATTATGGCCAGGGGACTCTTCTCTTCAGTAGTTGAGACAACGATGTGAGGGATAAGAAATATTCAATAAAGCTGTCAAGGTAAAAAATGTAAAGCCCTCCGATCAGCTCATCCGTGTGAAATAGGTCATTACAAGTTAGGCAACGTGGGCAGCATTTTCCTGACAAAGGCTGTAAAAAAGCTAATCTCCTACTGGAGCAGCTTTTTACGAACACAGCATTCAGACTCTTGATCATCTCTGGCGAAAATACATGGTGGCAATTATATGAAAAATAAATAGTGTCCTTCGTTGAAAATTTGCTTTATCCAGCACTATCTTTGTGGTCTTGGTAGCTGCTATAGTTTCAATGGGGCATTGCTTAGGAGGGAGTAACTTTCGAGGTTTCACCTTGTACATAATAAAATCCGCGAGGCTTTTTGTGACGTCGTAAAGATTTTGTTGCATGGGCATCAGAAGTGCTGAAAAGCTTTGATTGGTTAAAAATTTACAAGCATCACTTTTATCGAATGTCTTGAATGGCTTTTGTTACTGAAATCGTGAAGAGACTGAAAGTCGGGTCGATGACGACACTATCCCATTCAGAATCTTTTTATAATGACTGGCGGTTTCTTAAAAGGATCGATTTTGTAAAGTGCGAATTTAGTTATTGACAGGAAAGAGAAAAAAACAAATATTGATCTGGGGCTCAATTACATGGTAATTGATAAGACAGGGAATATTTGAAGAGATTACGGCAACTTGAAAATAGGCACAAGCAAAAGAATTGATGAATTAATAAAGATATATCTATCTTTCTTCAATCTATTTATCAATGAAATCGGTGTGTGAATTAATAAATCTTTCCCTGCTTCTTTCTAGATATCTATTTGACTTAGTTCGCTCAGCATATTCATCTCTCTCTCTCTCTCTCTCTCTCTCTCTCTCTCTCTCTCTCTCTCTCTCTCTATCTATCTATCTATCTATCTAAAATTTTCTTTCTTTCTTTCTTTCTTTCTTTCAAAAATGTTAGCAAGTATTTTGTATATGCATTCAACAAGTCATATTCTTTCGGAAATGCACTGACCTAATTGTCTGGCTATAAGTATATGGCTTTAATTAAAGACACTCACTTGCCCAGTCGGCTGGGGCTGTAGAATACACTGACCACACCTCTGCAGAGGGGTTATAAGCCCCCCCCCATAATGAGTGTCCTGGATACGACACTAAACAATCTGATGGTGAGGTTCTAGTTATGCTGGGGCTTTGGGGAAAGCGGGACACCTCTTCATTGCCATTGCTCCCAGGTCCACTCTGGCTCGGCGTGGTAGCACCTGATAGGGTCCTATCTATGGGTTAAATAGAACTTACGGCATACTTATGCGAAACTGAATTGTTTGACTAAACTAAATAGCTTGAAATAAAAATGTTTTTGACAATTAAACCGTACTTACATTTGAACTGCGTGCTTATGCTAAACTTAATCATTTGGCATGGAACTGGTTTTTACATTGAAACTGTACTTACACTAAACTGATTTGTTTAATATAGAACTGTTTTGACATTTAACTGAGTTTAAACAAAATCTGTACTCACGCAAAACTAAATAAGCTGTATTAGAACTGTTTGAATTAACTGAATAGCTTGAAATAGAAGTGTTTTTGACAGTTAAACTGTGTACTCATGCTAAACTGCATTGTTTGAAATAGAACTGAATATTTACATAATAATGGATTTGGCGTTAAATAACCTTCAAAGGTTGATATGCCATAAAACCCTACCAACCTAAAGACACTTAAACCTTCCTTCATGCTTGGAATTCTCGGCGTCAAAATGAAGTGCGCGGCATTGATAAACGCAGTAGTTATGAGACAGTAGCTACTATTCTTAACATACATCACTAATGATTTTTTTTGGTCTCAGTGTGTATGTGCCTTAGTATAAAACGTGAGTGAATTCGATTGTGCTTTCGGCATTATCAGTTTTGTTTTCTTGCTCTGAGAAAAGTCACGTTTCGAGTCGTGCGTTTGCAAGGAATTGATCACCTATTTCCTTATTGCTTAATGTAATAAAAATAACCTTAAAAAATCTATCTATCTATCTATCTATCTATCTATCTATCTATCTATCTGTGTGTCTGTCAGTCTGTCTGTCTCTGATCATGTGTGTCATTAATTAGCGTGTAACAATCTACAGTATCACCCAGAAATATCCACAGCATAATCTATTGTAAAAATCAATTTTCTTCAAAACCAAAATCTTATGATTTTATTATCTCTACTATTGCATAAAAGGATAGGAACATTAATTGGTATTATTTATTACCAAAATATATGACATATATATATATATATATATATATGAACTCACAAATCATCTGATAACTTTTAGAATTTAAATAAACTTAAATGTACCAATTAATTTACGCAATCATTATTATAAAAATATTACGATCTTTTCTATGTACAATTGAATAATTGATTAGATTTAAATTAGAATTAGGATGATAAAATTAGGTTCTTAGAATTAATTTTCTTTTAAAGACATATAAAAATATTTAAAAAAAATAGATATATTAAAAATATTAAAAAGTATAGAAAATTAATCTTTTTTAATTGTGAAGTTTGTTTATCAATTATGGACTCTGGGAAAACACCGGAAATTAACGGATTAATATCAAATTCATAATCTAATCGACGATTTTATTTCGTTGGCATAATAAATTCTTTGATTTTAAAACATACGTTGAATTATAGTTACTTGAATGTCTAATGTAATATGAAATATATCCCCGGTTTTGCCGTGGAAATTACAATAAAGTCTTGTATTCCATCTTAAGATACGGTCTTGCAAAAAGACTGTTGAAATAAATTTATACTGGAACTTATCTTATATATATATATATATGTATATATATAGGATAGTGTTGAGATTTTTGGCCCCACTTTCATTCTTGTAAAGTTTGTAAATAGCTAAAACCTAAAAATATCCGTTTCGGTTACCTAAAATTTCAGTAAATATTGTAAAATCGTGGTAAACCTGTTTCAGAAGTAATATTTTTTTGAAAATGTTATTGTCTACTTAATTATAGCTTGTGATCTATCTATCAATCAATCTATCTATCTATGTGGTTCATACGGTAGAGAGATTAATTTAATAATTAAATAAACAAAACAAAAATAAGAAACAAGAATGAATCTGCGAGGTCTTGCCTTATTCAAAGATAATATCATATAATTTGTTTCCAGAGGCTAACTGGTAGACAAGCATTTATAATTATGGAGACTGTCAGAGTGGAAATACTGATGACCTAAAACTAATCAAGATTTAATCGAGTAAAGAAAAAGTGGCAAATACGTAAACTAAACGAATATGAATGACTAAAATTCATAAACAAAGCTGGATAAAACAAAATAAGTAAGTTTCTTTGACTGAATTGATCTGAAAAGAAACAAAACTTTTATTTCTAAGCGTATGTTTAATTGAACATTGAAACAGCTCAAATTTCCGATAAACTTGAAGTGTATTCCTCTACTTTTACGCCGTTCTTTAACTAAAAGCAAAAAAAATGTCTACTCGATGACGTAACTATGAACATAAAGATGCATATTCTTATGGATGGACACTCGAGCAAGACCAGCAAAAAAGAAGGCCTGCTCGATTGAGACGTGACGTCACAAAAGCAGTCTATAAGGTTTGGTTTTTTTGATGGGATATCAACCTTCATGGGTTATTCAATGCCAATGCCATCTTTTTAGAAGAACAGCTGTGATGCTATTTTACCCATAGCTGGAAGGATAAGGGGGTTCATACCTCTCGTAAGGGTATTTGTCCGAAAGTGAAGGTAATAGCGCGACTGGAGTTCGAACTCGCTTACTACGATTCACGCAGTCCAGCGCTTTAATCACGCGGACACCCCCAGTCTATGGGGATAGTAAGACAGAGATAATGCGATGTTGATAATGAATGATTGTAAACTAAAAAAAGGTTTTAGAAAACTTTTTAAAATTTCACTTAAAAATGAAAGAAACGGTTGGTTTGGTTTCTTTAATGGCATATCAACCTTTGTGGTTATTTAATGCCAAAGCTATTCTCCTAGAAGAACAGTCGTGGTACTATTTAACCCATAACTGGGAGGATAAGGGGACTCATACTTTCCCGAGGGTATTTGCACGAAAGTGAACGTAATAGCGCGACTGGAGTATGAACTCGGTTACTAGGCTTCCGCAGTCCATCGCTTTAACCATTACACCACGAGGACAACCCCCGAAACGGTTGGATTTTATGGTGAAATTTATCAAGTATTTATTTTAAAAATGATGATAATAAAAAAGTAGTTGTTGTATCCTGCGTTCAAGTAAATAAGAATTACGTTATATTTCATTATACTTTAAAGACTGAAATTTGTTTATTATTTTAATAGCTTCAAATTTGAAAACAATTTTTGAAAAATTATAATCTGCATTGTTTTAGCTTGTATGTTTTTATTTTTATTTAAATAATTATTCTGTAAAGTTACAATATTCTTAAGTACTTATAAGGATTATTTGGTGAGTGGGTAGAGTGTTTGCCAATGATCCGGAAGACCTGGGTTCTGTCCCAGGTCGCGTCATATCAAAGACTTTAAAAATGGTACTTGATACCTCCTTGCTTAACACTGAGCAATATAAGGTACGTATCAAGGGTAAAGCGGAGAAATTCAGGGAAAGGATTAGCGCCCTCCCCTACTACTCGATGTAGTAGCTATTGAAAAGGGAGCCTTCTGGTCGCCCTCGACTACAGTTGTCAACAACAACTATTACTCAAATAAAGCCAACAACTGAATAATCAATTAAGGAACAAACAATAATTAAATTAATAAACAGACAAAAAATTTAAAGAAAATGACAAATAAAAAATTAATAGATAAAAAAAAAATTAAAAAGACATAAGCAAATGAATTAGATGCAAACCACAAAAAGTATTAAAAATCTAATAATACTTTGAGAAAAAAATGTTACAGTTAGAAAATTTTGCTAAATATTTGGACTTTTCTTTTTTTTTTTTTTTGTTGCTTAATTTGTTACTAGTAATATTATTATTTTCCCTAGAAGAAAAATTATTCAAGAGAGCACTTATAAAGTTCAAGACAAAAAAATCTTTCTATTTTTTCAAGACTGTCACCCTTATCACGAGTGCCAATATAAAAAAAGAAGCTCATATCTGCCAAAACATTCAATATTATGTGCATAGCTAATTTCCCTTGATTTACTGTATGAAGAAATGAATAATCTTTTATTAGTTTACCAATGACTACATAATTACATAGAACTAAATTTGTAGTCGTATCATTTTGATATAAGAGAGACCCTCCATTAATCTCCTGAAAATAATTATTTCAGGTATTTCTTCAACATTATCTTTTCAGAGATAAAATTTTTGTGACTATTACATTTAATTTTTAAAAACAACTGCATAACAGCAATTATCTGCTTTGTAATGTATAACTGGAAAAAATCTTTGCATTTATTAGTATCACTCTCTTTAACATCAGTTTTAATTTGCTATTTCTTTCGAAACGCTAATCCATAATTCTAACCTGTTATAGAATAAGGAGAGAGAAGTAAAGTTTTCTTCATTTACTCTAAGTAGATTATAGCACTTATTTTTTCGTCGACAATCTTTATATGGTCTTTCTACATTCAATATTGTTCACTAACTAAGATAACTTTTTTGCTTTTCAAGATTAGTAGGAGAAAGTACTTTTGAAGTTAATTTGTAATAATATTTCAAAACCGACTGAAATTCTCGGGCATGAAATTTCTGTAAGGTACAAAATGAGACACACTGGATTCAAAATAATTAATAATTTCCATTATGACAAAATTTTGGTAAGAGTATGAATTTACTTGCATCTTTGTGAGAAAGCCAACTGTTTATAATGTATTTCAAAATATGGACATTATTGAATAGAAAGAAAAGAGGTCTAGACTTCATAACTGGGTGTAGATATACTATTGAAAGCTTTGGTGGACAACAAAAGAAAGGTATAGCATTTTTGTGGCATCGTTATATGTTATGATTGACAATAATTGAACTTGGAAAATATATGTACTTAACAATGTCAAATAAATTCTCAGCTTGAAGACATTTAGTTGGCTTAACATTCACAAAATCCTTATATTGTGAGAATACACTGCTAAGCATAAAAGCAAAAACACTTATTGCTGTTTCATCGCTGTTGTCAGATAATCCAACAATATTATCATTCTCACAATCTAAAAATTAGGTTTAAAGATACTTTGGTGTCTTTCTGCACTAGTAAGTTGGATTTATTTTAATATACATTAAAAAATTGTTATCAACTTGTTCAACCAAATGATTCATATATGTTAATAAGTCTTTTAATGATTGACTAGTTAAGTAGCATTGTATTTTTGACGTCTCTTAACAACTTTTACTCTTTCAAGGAACAGTTATACAGGAATGAATAAAATATAATTTCTGTTGAATAATCAAACTTTTCCAGTGTCATTAAAATTAGCTACTCATATGTGGATTTGATCGAATGGAAATGTTTGATTCTTCTTGCACCAATAGTAGAAATGACATTATTAATTTTAATATAGAAATCACATTCTGACGTTTGCTTTGTAGTTATTCTATTTCCATTATTTAATGTTTTTCATCAGAATTTTATCAATATTTTGATCTGTAACATGTTTACGAATCTTATAGTCCCTTATTGTATTCATCTTCCTATCTCTACACAACACATGTACTGCAAAATTTGACTCAATTATAAGAGATAGATTGATTTTTGGATTTGGCGATTTGATAATGCTGCATATAAGTGTATCTTGCTGTCTAACAACACTCCAGTAATTTATCTCCATAAAATCTAATTTCCCTTCTTGATCATCAATATCATGATTTGTATGCTAAGTCATCTATAATACTTTGATTTAAAGCACGTTTAGGGGTAGAAGTCTCCCGTCGAATTCACCGAGAATCTGGTGAGTTACTCGTGGTGGTCAATGAAGATAAATATGAGGTACAGTTTGGTAGAATTCTAGTGATAGAATTCTATCATGATGATATGTTTTTAAAATCTAACGGCAATTGTGGTTTCCGTTTTTGTCTAAGGCTGATGATTCTTTCCTTATATCCTCATGTCGAAAACCTATTTTAGATTCTTGTGAAATTTAAGAAAAGATAGTAAGTAAAAATCAACAATATGATGCATTTTGTTTACAATTTTAGGAAAAATGAAGAGAGCGTTCAGATATTTTTTAGGAACATAATTTTATTTATTAATTCACCAAATCTATGTAAAAATACAGAGAACATTCTTAACGTTTTAAAAATGAAAATAATGAATAGAAAATTTTCTTTTCGAATAAAGCAATTCAAAAAATTGTTAGAATTATTAGAATTATTTTTATGCCTATAAAATATTCCTTTATGAATTTATATCAAAAGCTTCTTTGAAGTTTATTTAAAAAAAAATGAAGTTTTTAGCTTTTAACAACTTCGCTAGATTAATCTGTCGTAACTTTGTCTTAATGTATTGTGAATTACAAGGACATGAAATTAATTTAATCATTAAATTTCAATTAAATTTACGTGCTTTTTAATATAAATAAAATTAACTCAGCTAAATCTAGCAGGAGTAAAATTCATTCTTCTGTTTGCACGCGTCCATATATCAGATAATGTTTTAACTTGCAGAAAAGAAAACGCAACGTCCGTTTTTATAATTTCTTTTGCAATGAGGCACCACAAATCTACAATATATTGTTTTCGTTTATAGATTGATTTGATATTTAAAAGAAAAAATAGATCAATAATTTGAAATATCGAGAAAAATCTAATGGACTAACAACATGTTTTCTACAAGCTGAAAAGACTCAAGGTAGTAACGTCACATTTTTCCCCTTTCAGAGAGTTGGCCTTCTTTTCCGGTGGCATCGGCTCGAGTCACTATCAACGCACACGCATTTAACAAGTTATGTGCTCATGTACACAGAAATGAAATACCAGGAAACTAATTTAAATGCAAGATTTCTAGTTTTATTGATCAAGCAATTAAAAATGTCTATTTTGATTTACTGTTTGGCTATTTATTCAAACACTGTCTTTCGATTAGTCGACCTGTCGGTCAATTTCTCCCTATTAGCCTAATGAAAATTTCATACAATTTTGACTCAACAGTATCTATCTATCTATCTATCTATCTATCTATCTATCTATCTATCTATCTATCTATCTATCTTGCTAGCTAGCTATTCTCTCATTGATGTATGCATATATGTACGTATAGTTATACGTATCGTGGAGGTGCTCGTGGTGTAATGGCTATCGTCGTAGGAAATGGACACGGCGACACGAGTTCAAATCCTGGACGAAACTGATTGCATTTCACATAGCACTAATACCCTTGGGAAAGGTATAAATCGAATTATTCTCCCTCCAGCTAGGGGTAAATAGTAGGGCAGACTAGGTTCTTCAGCCTTGGTGAGGCAACTAGTCTAGGAGAAGGAAAACTCTGACTTCAAACCTGTTAAACTCCGCTTAAAAAATTGACCTTGTGTCATATCCTGCCCGAGCGGAGGGGTTGGTAAATATGATAATTATACGTATCTATCTATCTATCTATCTATCTATTATCAATTAAACATATCTATCAATCTAGCTATCTTGCTATCTTTCTTTCTGTCATTAGCATACATGTATGAATGTATGTGCTTATTTACCCAAACCCTTCAACACGATCCAGATGTGACACAAGGTTGATTCTTAAAAGAGTAGAGCCAGTTTGATTTCTTTAAGATTTTTCCCCGCGACTATTTGGCTTATAAATGTTAGTCAGCCCTACTATTTACCAATAGCTTTGGGAGGACTGATGGGTTCATGCCTTCTCTAAAAGCTTTAGCGTTAAGTAAAAAGGAAACAGCTTTGCTCTGTATGTATGCATATACGTTAGTGATTGTTTATGTGTGTAATTTTCTATCATTACTTGGCATAAATGTGTGTATGGATTTGTGCAGACATCTATCTATCTCTGTTTCTGTCTGTCCGTCTGTCTATCGATTTATGACGATGAATCAATAAAGTCTACCGCCTGATGCAATTATTGTATTTTGTGTACTTTTAAGCCATCAGTACTTTAATTCGCCCAATGTCCTAAATTAGCTAAATTTTGATAAGAAATTTTCACTATATAATGTACGATCCATGTGATAGATACTGACCGCCGAATTAAGTGCATTGATTAGAAATAAAAATAATTAGATGTATAAATAGATATTTTTCATCGATAGACTGAAAACTTATTTATATTCTTGTGTACATATTTCTGATCGGTAAGCAACACACACACACACATATATATATGTATATATAATCTTAAACTTTTCCTCCCTATTTAATGATAAAATATACTTCATAATTTTTGCAGGTCGAATATTTTGTGGATCATTTTTATCAGTCTTGCAACATGAATACTGCAATCACTTCTCTTCATAAGTTTAGTACGCGAGAGCGCGCGCCTGCAAACACACACACACACACACACACACACACACACACACACATATATATATATATGTATATATATACAATTAGTATTTATCACAAAACCGTTGTAAATCAGTGTAATATTGAGCTCTATGCATAAGAATGCAGAGTAATATCCCAATATTAATGAAAAGTTGTTCGTTCTTTAGACGTGTTGATACAAACTCACTTGAAGATTTGGCACTTAAAACTCAGAGTTGGAAGTTTCTACCATGTTTTATTATATATATATATATATATATATATATATATATATATATATATATATATAGGTCACGCAGTCTGGCCGCTCTACCAAGACTTTGTATTAAGAAATTTTGTTTCTTCAGAGCCTCAGGAACAAATAGTAGCTTGTTTTGAAAATATCTAATGCTCGGAATTTCCGGTTAAAAGAACCGTCTTACATTTTCGCCTAAACCGGAAGTGCACATGTCGACATGCGCCAAATGTACATCCATTTGTAAATAAGAAACTAATATCTCTAATATTAATAGAAGAAGACATGAACGCGTCCGTTTAATAGTTTATTTTCTGTCATAACCTCAAATAAATAATGAAACATTCCATTTTGTTTGAGAGAAAAGAAAGGGATGAAAAAGAGCACGCAACACCACCGAGAGAAAATGAAAGCAAATATGAGGAAGAAAGAATGAAATGGAAGATAGAAGAAGAGATAAAGCTATGTCTCAGACGCTTATTGTTTGCTTTAATAGAATAGATGGAAGAAAGAAAAGAGAGAAAAGACAGGAAATACAGGGACATATAAAAAGAAATAGAAGAGATAGATAGATAGATAGATAGATAGATGTGTCAAAAAAAAAAAGAAAAGAAAAAAATTTGTTTTGAATGTTTATATTTAAATCAAACAAAAAAAAAATAGTTATATTTCGGAAACAAGGATGAGAGTAATAGTTATACTAAACAATTAACATATAAATTACGATATAAACTTATGTAATTTAAGGAGAGTCTTCTGGCGTAGTGGCTAACCTACTGAACATGCAACATCAGAGTAAGCAAGTTTGCTATTTTCTTCATTTTCGGTCTAATACCATCGAGAAAGGCATGAGCTCACCTATCCCCCAGCTATCGTTAAATATTACCACTACTGTTGTTCTACCAGGATGGCTTTGGCATTAAACAACTTATGAATGTTTATATGCAATTAAACAAAGAAATCAAACCACGTAAATAATTTAAAGGTTGCATTCCTTAAATTTTTGTAGGTTTTTTTTCTGAACTTTTTCGTAAATTCATGTATCAAAAAAAAGAAAAAGAAAGGTTATAAAAAGTGAAATATTTACGAGTACTGCTTTTAATAACTCATTCCCATCAGTAATGGGGGAGTTCCCGAGGAGTAGTAAAGAGGAATATGCTGGAAAGTCAAATCGTAGTAAGCGAGTTCGAACTCTAGTCGTGCTATACACGTTTCTTTTTGGTTTAATACCCTTGGGAAATATATGAACCACTCTTATCGTCCCAGATATCTGATAGATATTAAATAGTGCCACTACTGTTCTTCTACAAGAATAGTTTTAGCATTAAATAACATGCGAAGGTTGATATGCCATTAAACAAAGAAACTAAACAAAAGCATGAGTAGCAATACTTACCCATATTGCGAACGGGTTGTTTGATAGTCGAATTTGAAAAACGTTTGATTAGTTTTTATCATTAGTTAAATGCATGTTCCTGTTTTGTTTACTTCTAGCCTGGATGTACTTACCTATAATGATTACGGTAATGATTCTGGTATATTTACATAAACTAGGAGGTTTTACGCCAGATATCTACTTTTTACTGTTAATGACAACGATTAAGATTTGGTTTAGCTAAACTGACGGATACAAAGTAAGTTTAAAAAAATGTTTTTTTTCAAAAACTAATATACCTAAAACATACTTCGATATCTTATTAGTTTCCAAAAGAAATTTGATGGCTATTGGTAAAGTCCTCGTCCCAACCAAGAACCAGACGCACAAGAGACTAGCTATTTTACTACAACTTTGATACATTTTTCCTCAATCTTATTTACCCCTCCCCCAAAAAACAAAGTGAAAAAATTTTTTTTCTTGTTTGGTTGGGGAATTTTTCTGTTAGCCCTCTGGGTTGTCAATTACTAAGTTTAGCCTGAGAAGCGCTTAGCATAATTATCATCATAATAAATAAAATCGTCGACTCGAGTTCAAATCCTGCGTTTCACTTCGCATTAATGCCTTTGGAAAAGGCATGAACCTTTAAAAAACTGACCTTGAATCAAATCCTGCTCGTAGTGGAAAGGTTAGGGAAATACGAAGAGCCTATTACTCGACTGTAAAAAAATAAATAAAGAAAAACCAAAACTTCTTGTTTGGTTTCATGTCATATTGGCGTTTAATGCTAAGGCCATCCTTGTAGATTGGCAACATTGGTACTATTTATTCGGTAGCTAAGGGGTTTCATGCCTTTCTCAAGGGTATGAGTCCGAAAGTGAACGAAATAGGGTGACTAGTGTTCAAACAAGCTTACTTTGAGGCCGGAGCCATAATATCACGCGGACTTGTTTGGGTCGTTAACTTTTTAACAGGCCGTCATTTACTAAGCTAGACAAAGTTTAGCAGTATGAAGTACCCAATGAGGACAGAACACACTAACGATGGTTTGCTTGTTTATTAATACACTACACAAAGTGCTGAGCGATACAATCGTGATGGGGCCGTAAGAAAAATATTGCCAGAGCAAGTGTTCAATTATCCTATTAATGTGCATAAGTTTTTCTCATAAAAAAAATCAAAAGCATAAAGAAAAAATAAATAAAAAGAACATTCAAATTTAACTTTGCCGGGTCACGAATATAAAAATGTTGATGTTACAATTTCTAAGTTCGGGAAAAAATTGCCTGTGCACATTTATCAGATTCTGTTTTGTATTCATTGACTTTGCATTGACTTTTAAGTCTCCAGTGACTAACAAACTATCAAAGGTAATAATTTTCGGTTTCATCGTGTTTTTTTTTAATTTTTTTTACTTCAAGTCAATGTAAAGAAGAAAAGAAAATCGGCCCTTAAGCGAGTGAAAACAGATGTCAGGAAGACGTTAATCCATGGTGAATTAAAGAGCAACTAGGCAGGTCATTTGAGATTAGACATGTGTCGTTATCGTGGGATGTGTTTCTACTGTCCACGAAGTAAAAATTACTTTTCATATGAGGTCAATGTTTCTTTGTATGAGGAATTTTAACGTGTTTTTACGGGGTGTTCTACTGATTTAATGAGTCGTTAAAGTTCCAATGAATTTTTATAGTAAAAAACATTCTCAAGAGCATTCTTATTGTAAAAATTATTTTCCAATGAATTCATATTGTAAAAATCATTTTCAAGTGCATTCTTATGTTAAAAAATATTTTCTATGAATTCCTATTGTAAAAATCATTTGACGATGCATTCTTATTGTAAAAAAGATTTTCAGATGCATTATTATTGTAGAAATAACTTTTTAGGTATTACTATAGTAAAAACAATCTTCCAACGCATTCTCATCGTAAAAATCATTATCAAAAGCATTCTGATAGTCAAAATAAATTTCTATGCATTCTTTTAGTAGAAATCATTTCCTATTGTATTCCAACTGTAAAACTAGCTTTCTCTGCATTCTTCTTGTAAAAATCATTTTCCAATCCATTTCTATAGAAAAATCATTTCCCAATGCATTTCTATAGCAAAAATCCTTTTTCATATATTTCTATAGTAAAAATAATTTTCAATACATTTTTACAATAAAATTCCTTTTCCAATGCATTCTAACTGTAAAAATCAATTTCTAATGTATTCCAACAGTAAAAACCATTTTCTGTTGTATTCCGACAGTAATTATTATTTCTACAGTAAAAAATCTTTTCCAATGCATTTCTTTAGTAAAAATCCTTTTCAATGCACTTCTAAATTCAAAATCATTCAAAATAAATTCTTACTGTAAAAATTATCATTTGATATAGGACATTAGTCGTTATTGCGTGATGTGTTTATACAAAGTAAAAGTTATTCCCATATGTTGTCAGTGTTTCTTTGAAAGTGTTAAATGGATATTTTTCTTTTCTAGAACTTCTGCTTTTGTGTGTGAATAACGTTGTGACGTCAATCGTTGATTCTACAGATGATAGAAGCGCGCTTGGAGTTACGGTTATCATCGTTATGAACGTAATCGGCAACTTGAGTTATATTTCTGGACGCTAATGCCCTTGCGAAAAATGTGAATCCATCTTGTTCTTCCCACAACTTTAGGAAAAATAATTCGGAAGACTGGATTCTTTAGCCTAGGATAGGCAAGTAGTCTTTTTTTAAGTTCTAACAGAAATACACTCGAACCAACATAGGCAGATATACACTAATTAGGCATCTATTGCAGAGAAATGTCCCGAAAGTTTGTCATGCAGTGAGTTTGATCTGCACCTCCTCTCGTAGACCGTTGTTAGTGAGTTTTATCCTTGATAAATGTCCTGCTATTTCGTCTATTGGATTATTGAACAAATAAAAAAGGCCTATATACACAACTACATTTGATTCGTTAACAAGTTTATATATATATATATATATATATATATATATATATATATGTGTGTGTGTGTGTGTGTGTGTGTGTGTGTGTGTGTAATATATATTAGTTTATGTATATATATATTTAATACCATGGATGCTTATCTGCGACCAAAGGTTTCATGCGGTCTTATTACCACGAATGTC
>OY757904.1:104993238-105090738 GCA_963585895.1 Sepioteuthis lessoniana
AAAAAATCAGAAAGAGAGAAAAAAGAATTTGGAATGTAGAGAAGTGGGGCTTAGAAATAAGAGTTTTTCTTTAAAAAGTGTGAAGAAGTATATATATATATATATATATATAGAGAGAGAGAGAGAGAGAGAGAGAAAGAGGCTGAGTATAGTCCTGTGTAGAAATAAGCGATTGTATGAAAATAATGAAGCGAGAAACTAGGTGGTTATGGGTGATTGTACATAAAGAATTTAGAAGAGAGAAAGTGGCGGGGAACAGCGACTGTTGAGAAAAACTAAAAAAAATGACGGGATGTTGGGGAATAGTGAATATAAAGAAATATGAAAGAAGTGGGAGAATGATGGAGGGAGACTATAGAGAAAGAATGAAAAAGTAGAGGAGTGATGGATGGGAATGGTGAATGTAGATAAAGAAGGAATAAGGGGGAAAATCATGGAGAAAGTCTATAGAGTAACAATGAACAAATAATGTTAAATAGAGACTTAGTATTGTATAGAAGCAAAGTTGGCGACCGTAGTCAAGGGCAACCAGAAGGCTCCATTTTCAAGAGCTACTGTACCGAGGTTTAGGGGAGAGCGCTACTCTTTTCCCTGGATTGATCCACTGTATCGTTGATATGTACCCCATACCGCTGAGTGTTAAGAAAGGAGGTATCAAGTACCATTTTTAAAGTAGAGTGTTGGCCAATGGTCGGGGATACCTGGGTTCAACTCCAGGTCGCATCATACCAAAGACTTTAAAAAATGGTACTTGATACCTCCTTGCTTAACACTCAGCAATATAAGGTACTATCAAGGGTAAAGTGGAGCAACCCAGAGAAAGGAGTAGCACCCCCCATACATCTCTGCGTTGTAACTATAGAAAAGGGAGCCTTCTGGTTGCTCTCGACTAAAGGGAGACAACTTTACTTTACTTATTGTATAGAAAAAATAAAATAAGTAGTACGGAAAAGGAAAGGAATTAGAAAAAGGCAATGAAAAAAAAGAGAAAAATCAAGAGAAAAAAAGAAACAAAAATAAAGAAATTTATTAGATTTTAAATATCGAGTAAACAAGGAATTATCTAATCCTAAAGGAAGGTCAGTCATATGGTTAGAAAAAGAAAAGCAGGCAGACAGAAAAATAATAGGTAGGCAGGCTGTTAGGCCGAGTGTAAAAGAACGAGAGTGAGATCGACGGTTAGAGAATTAGATATTTAGAATCAGACGAAAAGCCTGTCTATATGGTGCATTCAATGTTTCCAGACTTTTTTGTACAGGCATTTAAAATTGTAGAAAATTCAGTATGTTATTGCTATACATCTTATGAGATGACTGACCAAGTAAGGACACTTTAGAAGAACCATATGCAATAAGATTCTGTTTTAAACTTGGAAAAAATACCACAGAAACGTATGGAATGCTTCCGACTGCTTTTCGACCCTCTTGCATGAACTGAGCATCAGTTTTTGACTGGCATAAGGGATTCAAGGAAGGCAAGGAGTCTGTGAGGGATGATGAGAGGTATGGGAGCAGTAAGGAAGTCAATACACCTGAGTTGATTGGCCAAATAAAGAATTTCATGTATAAGGATCGTCGTGTGTCTATAGAGTCAATAAGTGTACAGTTTAACGTCAGTGTGGGAACTGTACACACAATTATTTGCAGATGCAGATGATTTGCGCGACGTTTGTCCCAAGCGTGCACAGAGAAGATCAGGAAGAAAGACGTTATCATGACAGCAGGGAGATGATCGAGCTGATCAATTCTGATCCCTCAGTTCTTGATGCCCTGGTGACCTGCGATGAAAGCTGGATCTACTGCTATGATCCAGAGACCAAGAGACAGAGTTCCAAGTAGAAACATGTTGGCTCTCCCAGACCCAAGAAGGCCTGACAGAGCAAATCCACCCACAAACTTTTGATGATCCCTTTTTTTGACAGCACTGATATGATCTACATGCACTTGGTTCCCACTGAACAGCCAGTCAACAAGAAATACTTTGTTGAGGTTTTAAGCGAGTTCAGCCGGAGATTCCGTCAGAAGAGGCCAGCACTCTTCAAATCGGGCCAGTGACACTTCCACCAGGACAATGCACCAGTCCACAAATCCATCCTTGTCACAGACTATTTGACCAAGATGGGCATCAAGACAGTTCCTCAGCCTCCCTTGCTCTTTGTGACTTTCGGTTATTCCCTAAGGTTAGAGGCTGTCGTTATGAGACAATTGAGGAGATGAAAGAGGCTTTGACGAAGGTCATTGACACGCTCACACAAGAGGACGTCCAAGCGCCTTCCAATAGTTGTTGGAACGGTACAACAAGAGCATTTCAGCCGGAGGAGATTACTTCGAAGGGGACTAGAGTTTCATGTGTGTACTATCAATAAAAGTGACATCAGAAAAAAACTTTGGAAACTTATTTAATGATCCTCATACTTTGATAAAGGACAAGAGCCGATGTCAACAATTGCGCATATGAGATGTAAATGATTTTCATCACCAACCTAATGTAAACCATTAGAGATCGGACGCCAAAGTCTGTTATTCACACCAAAATTCTATTAACCTTCTTGTTTGTAAAGTAAACTGTATAAAGAATTTGGTAAGTAAAGGTAATTATGTCGATTTGTATATTCATTTCAATCTTTTTGCAAAAAACTGTTTTGTTGTTGCGAAAGCACGCCAAGAAACCTATAGTTCATCACAGACAAATACACAGAAATGGACACACATACGCAGACGTAAATAAACAGTAAGACACATATTATAGTTTTCAATGTGTCGGCATCTCAAAAAAGATTACTCGATATCAGAGCAAGAGCAATTATGAAATGAACGGGGTACGTTTGAAAAGCATTGGGAGTAGAGCAAAACATGTTTGTTTGTTTGTTTGGTTGGTTTTATTGCATATCAACATTTGTTGCTTATTTAATGCCAAATCCATCTTTATACAAGCAAACAGTTCTATTTCAAACAATTTGGTTTAGCATAAGTAAGTAAAGTTATAAAGTTGACCACGTTTAGTCGATGGTGACCCGAAGTGGGCGTTACTCCATTACCTGGATTGCCCTACTTTACCCTTATTGAGTGTTAAGGAAGGTGGAATCAAGTACCATTTTTTGAATCTTTGATATGACTCGACCTGGGATTGAACCCCGGTCCCCCGGACCATTAGCAAACACTCTACAATTGTCAAAAATATTTCTATTTCAAGCTATTCATTTTATTTAAGCAGTTCTAAGTCAAACAGTTTAGTATAAGTATAGATTTAGTTTACCGAGAGTTAAATGTCAAAACAGTTCTATTTCGAGCAATTCAGTTTAGCATAAGTACGCAGTTTAAATATGAAAACAGTTCTTTTTCAAGTAATTTAGTTTAGCATAAGTACACAGATTAGTTCTATTTAACCCATAGATAGGACATTTATCAGGTGCTACCACTCATAACCAGAGTGGACCTGGGAGCGATGACAATGAAGGGGTACTCTGTATTCTCCAAAACTCCAGCATTACAAAAACCTCATCATCAGATAGTTTAGTGTCATATATCTAGGACACACTGCAGAGATGCTTTTGGTGTATTCTACAACCCCAGGTCAAAGGTTTACCAAGTGATATATGATTGCCATTTGATGCAGAATTAAAAAAATACCATTCATTGTGTTTGATTAGGCCTGATATTTGTCACTGCCTTCCACCAGACAGGACTTGACACAAGGTCAATGACCCGAAGGTCGATAAAAGTTGGGTTTAGGGGAGAGGAAGCTCTAGCCCTCCTGGACTATAATGCAGCTCGCCTACCCGAAGGTCGCCCTGTCGAAGTTGGGGTCCTTACGACCTCGTCTGCCTTTGTTGGACTTTAAGATATGCTTGAATACTTCACAAGTTGTACATAATAATAAAACTTATTGAAAAGCCTGTGGATTCTACTTGTCACGACTGATAATGGTCGTCTAATGTTTCGTATTGCATATAATGTTGTATGTGTACCTAAGTACAGTGAACAACTCTACCCGCTAATAACCACATACCCAGAAGTGGCGGAGCTTATCTCAGCTTAAAATGATTTTAATGTACAGAGTCGAATGTCAACAACAACCTGAGTTGTGATTTATTTTTTCTGTTTTCAGTTTGAGATTTGTATTCCTGTAAGAATGGATTACAAGTGTAAAATTAATCGTGACAGGTGCTGTTATATATGCAGTATTGTTGTTCATCCGAAACGTCAAGCAAAAATTACTGACTTTGTGAAGACGGCACATCGCGATTGGAGTCAAACTAGGGGATCAGGGTAAACCATTTGTTCCCAACATTTTCTGTAAAACGTGTGGAGAACCTGAGGTTTTCAAGAATGGTAAAAGGAAAGGTATGCCATTTGACAATCCAGTCTGAAGGGAAAGAAAAGATCACATTACTGACTGCTATTTCTGCATGATAAATCCCACATGGCCCAGACATTCCTGTTTCTGAGCCAGATGGTAATATGGAACATCGCTCTGATTCCAAACATAGTGACATGACTTTTGTAGCTAAGAATGATGCAGACCATCCAAAAGAAGACGACCAGCCAGTACACTTGACACAAGCAGAACTCAATGACCTGACACGAGACCTGAAATTTTCAAAGGAGTTTGTTCAGCTGCTGGGTTCAAGTCTCAACGACAAACATCTGTTGGTACCAGAAACAACATTCTACTGGGGTCAAGACCGTGAGAGAGAATTAAGACAGTTTTTCACGTCCCAGGATAAGTCATCATTGGTTTGTTGAAACAGTATTTCTTGATTGATCAAATCAATACACTTAGATTATGATGCTTGGAGATTTTTATTGACTCATCCAGCCGAGGTCTCAACGTAGATCTTCAACATTTATTTTCTCCGTTATCTTATCTATTTTCCCATTTGTTTGAATGTAGAAAAACTAAAAAAATGTTTTTTTTTATCCTACTTCACAATTATATATATATATATATATAAGATTTAATTTTTCATTACGCAGTTTTGAAATTTGATTTTTGATTACAAAATTTTTATTATAGTATAAGTATAGATTTAGTTTACCGAGAGTTAAATGTCAAAACAGTTCTATTTCGAGCAATTCAGTTTAGCATAAGTACGCAGTTTAAATATCAAAACAGTTCTATTTCAAGTAATTCAGTTTAGCATAAGTACACAGATTAGTTCTATTTAACCCATAGATAGGACATTTATCTGGTGCTACCACTCAGAACCAGAGTGGACCTGGGAGCGATGGCAATGAAGGGGTACTCTCTATTCCCCCCAAAACTCCAGCATTACTAAAACCGTTTTGATTGTATAATATCTGGCCGGAAATGATAGAAGACTAATCTAGATAGTATATAAGTAAATCAACGTTTTTTTAATTAAAGATAATTGATAATGAAATAGTTATTTAAAAGTGTGTGTGTATGTGTGTGTGTAAGAGTATTTCCTCGATGATTATATCTTTAATATACAAAGGTTTTTGTTAAGAAACCTACATGAATAAAAGAGGTAACATATCAATGTCTTTTAAGTTTTATTCTCCTCTGCTGGCCAGCATTTGAGCACTTTCTTAATTGAAGAAAAAATGCTTTTAAAATGATTTGTTTCCTCACATAAACACACGCTCACACACATATATATGCTTCTATATGTGCGTAATTGAAAAAAATATTATTGTTTTTATTCAATTTTATTTTATATATATATATATTTAATCATAGGAGGAAAACCAAGCGGTCATGACCAGAAACAAATTTATAATGACACAAAGGAAGTGAATTTTTTATTTTTATTTTTATATAAAACGATATATATATATATATTTTTTTTCCTATCATTCAACGCGTGAAAGCACGTGCGATATTTTGCCCTCATCAGTTGCCAACCAGGGGTGATAACACAATTTCCGTAGCACAAGGTGTTACTGGTACTCCTGGCGCGACCAAACGGCCTTTTTTCCACCGGACAGGGTATTTAAAAGAATTATATATATATATACGCCAGATCAACTAAAAGCAGAGATTACATTGTAGGTTCATCTTCATTTTTTTTGTGCTGTTTGTGATTTTTATATTACATATATATATATATATATATATACTTTCAAAGGTTATCTTCCTTTCATCAACCTGGTTTCTGAGGATTGTACATTTCTACGCGGGCAACTTGAGGATGTAGCAATGGCCTATTACAGGCGTTTTACTTTTATTACATATATATATATATATATATATATATATATATATATATATGTGTGTGTGTGGTTTTATGAAAATTCATGTTATTGCTTTCCAGTAAATAGTCTCTAATTTCATTCACTTATCAATCTGTATATATTGAAAGAACAATCTTTGAATATCTTATATAGTGAAAAACCTGTTCGAAGTGATTACCCCTCATTTTCCTCATTTCATAATGAAAAGGAAAAGAAAACGATGGGCATCTAATGTAATCGTTCTTGGATTTTTAGCAGAATAAATTTCCGTTCGAATTCATTCGTTGAATGCTTCCAATACATCGCCTTGTAATTTTTCTTACTCCGTATCAAAAGTTAAAAGGAAAACGAATAAAATATTTGAACCATCAAAAATTATCTGAAAAACGACTTCAGTCACGTAACGGTGGAAAAAAAAATCAAACTTAAGTATCGATTTACAAGATGTTTGGTGTGTTGGGATAGACGTGTGTCAACTGGTTAATATTACTTTGAAGATGATAACCTATAATCCTAAAGGATAGAGGCCTATTATTTGGAATAAAAATTGTCGTATAGATCTTTAATCGCATTCAGCTGTAATATGCGTGAAGTCTGGTGATCTTCGCACGAGTATGGAAGGTGGCGTAACGCTTATAAGCAGAAGAAATAAAATCAACAAAATGAGTTCAAATCCCGGCCGATACCCTGTTGGTCCCCGTTTACTGCAACATTCGACAAGAATAGATTTTCATAAAGCGTAGCGTGTTCTACTATAGTCACATTGCGTGTGTAAAATTCTGCTGATATATATATAATTATATATATATAAAAGAAAAGATAAACGGCACCAGTACTATTTGTAAATAATCAAATAGTGCCGCGATGCCCTGCCCAAATAAAAAACAGCGGCAGAATATACTAACCTATACGTAAAAAGTGCTCGATATACTAAGTAGAGAGAATTTAAAGTAGTAAAGCCTACAGAGTAAGACCAATCTACCAAGGTTTCACCTGCTAGATCATCAGGAATAATCTGACATATATATATACATATATATATACAATCCGTCTTTCCGTCTAATTCACTTTTAGACTTTTTCTCATTCTTTATTTGTATCTCTTCATATTCGGTCTCTGTTTCTATATCGTGTATTTTCTCTTTCTCTCACATACATCCCCTATCTCTCAATCGTACATTCTCAATCTGTCAGTCTGTCGGTCTGTCTCTGTCTCTGTCTCTTCCTCTCTCTCTCTCTCTCTGTATATATATATATATATTTTATGCCTCTCTATCATTCATTCATTGTCTATCATTCATTCATTGTCTATCTATCTATCTATCTTTCTTTTTCGCTCCCTTACTTCTTTTTATATCTTTTGTTATTGTCTCTATCGCTTTTATTTAAATTTTGTCTTTTATTTCCTTATTTTCCACTCATGTGTGGGATTTTGCAATGAGGTCTCTTGCTATTTTGTCACCAAATTCAACAATTCTTTCAATATTTTTCATTGATATGGTTGCCATGGAAACTTGTTGAGGTAAACAATACCAGGTTTTCGAGTAAGTATTTATTCAGGAAGTTGATTTTTTTCTTCATTTATATATTTTGAAAAGGCAGCATTGGGAGCCACTGAAATCTTGAAATATGCCATCTTAATATTTTAGAAAAGTTGAGGGCCTCAATTGGCATTTCATCTCATTGCCGAATTTAAGTAAATATGTCAATGGTAAAAATGACAATGGCAAATATATTAATAGCAAAATGACATCGGTAGAAATGTCAATGGTAAAAATGATATTAAGTATAAATATACAAGTCTTAGAATGTCAATGGTAAAAATGTCTATAATTTACAATGGCGATGATTTTAAATGTCAATTATAAAAATGAAATTGGTAAAAAGGTCATTGGTAAAATATCATTGGTAAAAAGATGTCCCAAGGGTAAAAATTAATAAATATTTCCCAAACGAAAAACAATGACAAAAATGACATATTCATGTAAAATATCACCATTAAAAAAGATGTTAGAATTTAAAAAATATATAAATGCAAATGTGGTCCAATATAACTATTTTACATTTTATTTTATGGAACATTAAATTATAGAAAGGGATTAGATTAGGTATTATTTATCATCAAACGCAACACCATTAAAGTATTAGGCAAATATGAAATCGTAAAACAAATGTGACCAAGAAATTGCATATATATATATATAAATATATATATATATATATGACTATAGAGATATATATACTCCCCTAACCCCGTGGGGTTGAGTTCTCTGGCGAAGAAGTAATCGTGTTACCATTAGCGTCTATTGCAAGCCTCTTCGTATGTGAATTGAGGTCTCGGCAACTGTTAAACGGATGCATGTAAACAATAGTAATTGTGATTCATAACCGTTTAAAATTTACTTCGTAGCTGATATCTCCTCGTGGCTGAATAGTTTGGCTTGGCATTTGAGTCAACCGGGTTTTGATCCCAGCAAGGTGAAGATACTGTCTAGCCACACTGATGAGTTCTGATAGAACGAAACAGATCTGTGGATGACTATATATGTATAAGAATGTTTTGGTTAAATAATAAAGACAAAGTTTGTCTACAGAATAATATAATATAGAATATAAAGTTATATAAACAAAATGTCTTTATTATTTTATCAAACATGCTTAAATGAAATGACTACATTCTACCTATATATATATATATATATATATATACATTTGACCCGGGCTAAGATCCTGGGCGAGGTTGTTTGCAACACACATATCTCTTGGAAAAGGTATGAATCCAATTATTCTCGCTCTAGTAAGTCGTAGGACAAACTGGGAACTTTAACCTTGGTATGGCATCAGATCATGGAAAACGAAAACTGTTAAACTCCGTCTAAAAATTTGAAATTGCATTATATTCTGCTCGTGCAGATTGGTCCTTTGGGTTTTATGGCATAACAACCTTTGTAGGTTATTCAATGCCAAATTCATTTTTATAAAAAATAATCAGTTCTATTTAAAAGAATTCAGTTTAGCAGGAGCACACAGTTTAATTGTTAAAAAATATTTCTATTTCAAACCATTCAGTTCTACTTCAATACGGTTTAGTATAAGGGTAGTTTTTGTTTACATACAGTTAAATGTCAAAAAGTATTCTATTTCAAGCAATTCAGTTTAACCAAAGTACGGTTTCGAAGTCAAAAACATAGTTTAAATATCAAAACAGTTCTATATCAAGTAATTCAGTTATCACTCTGGGCTAGAGTGGACCTGGGAGCAATGGCAATGAAGAGGTGCTCTGCATTACCAAAAGCTGCAATATTACCGAAATATTACCATCAGATTGTTTAGTGTCATATCTAGGACACTCTATGGAGAGGTGCAGTTAGTGTATTCTACAGCCCTAGCCGACTGGGCAATTCTCGCACAAACGGTTTGTGTAGCCACAATGAAGAGTTGTGATATAACGAAAATCTGTTTTTCTGAGTGGCATTAGAGATTCAAGGAAGGCAGGGAGTCTGTGAGGGATAATGATAGGCGTGGGAGGAGTAAGGAAGCCAATACACCAGAGTTGATTGGCCAAATAGTTAGCATTAGGGTTAGGGTTAAAGTTAGTATGTTGAGGTTTTAAGGGAGTTCAGAAAGACATTCCGTCGGAAGAGGCCAGCATTCTTCAAATCGGGTCTGTGGAATTTCCACCAGGACAATACACCAGTCCACAGCTCCATCCTTGTCACAGACTATTTGACCAAGATGGGTATCAAGACAGTTCCTCAGCCTCCCCTTTGTCCAGACCTTGCTCCTTGTGACTTTTGCTTATTCCCTAAGCCTAGAGGCTGTCGTTATGAGACAATTGAGGAGAGGAAAGAGGCTGTGACGAAGGTCCTTGAGAGGCTCACACAAGAGGACGTCCATGGGCCTTCCAGATGTTTTTGGAACGGTACAACAAGTGCATTGCAGCCGGAGGTGATTACTTCAAAGGGGACTATAGTTTCATGTGTGTACTATCAATAAAAGTGCCCATACGAAAAAAGTCTCGAAACTTATCGTATGCATCTCGTATATATATATATATATATATATATATAAAATTTAAGATAGCATAAATACAGATTCAACAATGTTTCGGTACTGTCAGTTCCTCGTCTATGCGATCATGGTACAAATTTTGAAACTATCTACTTGTCAATACAAATTGAATTAAACTGAATGGTAACATGAAATAATAAATTTTTATTAAGTCAAGCTTGAATTTTTAGATATTGAATGAAAAATGCATTAACAAATGTTTTGAAATGTCTACCAAACAACATTCTTTATACATATAAGACTTTTTTTGCTTAAACAGAAAATTCTTCTCAGGGATAAGATTTGGAGACAATAAATACACGATGACGCAGTTGCGCTCTAAATCAAAAGATGAGCTTTGAACAACGGAAAATTTTCTTGAATAAATGTGATGAGCAACAAAGAAGAAAGTTAACACTTCCTTCATTGTTCATGTACGTCTTGGTAAATTTAGCGTCAGTTCTGATATCTTTGGAACACACTTATGTATACATATGAATATATTGGGGTTCCGTCCTAGGTCTTGTCATACCAAAGACTCAAAATTGGTACTTGATGCCACTTTGCTAAAACTCAGCATTATATGATACAGATCAAGGGTAAGTGGAGCAATACAGAGGAAGGAATAGAACCCTCCCCTAAACCTCGGTGTCATAGCTTTTGAAATGGGAGCCTTCTGGTCGGCCAATTTACTTTATATATATATATATATATATATATATATATATATATATATATATATATATATATTGTGAAACAAACAAATTATAAAAAAAGTTTTTTCATAAGTGAGAAAAGTACTTAATACTGGGCAGTAGACTAGGAAAAAACAAAATAAATGTCTGCTCACCTCCTCAGGACAATCTCATTACTATTAGTTGTTTTAGGTATTTTTACAAAAATATAATCAGCAATGAGACACATATCTATCTATCTATCTATCTATCTATCTATCTATCTATCTATGTGTGTGTGGCTTGCGTGCACGTGTGTGTGTATGCGTGTGTGTGTGTGTGTGTGTGTGTGTGTGTGTGTGTGTGTATGCATGCATGTGTAAGATTATACAGATATTTGTATCGATAAATATATACTTATCTATAAATCTATATATGCTTTATAGTCACAATAGAATATGTAAAAAAAAAAGAAAAACAAAAAAGAAAAAAACAAAACAAGAATATCACTTCATTTACACTCGGAGGTTTATTTTTTAATAGACGTAACCACTCGTTGTGCTAATTATGTATTATTGAAGTCTATCACCTTTTGTTGAAGTTTCGGTCGTTCTCGATACTAAATAAATAAATATAAAAATAGATAAATACGAAAACGTGGGTGGGAGTCTGAGCCTCTTAAATGAACTTTAACCTATAAAGTCATTTTTATTTCGAATCTTTTTTTTTCTATTCGACAGAAAATCAACATATCCACATAATTTGCGTATATTTGCTTCGATTACCATTTGATCTTTATTTTCTATTGCATTGATTTATTGTATTGCTTTATAATGATACTATTTCGCTCTTCTCTGTTGACTTGAGGTTGTATTTGAATGGATTTTCTTTTTATGCATAACTGTATTATAAATCACCACGATGATTCTTTATTACATTGATATATGAGTCGAAAGGTTTTCATTTTAAAACCATACTGATCAAAGACATATACTAGAATGAGGCATTTTCACAAAAGCATGCACAGGGTTGGTCTCCGTGGTGTAAAAGCCAAAGTGTTGCATTTGTAGCTTTGAAGTAAGCCAGTTCAAACTCTTGTCACGTGAGTGCGTTCATTTTCGGACCAAAACCCTAGGGATAGGTTTAAGCCCCCTTATCCTCCAGCTATGGATTAAATTGCCTCATTCATCTTCATTCTTCTGTTCTCCTTCATAGATGCCCTTGGCATCAAATAACCAACGAAAGTTGATATGCCAAGAAAAAAAAACAACATGCTTATATATATATATATATATATATATTATATATATATTATATATATATATGTATGTGTGTGTGTGTGTTGTATCGTGGTAAAGAAGAAATACTCTGTGAAAGAGTTAACTATTTATTAACTGAAATGGTACAGACTAACAAATATTATTAATCTCGCGCTGTGGGTGTTGCGTCCAAGTTGGTCTTGCAAATGACCGAGATCTTGCAGAACACTCACGATACCGGAAGTCACTTGGTACGAGCCACGATACAACAATATATATATATATATATATAATATATATGTATATATATATAATTCACGGTACATTATTTACTAATTTTAGTGAGTATTATTTTACTTTTCTTTATTCTTTTTTGCGCAAAACCAATTTCTTTTTAAAAAAGATGAACATTAAGTCGGCAGCATTCATTGGACACTCGCGCACATACCGACCACACACACACACACACACACACACACACACATATATATATATATATATATATATATATATATAACTGGATGTGTTGTTCCATTCATGCCAAAATAAATTGATACTTCAGAATACTTTGTTTGAATTACATTAAGTTTATGTAGGCAAAATAAGTTTTGTTTTTTTCTAGTCTGGTTGAGAATTAAGAAAGTCTTGTTTTCATTCATTTGTTTGATCTGATGAAGTCTTGTAATTTTTTGAGCATTGATTAATATCAATGCTTTTTAACAGGAAGGAAACGAATTCCTCATCTGAATGTGGCTGATTGTTAGTTTTTTACTTTGTAAAAATAATGTGCTCTGCAGATTTTATTTGCATTGAGCTCTTGACCAGGACTATTTAAATTTGATATTCTATATTTCAATATTTAAATTTTGGAATTGTTCCCAAAAGCAGATTTAATGGGTTTAATACTGTGTTATATATATATATATATATATATATATATATATATATATATATATATATATCCGCGCTGCTGGCACGGAATCAAATTTTTTTTATAATTATCAGTAATGTATAACTCTGAGTTTCACGTCTTACAAGCATCATCATGTCGCACTGTTTGCACAGATCTCCCTGACCCTCTCTCACCACCCGTCTCTGTTATCTATCGCTCACAGCAGGTCTTACTTGTTTGTCCTTACTTCTCCAGCAGTGTCCCGCATGTCTGGTTCTTTGATAGTTTTCGTGATGGGTGGTAAGTGGCCGTACACCTGTTGTTTTGTGGGATGTTGCCTCAAGGACTTGTTCAATACTGCTCGCAGCATTTGTGTGTAATTGCCGTCAAGCTTTTTCTCTATACATTTAGTTAGCGTCCTTACTTATCCAACAGTGTTCCGGATGTCTTTTTCGTCTAACTTGGATGTTTTTCGAGATGTGTGGTAGGTGGCTGTCCAGCTTCTGTTTTATAAGACGTTGTCTC
This sequence comes from Sepioteuthis lessoniana, assembly GCA_963585895.1. Classification (NCBI taxonomy): domain Eukaryota; kingdom Metazoa; phylum Mollusca; class Cephalopoda; order Myopsida; family Loliginidae; genus Sepioteuthis; species Sepioteuthis lessoniana. Next base: position 105,006,835 of record OY757904.1, read on the forward strand.
CGGGATTTGTTCAATGCAGCTTGTAGCATTTTTGTGCAATTGTCGTCAAGCTTTTCCTCGATACGCTTAATTAACATCCATGTAGTGCATCCATATAGTTGTATGGGCATGACCGCTGCTTGGAAGAAACTGAATTTTATTTCATCGGAAAGGTCTTACTTCTATACGACTAATAGACTATCGATAGTTGTCCATGCCTTTGCTAGTCTTGTATTGATGTCATTTTGAATAGATGAGAAGACCATACCTAGTATCAATTAACAAGAAGAAAATAAGTTGTCATCACGTGGTTCCAGCGGATCATAGAGTCAAAATAAAAAAAAAGCTAAAAGACAGACAAATATCTGGATCTTGCCCGAGAGAGAACGGTCCCCAGAAGCCAAGAAAAAAGGCTGTGCGATATGGAGGTCAGAAGAAGAATAAAGACCATCTAGACCACAGCACACTTAGAATCAGCAAGTATTCTTAGAAGGGAGCGGGAGGCCTATGGACTTGTCACTCAAACTTCAGTTAAAAAGAACCAATTAAGACTGGCACGGAATGCTTACAAAGAGTAAAATAAGCATTGATAAACAATTAGGAGGTGCCCGTCCTAGGAAATGGACACGGCGACTCGAGTTCAAATCCTGGACGAGACTGATTGCATTTCACATAGCACTAATACCCTTGGGAAAGGTATGAATCCAATTCTTCTCCCTCCAGCTATGGGTAAATATTAGGGCAGACTAGGTTCTTCAGCCTTGGTTTGGCAACTAGTCTAGGAGAAGGAAAACTCTGAATTCAAACCTGTTAAACTCCGCTTAAAAATTGACCTTGTGTCATATCCTGCCCGAGCGGAGGGGTTGGTAAATATGGATAAATAATTAGGATAATTATTTTTATATAGTCCATGACAGCTGTTTCGTGTTTTCATTTGAATAAGTTTTAAACATCGAACATCCATTTGAATAATAGTGTTGGATATGAAAACTGTGACTGAAAATTAAAAAAATTATACTAATTGATTATATATATACGTAGTCAATTGTAGTATCTATCTATCAATCTATCTATCTATTTCAGATTTTTATTATATATCTTTCGGACTTGCAAATACGTTTTATTCTATTTCATTATTCAATTTTTTTATTAAGATAAAAAAATAAACGTAATCAAATGTATGGAATTTTTAAGCTATTATTATTTACTAATTCATCATCATCATCATCATCATCATCATCATCAAGTCACACTCTTAGCATGGATTTCCCTGACTCTCTCTTTCCCTCTCTCTATCATCCCTATCATCCATTGCTCTCGGTAGGTCTTCCAAACTACATCCTGTGTCCGTATAGAGCTGATGAAAATAAGTCATTGCTGATTGACAAACACTGGGATGTCCATGTGCGTGGGTCCATTGAAGAACTTTACTCATGAGTTCGTCCTTGCTTCTCCAGCTGTGTCTTGTTCATTTTACTTGGATGGTTTTTAAGATGGGAGGAAAGTGGTCGTACAGTTGTTGTTTTGGAATTTGAATTAAAATTTACCTATTACTCGAAGCTGTATAATTGATTGAAAAAAGTACTAACTTCGGCATAAAATAACCCAACAAGGGTTAACATACCTTAGAACCAATCGAAAAAAGAAAACCGAACACGACCCGTTAACTTTCAGTCTTTAAACGGGCATTGAAGTCTCTTTTGTTCGAATGTATAAAAAAAAAGATACGGTCAAACATGTCCCTGAAGGTCCCTGCGGCAGAACTATCACATTGCAGCAAAGACAAAGTTTCAGTGTTGTCCACTGCCCGTGTAGCCCTGACGGTGGGGCTTAGAATAATCTGACTGTATCCCTTGTAGAAGGGTAAGGCTCTCCTCAAAAGGGGGTTTCATGAGGATGATACTAAACTGTATCCAGTAGTGAAGCACAGCTTCTGGATCTTTGGGCAACGTGGATTAATTTCTTTGAAGCCGTTACTTCATGGCCAACCCCGTACTTGTTAGTAGCTGTTATTGTTAGTATCTCATCTATGAGCCAAATCGATCTGTAGGAAAGTTTTCTGAATTAGATCGAAAAATTAATAGTATTAGGTATTTTTTCGGTTTTTCTTCGGGTCTCTTCTTATTCCGTCTCTGATTCCGGTTAACCTAAATAAAAAAAGCTGTTATTTGTTTATCCTTTTGTGTATTTCTACTATTGTCATCATCTTTATTATTATATTCACAACGTTTCGGCCAATGTGTCCTTCGAACTTCTTCAGGTGTTTCTTATCGAACTAGGAGCCTACACGAAATATAAAACTGAACCCTTTATCCATGAAGGTAGATTGTTCTAATTCCGTTTACCATAACCGAGTACAAGCTTTAAGCGATATTCCTTGTTATTCTTACATTTAGTCAGGATTGAAACGGCAACCTTCAGATGATCTCCCTTTGAATTTTTTTTTTTACCAAAAGCCTACTTCTGTTACGCCATGCATCATGTGGATCATCATCATCATCATATCGCGCTGCCAGCAGGGATCTCACTCGTCTCCATCACATATCGCTACCGGGAGGTCTTCGAGGGTATACATTATATTGGCACAGAGCTGTTGAATATAGGTTTTAGCTGGTGGTCCTGCCTTTGCTCGTCCATGTGAAGGGGTTCACTGGAGTATATCGCTTATGAGTTCGTCCTTACTTCTCCAGCAGTAGTTGTCTGAATTTCTGAGACGAAGCTTGATGATTTTTATCCTTGAGGGTTTTCGCAGTATTTTCTTCATCTTTATTGTTATTTCCACAACGTTTCGGTCGATATGTCCTCCGGCCTTCTTCAGGTGTTTGTCGAACTCGGGAACCTACACGGAACTTCGAACCCCGTTCTTTATTTAATCCACGGGGGTCGCTTGTTCTGATTCCTTAACCATTACCGGGTACAAGTGTTAAGAATTCCTGTATTGTTACTCGCTTGCAGTCAGGATTGAACCTGCAACCTCCAGATGATTGTCTCTTTAGAAGCTTAGGGAACCAACGCCTATAACCGGTGCCCGTGGTGTAATTGTTATCGTCGTAGGAAATGAACACGGCGACACGAGTTCAAATCCTGGACGAGACTCATTGCATTTCACATAGCACTAATACCCTTAGGAAAGGTATGAATCCAATTATTCTCCCTCCAGCTATGGGTAAATAGTAGGACAGACTAGTTAGGAAACTAGTCTAGGAGAAGGAAAACTCTTTATTAAAACCTGTTAAACTCCGCTTAAAAATTGACCTTGTGTCATATCCTGCCCGAGAGGAGGGGTTGGTAAATAGGATAACCGTTACGCTATGTGTCCTGCTGCTGGAAAACAACACAGAGTTAATTTTAAGGACTTATAGACCTAATGTCTTTATCAACCTATCAAATACTACTTATTAATATTATGTACGTTTTTTTACGTCAGCTGAAATAACATTTTTTTAGAAATTTATAAAATCCACATGCAAACATAAGTAACTGATAAAGTCATTCAACTTATGTAACCAGTTGACTTTGTGACCACCACAGTTTGATTTTTATTCTTAAAATTTTGATTTTGAGTTGCGAAATTTCTTTTAAATATAAACACCCTTGTTTACAATGTCATCTGTCAATCAGGTGACTACAGCTAATTTTTTTCTGCTATCTGATTTAATCCGTTTTTACAAAACTAAAATGCTAAGCAAGTTAAGAGCTTAAATCTTATCATCTCGAAACAAAGAATGATTGCTACTATTTATCACCTAGAACGTTATATGAAGGTGATAGAAAGTCTTGAGAGAAATCAATATAAACTTTGGCAAAGTAAGAAAATCGATGAATATATTCAAAGCAGAAACTTGACACGAATTTTATGAAAAAAAAAACAAAAAAAAAAAAAACGAAAGAAAAATAAAGGAAAGATATTTTAAAAAGAGGTCAGAGTTGAGAGTTCTCAGTGCTATAGAAGAAATTTCAAATGATGTAAAATGAAACACTGTGAATTACTTTAGCCTTCTAAAAATATCTTGCGGCCTCTGCTTTGTACCATTTCGGTCCCCGCGAAAAATGTGGCTTTGAGAAAGTAAGTGATAAATCAAATCATTCACTTCTTTCTTCGAGTTAGGAGTGTAATTTGTTCTCGATAAATATTTCTTTTTCAGGATTGTCTCATTCTTTCCCGACTTTTTCTTTTTTTTTTTTTTTACTTTGTGCATAAGATTTTCACAGGAATAAAAATTGGAAAAAATAGATTTTCTCTTTAGCTTTTATTGTATTTTTTGTATGCCTTTGTTTCTTTTTATATCCTTTGCTTCACTTTTTTCTTCAAATGTTTTTCGGGTTTTCTTTTCCCACTCGTAATATTATTTATTCTGAGTTTTTTCCCCCTCGCCATTTTTATCTAATCTTTTTTTTTCTGATTAAAAGTTAAAACATTTATTGCTTTTCTTTTACTTCTTTCTTTCTTTCTTTCTTTCTTTCTTTCTTTCTTTCTTATCATGATCTTTTCTCTAAACCTTCTCCTTAGAAATGTCTTCATCTTTCTTTCTTTCTTTCTTTCTTTCTTTCTTTCTTTCTTTCTTTCTTTCTTTCTTTTTTTCTTTCTTTCTTTCTTTCTTTCTTTCTTTCTTTTCTCTAAATCTTCTCCTTAGAAATGTTTTCATCTTTCTTTCTTTTTCTTGGGATTTGGGTTTTTTTTTTGTTTCTTTCTTTTCTCTAAATCTTCTGTTTAGAAATGTCTTCATCTTTCTTTCTTTTTCTTGGGATTTGGAGTTCTCTTTTTCTTTCTTTCTTTCTTTTCTCTAAACCTTCTTCTTAGAAATGTCTTCATCTTTCTTTCTTTCTTTCTTTCTTTCTTTCTTTCTTTCTTTCTTTTCTCTAAATCTTCTGTTTAGAAATGTCTTCATCTTTCATTCTTTTTCTTGGGATTTGGAGTTCTTTTTTTCTTTCTTTCTTTTCTCTAAATCTTCTCCTTTGAAATGTCTTTATCTTTCTTTCTTTCTTTCTTTCTTTCTTTCTTTTTTCTTTTTTTCTTTCTTTCTTTCTTTTCTCTAAATCTTCTCTTTAGAAATGTCTTCATCTTTCTTTTTCTTGGGATTTGGGGTTCTTTCTTTCTTTCTTTCTTTCTTTCTTTCTTTCTTTCTATGATCTTTTTATAAAACGCTTTCTTTTGGATTGTTTTAATCTTTCTTTTTTCCTCTTGGGATTGGTTTAAATTTTTTGTTTTAAGTTCTTTGTTTAAACTTTTCTACTTGTACTGCTTTCAAACATTTATCTTTCTTTCTTTATTTCTTTCTTTCTTTCTTTCTTTCTTTCTTTCTTTCTAAACCTGATCTTTAAAACAATCAACCTTTCTATAGAATTGCTTTTATGTTTCCTTTCTTCCTTTGGATTTGGTTTTTAAAGTTTGGTTTTCAGTTGTTTTTTAAAAACTTTTTCACATACATTGCTTTTAAACGCTCAGCTTCTTTCTTTGCTCTTTTCGATAAATTTCAACTTCCTATATTCCTCATCTCTTTCTTCTAATGAGAGAGTCTTTTTTCCTTCTTGCTTCGACCGTTTTAATTGTTTTTAACCCACTCTTATCGTTTTTATCGAGTCCCTCTCACAAACTGTTAGCGTCTATGGAGTTGATGGCCAGAAGTAGTTGGTTAGCAGAACGGTGGATTTAATTGCTTCCTGGGTTCGGAATGTGTTGGCGAATATTCAGCCATGATAGCATCGCTGAAAGTTGGGAAAATGGCGACACATGCAGCGGGGAGAACAAGGAACGTTCTCATATGAATCTGTATGGAGTAAAGAGAGCCATATGCTACTGACAGAACACAACAATACCGGCATAAATCAAAAATACAATATACACTTCAACAACAACAACAACAACAACAACAATAATAATAATAATAATAATAATAATAACCAGACCTAATAATAATCAACAAAAAAGCGAACTTGCAAAATTGTCGACTTTGCTGTCTCGGCTGACCACAGAATAAAACTGAAAGAATGTGAAAAGAAGGATAAGTACCTCGACCTTGCTCGGGAATTGAAAAAACTATGGAACATGAAGGTGAAAATCATACCAATTGTAATTGGTGCGTTTGAAACAGTAACTGGAGGACATAGAAGTTGGCGGACGAGTAGAGACCATCCAAACTACTACATTATTGAGAACGGCCAAAATACTGAGAAGAGTCCTGGAGACTTGAGGAGACTTACTGTCACTCAAACCCCAGTGAAATAATACTAATAATAAGCAAATGTAGTAAAGTAACATAAGAAAGAGTTCGAGACTAGACATGACTGTGTAGGAAAGGTGATCCACAGGGAATTGTGTAAGAAATTGACATTTGAGTTTACAACCAAATGGTATATGTATAAACCTGAATCCATCCGGGAGAATGAAACTCAAAATTATCTGGGATTTTGAGGTATAAACAGATAATCTAATCCCGGCCAGTCGATCAGATTTAGTGGTAATAAACAAAAAAAAACGGTGTGTCCTCGTTGTGTAATGGTTAAAGAGATGAACTGCAGAATCGTAGTAAGCGAGTTCGTACTCCAGTCGCGCTATTACGTTCACTTTCGGGAAAATACCCTTGGTAAAGGTAATGAACCCCCTTATCCTCCCAACTATGGGTTAAATAGTACGACTACTGTTCTTCTAGGAGAATGGCTTTGGCATTAAATAACCTACAAAGGTTGGTATGCCATTAAACAACCAAACCAAACCAAGCCACCACCCAAAAAAAAAAAAAAAAAGAAAAAAAAAAGAAAAGAAAAGAAAAGAAAAAGAAAAGAATCTAACGAATAGTCGACTTTGCTGTTCCGACGATCAACAGAATGGAAATCAAAGAAAACGATAAGATAAACAAGTACTTGAACCTTACTAAAGAACTAAGAAAGTTATGGAACAAGATAGATAGATAGATAGAGAGAGAGAGAGAGAGAGAGAGAGAGAGAGAGAGAGAGTATGGTAACTTGGTGTTGTCAGTGCGACATGATGATGGTCATGATGAGATAGGAATACATGATGTCATATAAGTGCGAGCAAAAATCTGAAGGAACAACTGCGCAAAAAATGTTTATATGAATGTACAATTAAGGGGATTTTCTAATATCTTGGCATAAAATAACACTAGTCGGCTTACCATGCAGCTAAAATCAACCAATAAATCAATCTGCTTTTATGAAATAATAATAAAACCATTTTCTTTTATCTATGAGGGTTGGCTGAAAATTCATAGACTGATCAAGATACTCTGATGAAATGTGACTAAATGTTGGTTTATTTTCAACATAATCCTCTTTCAGTCCGTACACTTCTTCCATCGGTGTTGCGGAGCTTGGATCCAATTGGGCCAAAAAGTCATTTACAGCAGATATGACGTCATTATAGGAAAATTTCAGCCTGCATTCATATTTTGTAATAAGACAAATCTTTATTATAAGAAATGACAAGTAAAACTATCTCAAGGGTTACTAAGGTCGATTTCCTAGTGAACTCGGTCCGATATTTTCCACTGAGTGTCTCGTGATTTTAAGTGCATCTACTACGATCCCCGGAAGTTTGTAAGTTCATTTCCTTATTTTCATCCCGATTAAAACCGAAAAGCCATCATTCTTAGACGAAGACAGATTGAGACAACTGAGTTTGGGTGTGTCATTATAGCGTTACGGCGTACTTTTATTTGTCAGAGCCTTCTCTAATGAAAATATATGCTCTCATTAGAAGGGAAATTGGGAAAGAATTAAGCAGATTACGAAGATTTTGCCTGCTTCTGCATTTCATCGGATGATTCCGGTTGGCAAGGATGCTGATATGTGATTTGGCTGCTGGAAGTCTGTAGAGTGTGGGTAGGTTCTCAGTGTCCATGGGTGGAGCAGTTTGAGCTGTCCATGATATTCAGACCATATTGTCCTGTCACGACTGATTTTCCATTCGACTGCATAACATCGTCAAGATAACATTTTCTTTCTTTTTCCTTCCTTACTTGCTTTTTTCCTTCCTTACTTGCTGACTTCCTTCTTTTTCGTTATTATTGTTTCATATTATCGTTCTTGTTCTCCATTTGAGTAATTCTATTTAACAGTTAAAATACACACACACACACACACACACACACACACACACACACACACACACACACACACACACATGCAATATTTAACGATTAGTATATAAATGATGTTTAACGATTAGTATATATATATATATATATATATATATATATATATATACAAATCGTTAAAATGTTTTCTTTAAGTTGCATCAGAAAGTTGGCTGCTTGGTTAGCTTTAATGGTATATTAAACCTTTTAGGCTATTCAAAGCCAAATGCTGATTATGTTGATGTATATTAAATTTATGTGATTTGTGGACGAATAGTTTGTAAGTAACATTTCTAAACGAGCAATAGTTTATTTATTTGCACATAGTTAGATAGTTTCAAGTATTCCTATTTCACTCTAGTAAGTCTATTCCACATTATTCATTCGTTTACATACAGTTATATGGTTACAAGTATTGCTATGTAATAATAATGATACAAATTTAACAGTGACCATTTGTTTGCACCCAGTTCAATGGTTTCAAGTATTGTAAAGAATTAAACATTTGATTGCATGGAAGCTTATCAGCGACCACTGGTTTATATATATATATATCGCTCTGTGAACAATTCTTGTGACATCAAAGTCCTGATGAAGGTTATTAAAATTGAAACGTTTAACTCCCCATCAAAATGAATTCATATAATTTGTATTATTCTGTTTTTTCTTCTTTCTTCACACACACACACACACACACACACACACACACACACACACACACACACACACACACACACACACACACACACATATATATATATATATATATATACATATATTTATATATATATACACGTGTGTTTATCTACCTCCCTGTTCAAGCTGGATGTGACACAAGGACATTTCTTAAGTGAAGTTCAACAAGTTTAAATTCAGAGATTTCCTTCTCCTAGATCCGTTGCCTAACCAATGGTAAAGATCTTATTCTGCCCTACTATTTACCCATTGCTGGACGAAGAATAGTTGAATTTATATTTTCCCCCCAGAGTATTAGTGATATACGCATTAAAAACAGCTTCGTCAAGGATTTGAAACCGTGCTCTTTTCTGTCCACGATAACCATTGCACTACGAGCGCCATTATATATAGACATACATACATACATATATATATATATATATATATATATATATATATATATATATTCTTTTGTATTTGTAACATGGAAAAATACTCGTCGATCACACAAACATACTATATAACAAATTCTAAAAAATATTGCAAGTGAAAAGAAAATATAATCATAAAAAGAAAATTACGATAAATAAAATAGAACCAATCTGAGTGGCAGGATTACTTGATGTATTTAATAACCAAAAATATTCTACCTCTGTCCACAATCTACACCGGCTACAGCGTTTGTTACATCATGAATATGGAATGATATAAAGAAAAAAAAAAAAGAAAACAAAAACCAAAAAGAAAGAAACTCAAACATCATTGAAGAAAAACAGAAAAGCAAAATAAATCGCAAAAAACAAAAACAAAAAAACAAAACACAACAAAATATTTAAAATTCTCTTTACACTCTGAATAGAAAGCATCTCAGATTTTAAAAAGTTTTTGATTTTGCAGAAAAGATTTTAAAAAAAACATCTTGATTATACACTTTAAAATGACAAATGATACTGGAAAGCATTTGGAGAGAAGATTTCGAGCAATTTTTATATCAAATTGGTCGAAATTTAAGAAATATTGAAAGACGACAAGAAAAAAAATCAATAAGAATTGATAAAATTGATTATAAAATAAACATATGATAACTAACAAAAAGAAAAAAAGATAGAAAGATTGGAAGAAAGAAAGAAAGAAAGAAGTGTTTAATTATAAGAGAAAGATGAGATTACTAACAGAAAGAAAGAATGAAAGAAAGAAAGAAAAAAAGAAGTGAGGCAGAGAAAAAAAGGTGCTTGATTATAAGAGAAAGTTAATATTACTAACTGAAAGAAAGAAAGAAAGAAAGAAAGAAAGAAAGAAAGAAAGAAAGAAGTGAGGCAGGGAAAAAAGATGTTTGATTATAAATGAAAAATAAGATTACTAACGGAAAGAAAGAAAGAAAGAAAGAAAGAAAGAAAGAAAGAAAGAAAGAATTGAGGCAGAGAAAATATGTTGTATTATAAATGAAAAGAAGATAACTGATGGGTAGCAAGAAAAAGAAGAAAGAAACATTTAACTTTTAATAAGCCTATTAAAGAAAAGATATAGATATAGATATTTTTTGTGCATACTCAGATACACACTCACACACATATGTATTTCTAAAGCCTTATATATATATATATATATATATATATATATATATATATATATATATATATATATATATATATATATATATATATATATATACTAAGTGTTTGAAAAACTGTTTAATTCTTGTAGAAATCCGTAAAAATTCCAAGTACATATAATCAGAAATGTTAAAGATTCCTTTGAAGACAGTGCATCAATTTTCTTAGCTAAATAAAAGTATTTCCATGGAAGTATTAACATTACAAAATTTACATAGAATGTGCTCTGTAGAAAGGTCTATTCAAAAGAAAAACATTTTCGTTTCACCAATGCACGTATACGGACGTATATGCACACACACACACACACACACACACACACACACACACACACACACACACACACACACATATATATATATATATATATATATATATATATATATATATATAAAATAGATATATATTAGTTCATAAATTCCATGAATTAAATATATATATCTAATATAGATTTATTTATTATTATTATATAATAGCTCTATCCTAATTATTGAGCACTCTCCATATTATATTGCACTTGGTTTGATATAAACCCACAAAGTGATTTAGTGACAACCAACTCTTATAATATATATATATATATATATATATATATATATATATATATATATATATGAAAACGTTGCGTATTCTTTGGCATATTCGTGTCGCTTTATAACACAGAAAAGAGTTAACTGGGCATTGAATTCGAGCATAGACTTTTATATGTTGGCAATGTGGAAAAGTACATTTCTACGAATTAAATGTTATAATTCAATGCTAAAAAACCGATCGATTTGTGAAACTCATCACAATTCATCATAAGTAATTACAAAAAGATGACCTACTGTTTTTAAATACCTCACAGATTTCATTGTGAAATTAGAATATAATGCTTTTTCGAAAATTATTGTTTTGTGATGTAGTTATCATTGTAAAAAATACATTTGAAGAAATAAAAAAAGGCATCATGAAAATCTTTCAAACCAAGATGAACTTTTTAAAAATACTATATAATTGTATAGAAAACATTCTTATCTTCTTTTTATTGTAAGAACATATTTTTTTTATTTCTAAGCTTTTTTTTTATTGTAACTAACTCTAATATAACATTTTAGTAGGTGAAAAAATTCAACAAAAATTAAACGAAAGTATTTTTTATCAATAACTCAAAAACATATTTTTTAAGTGAATATTTTTTTATATTTTTTGAATGAAATACAATTTTTAATCAGTGTAACTGAAAAAAAAAAAACATTAAAAAAAAGAAATAAAGTATTTATAGAATAAATAAACATTTTTCATTTGAATGAATATGCAGAATTTTTCTCCAAAAAATAAGGAGACATTTTTAATTCTTAGTTTCTTTTTATTATTACATTTTTATTGTTAAAAAAGAAAATAAATCAAACGAATACATTTTTATCACTTTAACTCAACCGGCAATCAAAGACGGAATCTAAATCTTTGTTGTATTTAAAAAAAAATTCTTTTGAAAAATAAGATTATAATAATGTTTCAAACCACAGACAATATTTAGGGTTATATTTTTGAAAATATTAATTTTAAAGGTAAACAAAAATATCCTAAAATAAAAAGATTATTATAATACGTGAATTCTTAAATTATTATATCGTAAAATCTTTAGAAGGTAAATAAAAATTTGAAGTGAAATTAGGATGCTTTTCTGAAAATTATTTACAAAAAAATTGTTTTGCAACTGAGCACCAAAAAAAAAAAAAAAAAAAATTATCGGAAAAAAAAAAAAAAAGAATCATGAAAATATTTTAAGCCTTTCACTCGATTACATATTTTTATGTATGTAAACAAAAAAAAAAAAAAAGAAAAAAGAAAAAAAAAAGAAAAAAATTATAAAATGAAAGAATACTTTTCATTGAAATTACTAGGTGATATTTTTACAAATAAGAAGACAGTTTTAATTTTAATTCTTAGCTTCTTCTCACTTTCTATTTCACTCACTGGTGTTCCGAAAATTCTTTTAGTTCGGACACGGGCCGCATACCTCGGCTAATAAATTGACGGGTTTGGATCCCAGCATAAAGCGTCCAACGTGTCTCACTACACTGAAGAGTTGTGAAACAACGAAACAGTCTGTCTGTGGATGACAATATATACGCTCCCCTCTTGGGTTTGAGTACTGAGGCGAAGGAATTAACGGTTACCACTTGCGTAATGTAAAGCTCTTTTAACCAATTGAGCACTCCGGTATCCGATTGCGTCAAATGTAAACAAATAAAATGTCTTGAATTCCTGAACCGACGTAGGTCATCGAAATGGCTGAGCGGTAAAATTATCTGTCTAACGTTAGGCCAGTTTCGATCGCACCTTGAAACGTCCAGCGAAGCAGTCTGTTTGTGGAATAGTATGATATATATATATATATATATATATATATATATATATATATATATATATATATTCAATTATTTTCTTAACAAAATATTGGGAAGACTGGGGTTAGCAAGACAAACAGCCTAGGAGAAGGAGAATCTCTGAATTAAAAAATCGAAGTCTTTCTCTGAGGATCAATAACACGCTAGTGTGCCATTCTTATGCTACCAGCGCATTCAAAAAATGTGCTTGTTTCTTTGTAAGGCTTCACTACCGTAACCGAATCATCAGCCACAATTAAACTGTTAGACATTTATAAATCGTTCGACGGGAGAGCTAGTATATACCTATTTAACCCCCTCATACATAGAGTATTAATTAATGAGTGGTGTGATGGATTGTCTTTAGATGTGTATATGAAAAAAAACTTTTAAGCAAAAGTCTGTTATCCTCATCACCATCATCATCAAGTCATGCCGATAGCACTGAGTCTTTTGACTCTCTCTCTCTCTCTTTTTGTCCTTATTATTCATCGCTCCTGTCAAGTCTTCTAGATAGTATTCAGAGTTCACACAGAGCTGATGTATATAATAAGTCTTTTTGCTGGTCAGGCAACACAACTGTTTGAATGTGTAGGGGTCTATAACAGAATATATCTTATAAATTTGTCCCTGCTTCTCCAGCTGTGCTCAGCAAATATCTTGTTCGTCTAACTTGGATGGGTAGTGAGATAGTTGGTAAGTGGCCACGCAGCCGCCATTTAGTTGGGTGCTGCTTCTGGGATTTCTTCAAAACAGCGCGTATAATTCTTGTGTAAGAAGTCCAGGTGGTGCATAGTGTATTCCTGTATGCACCACCTGGATTCTAACTAAAAGAGGCATAGCTTGGAAGAAATCCCGTTTTATTTCATTGGAGGGATCAGATTTCCTTATAATCGATAACCGGTGGATAGCAGTCCACACCTTCGCAAGGACCTCAGTCGAGATATGATTGTCAAGGTGTTTGAACTGGTTAATTAATTTTGGAGGCCTCGTGTGGAGAGGGATCCATATTGTTTAAAACTCATGAACTTTGTTTTTTCTGCATTCACATAGAGTCCAATGTCCTTCGCTTCTTTTGCTCGACTAGGCATCGAAGATTCGGCTTGGCTAAGTGTATTTGTGAAAAAAGCTGCAAGATCTTCATACTGTTTATAATCTGTCGAGATTACGCTCTACAAACTTAATAGATCTCATAAAAGAAAACGGTTTCAAAGTTTAAAAGATAAAAAGCAGACGATATCATGCAGAAAGAAAGCGTCTGTAAACATGAAGATACTTTTCGAATGCCTTAACAACAACAACAACAACAACAATGATAATAATAATAATGATAATGATAATTGTCAGACCTGTGAGTTGATTTCAATCCCAAATCAATAACATTTGTGTTGCTTACCTAAAATGAAGGAAAATAAAAAAGATATGTAGGAAAGATAATTATAAATAATAGATAAATACTTTACAAGATGTAATGATATAGCAAATCGGGAATTGCATTAATAACACAGATGAGGACGTTAGTTATAAAAGTTGAGAATGGAAGAAAGTATATCAACAATTGAAGAATATGAATCAGACTTTAAAATATATAAAACAAAAAACAAAACAACAAAAAACAAAAACAAAAAAAAACAACACACACACACACACAAACACTCATACATACACTGAAATACAGGCTACGGCAGAATGATCTTTCGAATGTAGAACGTAAATAGAAGGGAATCCCTATGGCATAGTGGCTAAAGTACTAAACTGTGGCATCATAGTAAGCGAGTTCAAACTCTAGCTGCGCTATTACGTTTACTTTCGAACCTAATCCTTGGAAAAGGTATGGGCAAAATAGTGCCCCTACTATTCTTCTACAAGGATGGGATTGGCATGCTATTAAATAAAGAAACCGAAAGTAGATAAAATAGGCAACAAGGCCCAATAAAAAATAACTCTCTAAGAAAAATATTTATCACTGTAATTTAGTGACCACTTACATCACTTGTGATCCTAATGACCAGCTGTATGGTAACATACTGAACTTTTTGCTCAAATGGTGCACAGGGAGATATGAAAAGGACACCCACTGAAACTCGAACTCACTCATTTTGGTTTGCAAGTCGAACTTGTTAACCTTTACACCACAAAAAGCCTCTTTAAGGCCCAGCTGTGTGACTAACATCAAAAAGTTAATCACAAGAACTCTCATGGAATATGCTATTAAAAAAAAAGGCAAGTTAGTTCGTGACAAGGAGCGGTCTAATTTGGTTGGGGTTTAGTGATACCGCCTTCTACGATTTTTCAAAGAATGCATAGTTCTTTATCAACTTGAAAATACCACTTCATGTCTTCCAGTTTTTGTGACCGGTCCAGTGGGAAGTTGTAGCATCAGCATTTAAGCGAATGGGATTTTTTGCGTTTGAATTCTGTTTGAACAACCTCATATCGTCGTCATCTCTTCATCTCGTCTTTCTCTCTTAGCCCTCGTCAACTTTCTTTGAAACACAGCAACGCTACAGCGGTATTGTTTTGTTTTTTTCCACACTTAGTTTTAAAGATTGTATCGGTCAGACACTTGCCCTCGCCGGTTAAACACTGCCGAAAGTTCTGTAGCACTGGCCTCATAATTGCCTCTAGTATTGCAGCAATTTCATGTCAAATAAAATCGTTTAGTTCATCAGTTATCTACGGTCTAGTTATTCTGAGAGGAATTAATCACAAGAGGATAGATGTGCAAAATAACAGCTGTGTTGCAATGATAGTCACCAATCTTTTAAACGTTTTAACCACAAACGCATAATGTTCACCACTTCATGCTAGGTGGGTGACTCAAATAGCATGGTTGCTGCTGCTCAAAGACAAACCTTCCAACCTCTCAAAATATGAGTGACTGCGTGGCGGAAATTTTCAATCTGAGTGATCATTCATGTATTTGAAACGGACAGTTTTCCCCGGGGAAAATATGACTTGGAACATGAGAACGGAAAAAAATTCACTGATGAATTTTTGTCTACGACATAAGGAATGAAAAAAAAAAAAGATTATTAATGATTATGATTAGGTTGGTTGCTGAAGAGCGCCATTGTTTAATTTTTAATTTTTTGTTTTTGTTTTATATGGGAACTCTCTTTAGAGTCATATTTATTGAATAGAAAAAAAAATCAAATTAACCAAATTAAAAAAAAAAAAGCAAAACATGGATGTATTTACCCAATCCCTCCGCCACGGGTTAGTTGTGACACAAAGTTAGTTTTGAAGCAGTAAACCTGATTTGAATTCTGAGTCTCCCTTCAAGACTGGTTTCGTTAACAATGCTAAAGAACGCAGCCTGCTCTATCATTTATCAAGACATTTTTAAAAGCATTAGGGCGAAATAAAACGCCAACTGCCTCGTCTAGATTTTGAACTCGTGTTGTCGATTACATTTCACTAGCTGTGCGCTTGTACTTAAGAAAAAAAGTAAAACGAAATAGTTAAAAATCAGTTTGAACTATGAAAATTTCCATAAAACTTTTTAAGGGTCTTAGAAAAATTTAACTGTAAATAGATAACAAAGCAAAAAAAAAAAAAAATAAATAAATAAAAAATAAAAAAAAAAGGCAGAAGGAAATTTTATTTTGTTTTTTTAGTTTATTTCACTTAGCTGAAGAAAAAAGTAAACAAACTATTTTAATCGAAAATTGATTTCCATATCAACAACGTCTTTTCTTTCGTCGTTTTGTATCCAAGTTACCCTGCCCGTACAAAGTTACCTCCAATAATGTAATTGTATGACCGCATTACGGATCATAAAGGCCACGAACTAATTTTGCCACCAATGATCTCGGAAGTCGAGTATGACCTTTTTCACTCTGAGGTCAAAAATATTTTTGTACTTCATACCAAACTCAATATCTCACTTCATTTTCGGTGAAATTGCTTCATTTGCGTTGAAATGGCATGTTGCGCTCTTTGGTGACATTTTCTGAACTTAAATGATCTTTGACGTTAACCTCATATAGCCTATGTCCCAACTGGAATTCTGGTGAGTTTTCATTCGAAAAATTAGGTTAATGGACCTTGTGGTTTGAGTGTAATCGTGGCTCAGACGCACACACAAACAGAACCCTTGAATATTACAATAAATACTGCGGCGCAACAAAGATTAAAACTGTATGAATTATTACTCCTCCAATTTATTTCAAATGCGTTGTGGAGATTTAAAACTTTAAACATTTGTAAGAAATGACAATAATTTAATGCTCAGAGAAATAAGAACACAAAAAATACAAAGAAAGTAACTCTTAGAATAGAGGTGACCAATATTTGTAGCGACATCTGAATTCCAGTCGGGTCGATCCCTGACAATTTTAATAAATCATCTTTTCACTTATTCAGTTGCACATTTCATGTACGGTAAACACAAGATATTTCAATATTTTTGGATAACAACCAGCTCCCTTTTAGACCAATACATTATAACAACTCTCAGTGGGACAACTTTTACACTGAATAGAAAATGTTTCTTTGGTATTTGTGTTGCATATTGAACTTGACAAACCCATCAGTTGGGGATTTCATGAGCAGAATGCACCGCTGTAAACAAGCGGAAGCAGCTCACGTAGGTTGACAGCCGAAGGGACGACTTTTTGCGTCATGAAATTATTTATACATAGATACCCATAGCCGTGGTCAGTCGGTCGGTCGGGCAGTCAAATTGCTAAGAGAGCGGCAGGCGAGTGCCCGGCGGGGGAAGACAAACAGTTCTGGCAGACCCCGGTTAAGAACCTCCCGTCAAAGAAGTGAGGCCCTGAAAATAGAATCACAACGTGGATTAAGAAAATGTCAATATAGCAGTCCTCCGCCAGTCTGTGTCCGCGTCCTTCGTCTCTCTTTTCCCCACTTACGGCCATTTTCGACCCGTTCGAATAATAAAGATGAGAGAATTATACTTTTATAAAGACTGTGTTACGGTCTTATCATTCCATCATTCATCACGGCTATACATCATTTATATATTAAGCCATCTTTATAAAAATGATATCCTGTTTGTGTTAGAAAAAACGATGCGAATGGCTGGTTAAAATTGAATTAGTCAATTTGTGCATGTAACTTCATAACAAATCCCATTGATTTCTGTATCTTCTGCACATAGATTTATCATTACATTAGATTAATTCAGCATGAAAACGTTTATTAGTGTAATAATTATCTGATAATCAGCCATTTGATTTATAGATGTAATTCTATCAGTTACTAACACTGTGGGTCAGAGTGGATGAGACAATAATAGCAAGGATGGTGTACTCTACACTCCCTAGGGCTCCAGAACAGGAACTTGACAACCGGATGCAGTTTAATGTCATACCCAGGACACTCTTTTTGGAAGTGTCTACCCACTCCGCAGAGAATGCAGTTAGTGTATTTTAAACAGGGCTACTGGAGAGTTGAGGATATTATCTGTTACTTAAAGTTCCATGAAAACAACCAGTTATAACTGGTGCGAAAGATTAAAAGATAGGATAATGATCATAATAATTCGAATGGTAATAATAATAAGAGGAATGCAAGTGTGGACGTGAAAATTTGGTGTTTCGAAGAATATAAAAGCAACAGATAAAAAAGATTAATCAAAGCTGCCAATAACAGTAAAAATAAAACAAGGGCAGTCATGAAAACGGACATTTTTAAACCGAGAACCCCCCCCCCAAAAAAAAACAGGGAAACAAAAGTTATATGGTCTTTTCAAAAACAGATGAAAGACTCCAAGTGATGACCTGGACATGATTACGTTGAAGAGATATCAAAAAAAAAAAAAAAAAGAAAAAAAAAGAAAAACGAAAAAAGAAACGGAATAATTATTAATTAATAGTCCGAAATAACATCTATAGAACTAATTAGAATAGATGAGATCCAAGAAAATAGCAATCGCTTGAGATAGATAGATGGATAGATAGATAGTGAAAGATTGCGAGAGAGAGAAAGAGAGTGAAAGAGAAAGATTGAGAGAAAGAAATAGATAGATAGATAGATAGACAGAGAGAGACAGAGACAGAGAAGGAGAAAGAGAGAGAGAGAGAGAGTAAGAGAGAGAGTGAAAGAGAAAGAGAGATAAAGATAGAAAGAGAGTGAAAGAGAAAGACAGAAAGAAAGAGAATGAAAGAGATAGATAGATAGTGAAAGAGAAAGTGAAAGATAGAGAGAAAGAAAGAAAAAAAGAAAGGAAGAAAAAAAAGAGAGAGAAAATAAATAAAGAGAGAGAGTGTGTGTGTATGTGTGTGTGTGTGTGTGTGTGTGAGAGAGAGAGAGAGAGAGATGGTGGATGAGGAATACGTAAACGGCATAATACGCAAATGCATCAAACTTTCTCAAAAGGAGTATTAGAAAAAGTACAATAAGACGGGGAAGTTAACCCACTGGGAATAATGTGGACAACTAAACTTTGAACATACCAACATATAGATTATGCACAAAACAGAATGTCCTGGAAAATAAGACTCAAAATATTCCCTGGGATTTTGAGATAAAAATGGATCCCCCAATCCAGGGCAGAAGACAAGACTTAGTTGTCAACAAGAAGAAAAAGAAATGTATAAAACTAAAATTGCAACACTCTGAATGGTGGGAAGCCGGAAACGGATCGAGACTCTTGCGCACCAAAACTAAAAAAATGCTTTGCCTCTTCGGCACTCTCCGTATTGGGGAACCTCAGGCACCAAGCCATGATTTCAGCCTTGTATAGCGAGTATTGCCTGAAGGAACAGCTCTCTGAGACAAAATGAATAAGACACACACCCAAGGTACACCTTTGGGGGTGGGATATTGCGATCGTCTCTGCCTGCCGCTGTCAGCCACAGGAACACTTTGAATATGTGTTCCAATTCAATCAATATTAAACATACGTAAAGTGAAAAACTAGTTAAATGTCTTGATCATAACAGAGAGCTAAAAAATGTAGACCATAAAGGTGACAATTATTTCAATTTGAAGTCATTGAAACAATTTCCAAGAACACGGAAGAGAGACTGGAGAAACTAGAAATTCGAAGAGGAATTTTCTGAGATTGGCTAGAATACTTAGGAGAGTCCTGGAGAATCGAGGAGGCTTACTGTCACTCAGACACTCATGAAAACCAGCAATTACTATTAGTATGAAAACCAACGAGGAGTAAAATGATTACACAAATTCGTGTTTGATGTTGCCCAGATACAATCAGTTAAAAAACTTAGAAGAAACCCGGAGACTTTAAGAAACTTGCTGTCACTCATAATTCGGTGAAAAACCAGCCCAGTTGGCTGGGAATGTAAAATACACCGGCTGCATCTCTGCGGAGAGGTAAGACTGCTCCAATGAGTGTCCTGTATATGACACTAAACAATCTGATGGTGAGGCTCCAGTAATGCTGGAGTTTTTAAAAATATAAAGTACCCTTTCATAGCCATTACTCCCAGGTGCACTCTGTCCTGGAGTCGTAACACCTGATAGGATCCTATGTATATGTCAAATAGAACAACTTGACATTGAAACTGAGAGCAAACAAACGACTAATGTTGAATTGAATTGTTAGAAATAGAATTATTTGATCATTTAACTGTGTGTAAACAAATGACTGATGTTTAATTGAACTGTTATTGATACATGGAAATACTTGGAACCAGTTATAACTGTATGAAAAGGAATGAGTAATACTTGGAACCAGTTATAACCTGTATGAAAAGGAATGAGTAATTTTGAGCAGAATTATTTGTGTTAATTTGCAGTAATTGAAATTATTTAACTGCGTGCTTAAATAGAATTAACCAATTCACTGTGTGCAAACAAATGATAAATATCGAATTGAATTATTAGAGATAAATCGCAATAATTGAAATCATTTAACTGTATAGAAATAATAGCAATACTAGTGTGCAAATAAGTTAATTTACTCATTTAAAAATGAAAGTGCATACAAACTATGTGTGCAAAGAAATGATTAATGTTAAATTGTGACTTTTATGTAACAATACTTGAAACTATTTAACTGTATGAACAAAAAAGTGCTCTGACTCGTTTAAAAATATCACCAACAAAATGTATTTACAAATCATGTGTAATATACATGTATAATGAGGATTTGGCATTAAATAACCTATAATGGTTGATATGCAATAAAATCTGACCAACCAACCAACCAACCAACCAACCAACAGATAAAAACTACTTGTTAAAAATGTTAGGAAAAACATGCAAGAAGGAGCAAAAAGCAAAAATTATAATAGGAATTTGCGAAAGATTTGAGGTTGACCAGACCAGTCCGTTGGTCACATCAACCAGAATCCTAAAAAATGACAGCGATTTTAGAAGTCTTACTGTTCATAAATCTTCAAGTAAAACCTATGAATATCTCGTGTGAATTGGTAAGTATTCAAAAAAAGTTTAATGATTGAAACAAAAAGGGTAAATTATGCTAAAAATTTCTTAACATTATAATGGTGAGGATGATATCAAATTATTTTGATTTATTTCTTACTATTGTTATATAAAGAATAAAAGTATCCATTTTCTTTCTACAATATTCACAACCGTTTTTTTTTTCCAACAATATAAAATCTCTGATTTTTCTTTGCATTTTTCGATGTCTCCTTTACTTTAGAAGAATTTATTTTATTTTATTTTAAAATCTTATTGCGTCAGATTTAATTTTTTTTTTTTTACAATTTTTCCTTGTTTACTCAATTACGATAAGCAAGTTCTCTTTAACATTCTCCTCCCATGTTTTTACTGATATTTTGGCTACGCGATCGTCTCCCTGGTGACTTGCGTTCACTTCTTATTTAGAGATTTCAATTTCATCCCACCGTATACTTGTTCATGTGTCAGAAAATCGTTTGGTCGCTCCTAACACAATTATGGCGAAAAACAATTCAGATAACACGATTTACTCAGCAATTTCATGTCGTGCAAAATCGCATGGGAACTGGTCTCAATCAGTAAAAGGGCAAAACTAGATTACACACTGAGGGTAACGTCAGTTCATGACTCGGATTGGTGTCGTGATCTCGGGTACTACATAGAACGTACCTGGCAAGTGAGGTTCGTTACAAAAGACCAGAACAGAAAGAAAAAAATAATTCTCAAACCAACCCGAAAATAATAGGAAGAGGAAATCCTGCTATATTTTAAATTTATCTGATTAAAACCCGATGAAAATTGATTGTGGGGTCAACAGCATCTTTGCGAGGCAAGAAAAGAGAAGGACCCCTTAAAATGTTTATAGAAAAAAAACAAAAACAAATGAGAAAGTATAGCAATAGGTTGGAAAGCATTTAGTAAAAATATAGATGCAACGGCGAGCACCTTACTAATATATTTATAACATAAAGCACAAAGTTTTTAAAAAATATGTTAATATTTCTACTGCCTCTGGTAGCGCTCTTCCATTGTTTTGATGTCCCGATGAAATCGTTCTCCTGGTACCTGATGAGCAATTATCTGGGAACTTATCTAGATGGCTATGTAAAAAAAACAAAACAACTTTAATACGCATATTAACGCGTACGTCCTGTAAACATTTTCCACTAACTCCTTGTAGTTTTCGGCCTGGCGATTGCTTAGGAAGTTTTTCACTACGTCAATAAACGATGTTCAGCCGCGTAATTCCACGTCATTCATTGAATTAACAAATTCATCATCCTTTTATGAGTTTCCTGATGTTACGGTGAAACCATTTTCATGATGTTCATCATGTACAATGGAATAGGCGCATTTTATTTGGATGTCTTTAGTTGCAGTTTTTTCCTAACAGTGAAAACCAAAGCTCTCAACGTGCTTGATTTTCTTCCGTAGTGAAGGGCATGTCACCTTAATTATCAGTTTAATAAAGTGTATTACTGATAAAGTTACTCAGTTAATTTGTATTTTGACGATAAATAAAATAAAATTCACTACTTTTATCTTAAAGTTTTGGACTGAAAAATAATTTTTTTTCTTATTTTAGATGGCTGATATAGATTTCTCGGCCTATCTGAAAATTAAGGGGTTTCTATAACTTATATTAACAAAATTGTGTGATCATCGAAGATCGTGAATTGATTTTTTTTTTCGAAAAAAGTGAAATTACAGCACAGCAAAAACGGTAGCTAACCATGAAAAACTAAGGTCATTTTCGGAATCAGAACCATCAAATTAGCTAAAAACGTGTTTTGTTTCTCGGCACTAAATAGCGTGTTGACCAGTGTTATTGGAATCTTCCCCAAATGGTCTCTGTAATATGCTTTGATTTTCGAAAATACTATCATAAAAATATTAATATTCTTTCTGTCACCCGTGAAAGATTTCACGAATGTGTTGACAGGGATGGTGAACATGTGAGGACACTTTGAAATTAAATCGTAAAAGTGCTTCCATATGTGTTAACACATTTTAAACACAACGTAAATATAGCTGTAAAACATGGAAATTTAAAAATCCCTCTGAGTTACACAGAGATCAGTATGAAGGGCAATGTGAAGAATAACATTAGAATATAATCATTTAACAGGTTTAGCATAGACGTGACACAAAGCTAAAAATATAAGGCGTCCAATGAGAATCGAACTCATTAATAATGATCTTTTCTAATCTAGCTTACTATTCATTACACGTTAGGTACCCATTTTCTATTTTCAAGGCAAATCGTTTTGAATTTTCGTGTTGTTCAAGAGAAGTACATGAATGCCTGGGAATTCCTCGTGGTCTCATGTTTAACATGCTGGACAGCGTCCACGATGTAAGTGAGTTAAAACTCCAGTCGTGCTATTATGTTCAATTTTGGACTAATGCTCTTGGAAAAGGCAACAGCCCCCTTATTCTCCAAGCTATGGGTTGGGTAATATCGGAGACGTTCTCCAAAATGGCTTTGGCATTAAATTACCCACAAAGGTTGACATGTCATCAAAGAAAGAAACAAATGAATAAATGCGAAGAATTTACCCCTTATTAATTAGACATGTCATTTCCGCTTCTTTTTGTCTCTCTTTGGTTGGGTATTGAAATTAACAGTATCTGGAAACTTCTTATAAAAAGATATATGACTAAATCATATCGTAATGACGCATGGCTAATCTTCATCCAGAGAGAGAGAGAGAGAGAGAGAGAGAGAGAGAGAGAGAGAGAGAGAGAGAGAATGAAGGTCGGAAGTATCTGGAAACATCTAATAAAAAAAATTAAAATGACAAGACTAAGCCATAACATTAAGAGTCACGGCTAATCTATAACCAGAGGGAGGGAAAAGGAGAGAAAAAGTAATAAAAGAACAAATGCAGACTTCACAATGGATGATTATCACTGTCAATTTTACAATAAATTCATAAGACGGTCAGAGATTACTTGGCTGAAACGTTATGAACAAACAGCAAATAATAGACGCGGAAAATAGTCTGTTAAATACGATAATGAATTACTTAAAATTCCTTAAATATTACAGTTTTGACAACACGAGTAAGATATTTCTTGATAAAATGCACATTGTGACAATCCTTGACTAAATTTTTCCCAATTATTTATGTTTTCTTCCATTCTTAAAGATCGATATTAATGGTGGATTTTCCTGCCATATTGTTAGCAAAAAAAAAAAAAAAAAAAGAAAAGAAAGTAAGGAAAAAAGAAAACACGTTGAAAACTTTAATGTTTGGATAATATTAGTTTCTTTGCTGTTATTTAAAAAACAAACAAGCAAACTGATTTCGTTGTTTTGTGAAGCTGTTTTCTGATTAGAAAAAATGAAAAAATAAAAATTAATAAAAAAAAGAGACTGGCAGGGTTGGAAAAAGTATGCATCCAGTAAACACACTGATGCATAATTGCTAGCAATATGGTCTGAACTTCTGTCAGCGTTCCTGCACTTTCAAAATAGTGGATAATGAGACCGTATGCAATTACGTGATCTGCGTACAATATGAAGATAAGATTTTAATAAATACGTTATCATTTAACGACTCTTATTGAGGTATTACACTGTCATGGCTGTGGATACTGTTACAGCTATAGAAACATTGTCTACCTGATTCTTGACATTTTTTTCCAATTCTTTTCCTTTCCTGATTGCATCAGAGCACAATTTACTGATTCACATATAACTACTTCAAACATCAACTTCAAAATTATGTAATGTTCGCATTATTTATATGGAAAATATTATTTAGGCTTGTAACATATTTCTGGACGTGATATCAGCTGTATGTGAATAGTTAGTGTTGTTATTTATTGGTTTGGTTTGGCTTGGTTGTGTTTTATGGTATATCAACCCTTGTGGTTTATTTAATGGTAAATCTAACCAGATCTCTCTCTCTCTCTCTCTCTCTCTCACACACACACACGCACATACACACACATTATTTTCTAAGCAAATAGTTAGTTGGTAACATTGTTTTTAAATGAGTCAGAGCTCATTTGTTTGTCCTCAGTTAAATCGTGAGTTGATTGTTTTATTGTATATCAACCCTTGTGAGTTGTTTAATGCCAAACCTTATATATATATATATATATATATATATATATATATATATATATATATATATATATATATATAAAATTAACTTAAATCGCGAGTCAGAAATCTTCTACTAAAGTTTCACCTTAACGGATCATCAGGACGTCTAACGCCGACTAATGCTAAAGGAGAAAACGCCGTTTTTATATTCACCAAAAACCCACCTAGCTTAAAATTTACATAACATATATTAGATTAGTAAATATATATATATATATATATATATATATATATATATGATTTGTAAGTGAATAGTTTTAGTAATATTTTTAAACGAGCCAGAACTTATTTGTTTGTACACAGTTAAATGGTATCTTTATCCAACACTGAATATTCTATTTAATATTGATTATTTATTTGTAGTAGGTTAAATTGTTTCATTTATGCTATTTATTATTTGATCACAGTTAAATAGTTTCAAGAATTACAGTTTATTATTTGCACGCAGTTAAATTGTTTCAAGTATAAAAAAAAACAATTAAATAGTATTTGACTCATAGATGGGACCATAACAGCTAATAACACTCCGGGTCAAAGTAGAATTGGGAGTAATAGCTATAAAGGCGTACTCTACCTTCCTCAAAGATCAAGGACTGGAACCTCACCATTAGATTGTTAAGTGTCGAAATTCAAGACATTCATTTGATGGTGGGTATTCTTAACCCTATGCAGAGATGCACTTGGAATTTCTTTCAGCTCCAGTCGAAAGGACTGTGTTATTTATATTTTCAACTTTGGTAGTATTTCCTCTTGATCTTGATTAATCAGTCTTTCCAAATTTTCTTTGATTATTATTTTGTTTTAACGTTCTCTGTCAAATTATTTTATGAAGAACGTGTTGTCTCTGTAGGATAGTATTTATTGATCTCGTTTAATCAGTCATTCTCAATTCAAATCCTTATTTATCTTATTTAATCAGTCATTCTCAATCAAATTCCTTATTGATCCTGTTAAATCAGTTATTCCCATTTTAATTCCCTATTGATCTTATTAATCAGTCATTCCCAATATAATTCCTTATTGATTTTGTTTTATCCGTCATTCCAAATCTAAATCCTTTTTGATCTTGTTTAATTAGTCATTCCTAATTTAATTCCCTACCGATCTTGTTTAATCGGTCATTCCCAATTTAATTCCTTATTGATCATGGTTAATCAATCATTGCTAATTTAATTCCCTATTGATCTTGTTTAATCGGTAATTCCCAATTTAATTCCCTATCGATCTTGTTTAATCGTTCATTCCCAATTTAATTCCCTACTGATCTTGTTTAATCGGTCATTCCAAATCTAATTCCTTATTGATCCTTTTTAATCAGTCATTCCAAATTTAATTCCTTATGAATCATATTTAATCAGTCATTCTCAATATGATTCCCGATAAATCTTGTTTAATTAGTCATTCCAAATTTTCTTTGATTATCATTTTGTTTTAAAGTTCTCTGCTAAATTATTCTATGAAGAACGTAGTGTCTCTGTTGTGTAGTAGCTTATGCGTGAGTATGCGAGTTTGAACTCTTACCACTCAAATGATAGCTTACATATTACTATTACTGTTCTTCTACAAGGAGGATTTTGGCATTGAATAACCCTCAGATGTTGATATGCTATTAAAAATAAGAATTTGAAACGGAGTTTATGAAGAGAAGCTGTCGATAGTTATTTTATTTCTTTGAGTGTTTTTCTTCACCAGCGTTAGGTGATGGTCTTAAAAAGAGTTTGAGTGAAAGAAGTCCTCTAAATTTTTCAGCACTCTTCTCAGAATTTTGGCCGATTATAATTATGCTGTTGTTTGGATGGTCTCTACTCATTCTCGAATTTCCTCGTTCTCCAGTCCTTGTTCTAACCTTTTGGTGACTATACCGAACGTACAGATTATACTTGGTATCACCGTCATTTTCATGTTTCATAGTTTTATCTATTTCTATAACGAGGTCATGGTACTTTTTGCTTTCTTTCAATTTTACTCTGTGGTCTACCTGGACGCCTAAGTGCTCGATTTTGCATGTTCTCGTTTTTTTGTTGACAATCACTAGTTCTTGTGATCTGCGCGAGATCAGGTGATCCATTTGTATTTCAAAATCCGAGAGAAGTTTGAGCATATCATTGTCCAAAACTGGTTCTGAATATACTATTGGTTTATATGGTTAAATTTAAACTTCTTGTACAATTCCCTACGGATCACCTTCCCCATCCTGTCGCGTCTAGTCTTAGACTCCTTTTGCGTTCATTTGCTACATTCGCTTAATTTGTACTTAATCATTTCTTCTCTAAAACCACAAAACCTATATTTGCTATTTTGTTTTGTTTTGTCTATTGTTGTTTTGATATGATTGATCCTTATGGCGTTGTTTTGTGCTGCTCTTAAGGTTTCCTTTTCTAAGCTATTTTCAGGTTTTCTCGTGCGAAATTTTGGTTGTTTGTCGTTTAAAATGTCCAAGTAATTGTTCTTCTTTCCATTTTTGTTTTCTATTAATTTTTGTTCTGTTGATGTTCGTGTTGTCAGTAGTTATTATAATTATTAAAAGCAATTAAAAACATATAGGTTATAAGGATACAATTGTTTTTAAATATATATAACTTTAGCAAAAAACAGAGCGTTATAGGGAAATTATAGCTATCATGATACCATCAAATGTATTACATAATCCGATGGTTAGGTGTACGAATAGATTTTCTTGTAAGAATGAAACATTTTTTATGCCGTATATATATATATATATATATATATATATATATATATATATATATATATATATATATATCCTGAACATAGCTTAGTTGTCGCTCAAGACAAGAAGTATGATGCACCCAGTGAGATTCGAATTCACTAAAAGTTTTCTGTTAGTCTAGCTAGTTAGCCATAACCCTTCACTAGTCTCCCTAAAAAGGTAAATTACAGATTTTATTAAGTTTCGATTGGTTTATAAAGTTCTGATGTATGGGACATAACTGAGAATCGAATTCATAAACTATGGTCTGCGAGCGAAACTTATAAACCATTGTACTAAGCGAGACTCTTCAAATAGGTCCCGTGTCTACAATATCTTGGGACAATTTTCTTTTCTTATCCGAGCCGTTTTCAGCATTGCTACAATAGCAACGGAAATTGTTTTATTCCTATTAAATTTTTATGGTATCAGAGCGACTCCAACGTTTCTACACTTGAGAGAACTATATTCGTTCTTTTAAGAACGAATATAGTTCTCTCAAGTGTTTACCGTTGAGTATAGATAGCTATGTTTGAACATCCGTTGTAAGTTTGCTCGAATTCTTATTTCCTTGACTATCTAAAGCGCTTCAAGTTTTGGTTTTTAGAAGAGGGGTAGGCAGTAATGGGTTGAGAGAAATTCCCTTTTCGATGTTCGTTCCTGATGTCATTTTTTTTTAAAAAGGGAGTTTTATTTGTGTTATTTATTGTTGCTGTTGCAGTTTATCGGGAGACATTTTTGATTTTAGAACTTTGTGTTTTGGTTCTGAAAGGGAAGTTGTTGGGTGAGTGGGTAAGATATGCGGAAAAGTGATTGAGACGCGGGGCGAAGTCGGTTGGCGAAGTGAGTAAGACTGGTAAGAAAATGAGGAAGATGGGTGGGTAAGATAAGCGAGTAAAACCTTTTGTCTGGAGATTGAATTTGTCTCATCAAGTTTTTCAAATCGCAGATGCACACACGCATACACACCCCACCACATACACACATTTAAGGGTGCGATGGGTCAGTTGTCGTCTAAATCACGCAAAAAGGAAAATAATTATACATCTTATTTATCAAATACCAAAATTAAAAAGAATATCTTGAAATACTATGGGAAGTTTAACGACACCCCCATATGGTTCGTAAGAAAGAATAAGCACTGCGGTGAGACGTTTAAATACGTTTATATAAGAAGTGCTAAAGAGTTGCAAAAGCATATTCCATTAGCGGTCAATAGTCTTTTTAGAGAACAAAGTTAAAAATATAATACACTCATCTATGGTTGGTGAATATCCTGTTTTCTTTCTGTATATTTTCTGGTTATGTTTAAGACTGTTTTAAGATGGCTGTGAACATTTGGTTTCGTTGGGCTCAAATTGTTTTCTAGGTTCTGTTTGTAGAGTTGGATGGTCTAATATTACCTTCAGTTATCAGGCTGTCTTTTATCCCACGTCTCGCCTCGTCGAGACTCTAGTCGCTTCTAATCCTTGGAGACCCTGTTCTCTTCTGCCCCGTGGAGACCATGTTCTTTTCTGCCTCTTTTCGCCGTGCACTAGTCACGCTCTCAAATCTTTCCGTCCTGCTTTCTCCCTCACCCTATGCCTCTCCTACATCCGGGTACACAGCCGTCTAGATGATAACTTCTAATTTTCTAATAATAATATAGATAAAATTTATTCAAAGAAACCGCTAATTAGCTTCAATCACAGCCTCAAGATGACTTCAGAATCTCCAGCAAACCTTTCTGACGGTCCCTTTCTTTAAACTAGTAAATGCTACTGTTATTCTTGTCTTCAGTTCATTTTTGGTGCTGGACAGAGTTTTGTGATCTCTAAATCAACTGCTCCCGACACATAATTATAATATGGGAAGTTAGTCGGCCAGATGTTAGTCGCAAAAGTTTTCTCACATTTAACGTTGAGTTCTCCTATGCCCTGTTGCCAGATGAAGGATCTACCAGTTGTTACCCTCTCGATCCAGATCAGTATTACCTTCGACAGGAACTTAAATTAGTCCTTTGCGTTGAGTTAGTCTGTGTGAGAAGATGAACAGAAGCATCACCATTACTATTGACCATCCCAAACACAAATATGTGAACTGGATATTTAGTTTTCAGTCAATAGGAATATGTGTTTGTTTTCAGATTGACAACCAAACCCTCTGAAATGTTTGGATTGTTGTTTTCAGTCTGAATGGCAAAAAATAAATCATGTTGTTTCTAAATTTCTGGAGAAGCGAATTTTGACACCCCATCGTTCCAGCTATATATATATATATATATAAACACATACACACATACATACACACACACACATATATATATATATGTATATATATATATACAAGTATGTATTAATCTAATCCTTTCGACACGGGTAGAATGCGACTTAAAGGTAATTTCTAGCGGAGTATAGTTGGTTTGAATTCGAAATCTTCTTTCCTATAGACTGATATTAATCAATCTGACATTATATTCATACCGATTCATCCAGAATTTGAACTCTTCTTGTCGATTCAATTTTTTAAGATGATAATTGTTACATATATATATATATATATATATATATATATATATATATATATATATATATATATATATATGCTTTTCACTTCGTGTTAATACTCTAGAGAAAGGCATGAATCCATCTCTTCCTCTACAGTAAATAATAGGGCACACTGGAGGTAGAATAGTTTGATTTGTACCTTTCTCAAAGGTCAAACCGTTTAATATTGTTAGTCAGAGTCCCACATTGTCCGACAATCCTCATGTAATATATATATATATATATATATATATATACACACTTTTTGGCAATCTTCAAGCAATTTATATACATATACAAATAAGTGTGTGTGTGTATATCTATATATAAACATATATAATGAAAATATCACACTTAAGGACGATAAAGGTGACTTCCAGAGTAACCCAACTTGCAGATTAATCACTCCCTTTAAATCACAAATGGGTCAAATAAGTAAAATTGTTTTTATAGCTTTAAATATAAATCAATGGTGTAGCACTGAAGATTATATTAAATGGTTTAACAATCTAGAAAAAAATGATAAATGTTCTTTTATTAAATACGATTTAAGGGAATTTTACCCATCGATTACGGAAAAAGGAGTAAATGAAGCGTTAAAATTAGCTAAAGAATACAATAGAATATCCGAGGCTAAAATGAATATAATTAAACACCGTCGCAAATCCTTACTCTTTCATAATGAGGGATTATAAATTAAAAAAGGAATTTGTAGAAATTTTGATAATCCAAAGGGTTGATAAGATTCGGCCAAAATATCAGAATTGGTTGGGTGCTTTTTGCTATATAAACGTAATGATCTAATCGACCCCGGCTGCCATGGACTTTATCGAATGACGGACTGATTATAATAGATAACTTCACACATAGGAAAGGATATTTTATTGGGAAGACACTACATGAGTTATTTAACGAATTCGGATTCAAGTTATACATTCAAGATAATTTGAAGATTACTGATTATTTAGATGTTATGTTTAACTTATACGATGGGACAGTGTCTCCTTTCAGAAAAAAAAAGATCAATAATCATGTTACATAAATGTAGGATCTAATCACCCTAGGAGGGTATTTAAACAAATTCCTAATATCCATATTTATCCAACCCCTCCGCTCAGGCAGGATATGACACAAGCGGAGTTTAACAAGTTTGAATTCAGCGTGTTCCTTCTCCTGGACTAGTTGCCTCACCAAGGTTGAAGAATCTAGTCTGCCCTACTATTTACCCATAGCTGGAGGGAGAATAAATGGATTCATACCTTTCCCAAGGGTATTGGTGCTATGTGAAATGCAATCAGTCTCGTCCACGATTTGAACTCGTATCGCCGTGTCCATTTCCTACGACGATAACCATTACACCACGCTAACCTCCTAATTCCTAATATCAAGATGATAAGGTACCAACCAATTCATTAAACGAGGATATTTTTACTCAAAATTAGCAAGATTATGAAATAGCCTTAAAATAGGGGATATAAGGAAAAACTCATATATAAAAGTAAAGAAGACTATACAAACATACGGAATAAGAGTAATCATAGGAAAAGGAAAATCTCATGGTTCACACCTCCATATAACATGGCTGTAAGATAGGATGAGAACTTCTTGAAATATTAGGAAGAAATTTTCCTAAGACGAGTAATTGATCAAAAATAGTAAATAAAAACACAGTGAACTTAAGTTACGGTGTTGTATAGCCACATAATACATATACATGCAGAACCATATTCAACACAATAAAGACGAGCGGACACAGTTCTTTAGAAAAATATACCTCTCACTTTATTCAAAGGGTTGTGCGTGAGAGGTTAGTTGGAGACTGAACAAAGACTGCAACATATTGACCCCCCAGCTCTTCCGGCCATAGCAGTGCGTCTTTTCCGTTCTCCTGGGCTTCTCAACCGGGGACCTGGGGACCCAGCCTCTCTATTGAGATCTGGTTCCCACAGCTCGATCTGGAACACTGACTTCAAGCTCTAAACTCCAAATGCCTGACTTCCTGTCTCGCCCGAGTTATATCATTGTTTTACGCCCACTCAATTCAACCCGTCGACAGTCAAGGTTATCTCCTGATCTATTCGACCGGATGCACCTGTTATTTACACAGGTGCATTTCTCATTTGACAGCTTGGCCGGGTCAGAGGTTAATATGCAACAACAGCTGTATGCCTAACATTTCCACACAAATTAGTAGAGATAACTCTGAAAAGCTAAAGAGAAATAAAAATGCTAAATCCCAAAATTTTAACTGTATAAAGAACGAAAGCTGCCCTTTCAAGGGAAGATGTCAAATAGAGTGTATAGTGTAGAAGGCTGAAGTACTCAATCTGAGCAGTAACAGTAACAATAGGAAGGATAAAAAGTGTATGTAGGTTTAACACAAAGCCCTTTCAAACAAAGATATTACGATCATAAAAGTAGTTTCACATATGAAATATATAGAGAAAACTACTTTGTCAAATTACGTATGGGAAATCAAAAACAAATTTGGTATAGATCCCATATTGAAATCGGAAATCGTGAAAAGATGTAGTAAATATAAAATATAAACTATGTATGCAGGAAAAATTAACCATAGCTAAATATAATAGACCAAAAGGATCGCTTAAACCAAAGGTTTGAAATATTTAATATTTGCAGACATAGAAAAAACTGTCTAATTAGTGGATAAAAGGATTGATAAAAATTGTTTAACGTAGAAAAAGGAAAAAAAAATCGGTTTCTCGAATAAAGTGTTTTTTAAATGCCCCGTATAGGTGCGGGGTCTTTTTAATCAATAAAATGTATTCTATCCTAACCCACTTTGCCAGTGCAATACTGATGAGCCGTTTGGTGAAACCTAGGTAGACTCGCTCTTGGACATATAGGAATTATTTTCATAATATTAGGCTCTATCTCATATATTGAGCACTTTATTACATTTTAGCTTAGGTAATTCTGTCAGTGTTTTTTTTTTCTTTTGACGAGACATACGTGGTACTTGATTATTTTCAAGTGGCACGTTTGTTTTTCGTTTTTTCTTTTTTTGCAAATTTTTTTCCACAGATATCAGTTCGTAGAAGTTGCAAATTGTTCAATCTGGTCTTTTTTTTTTACACTAACAGAATTATAGATTAGATATAAAGATTAGAATATAAACGTATACAAACATTTTTATTAATTTTTACTGAAACACCCATGTATAAGCGTGTGTATTTGTGTGGGTGGGCTTACACTTATAAACATATGCATTGTATATTTATCTTTATTGCTTTTGACTGATATATATATATATATATATATATATATATATATATCAGAGAGAACTAATTTTATCCATGCCCAATCGGGTGGGGCTGTAGAATACACTGACTGCACCTCTGCAGAGAAGAAAGACCCCTCCCAAAGAGTGTCCTGTATATGACACTATACAATCTGATGGTGAGGTTCCAGATATGCTGGAGCTTTGGAAATGTGTTGCCCGCCTCTATTGCCATCGCTCTGGCTCGGAGTGGTTGCACTAGATAGGGTCCTATTTATGGGTCCGATAGAACTAAACAGTGTATTCATGCTAAACTGAATTACTTGAAATAGAACAGTTTTGATATTTAACTGTGCAGACAAAAACTATACTTATACTGAACTGAGTTGTTTGAATTTGAACTGTTTGACTAAACTGACTTACTTGAAATGGAATTGTTTTTGACAATTATACAGTGTACTTACATTTAAACTACATACTTACTGAGTAGTTTGAAATAAAAGTGTTTTGTATGCTAAACTGAATTGTTTGAAAAAGAACTGGTTATTTGTATAAAAATGAATTTGGCCTTAATAACCTAAAAAGGTTGATATTCCATAAAACCCACACCAAGCAACTTAAGTTATCCGAAGTAGGTAAGTTTCAAGATCACTCGACTAAAGATATGTGACAATTTGTGGATAAAAGCAAACTTCATATACTTGGTATATCCAAAATTTTACTGTGGAAATCGACACCTCTTTTAAAAACGTAATTAGATTTTTTCAAAATTCTCAAAATTTCTATGTTTTTCTTTAAACGATAAAAAAAATCCCCGAATTGTTTGTCGAAAAAAACAAAAAAACAAACAAACAAGAAAAAAACTCGTTAATTATACTTTACTTGCATCTTAGAACCTTTTCAAACTAAAGTTTCTTTGAGAATTAATTTTTTTTATTGCAGATTTTTTTGTGCTCATCTTGGTAGTTCTTTTGTTGTTTTTCTCACTACGTTTCGGACAAATTTCAACTCTGGCCTTCTTCAGGTCATTAACCGGGACCTCGAATAGGAATGCTGAGTCTTGTAACCGTATCCCCAGTAATTACTGCCTGATATAGTTGTTGTCTATCGCACCACGTTTTTTTTAAACACTTTTTAAAAGATTTTTTTATCATAAATCTTTGTGACTTCTGCATACTTCCTTTTTATTCTTTCCATAT
The DNA here is from genome assembly GCA_963585895.1 of Sepioteuthis lessoniana. Lineage (NCBI taxonomy): Eukaryota > Metazoa > Mollusca > Cephalopoda > Myopsida > Loliginidae > Sepioteuthis > Sepioteuthis lessoniana. The sequence continues at coordinate 105,041,723 of OY757904.1, forward strand.
AAATTCAAAAATTCAAAAAGTTTTTCGTTTCAAGGAATTTTTGGCGACTTTATTTTGGCGTATCGGAAAAGTCGTTGCTCTTACACGTAGCTGTTCTTATTAATAAATTAAAGGCTGTTATCAATTTTAAATTAAAAGGAATGCCAGCGCTACATTACCGCGATCGATATTTCCGATTGAGCGTTATTTTACTGTATACTGTAAGCTCTCTTTATGACAGAGAAGACGTAACGGCCCTGTTTAGTGAATATATTTGACTTATGCAACAGATTAACAGTAAAATGAAATGAATCAGACAAAAACGTTTCGGCCTTCAACGAAAAAAAATTGTATCAATTTGAATTATTTTTCGTTCATGATTGAGTGACTGAGTCTTTGATCGCTTTCAGAAGATTTAGATTGAATAAATCTTTTTATATTTTCTATGTAATGTCACTATAAAGAACTTATGATCTATTTATGTATTTTTAGCTTTTATATTTGGTGTATTTTACTTCTTTGCGATATATTTTCAAAGTAATTTTAGTTTAATAAAAATTTCGAACATTAAGTTTTGCTGATAGGTTGCAGATAAATGAAACCACCAAAACCGATTCCATTCATTGTAAGATCCTTCTGTATATATATACATATATATTACAACAGTATATGGTTGTCACTATCTCAGTTTGTGGTATAGTGGTAGACTAAATGAGGTATAATTTAGAGACTACACAATATCTGTGATAGAGCTATATATATATATATATATATATATACTTAATAATATGAATGCTTATCTGTGACAATAGGTTTTATACACGCTATTCTCCCTGAAGATTGTCGTGTAATGACGTGCATGAAACCAATGGTCGCAGATAAGCTTCCATGTTACTGGATATTTATAAAAACGACAAAAAACTCATACATATATACAGTGTATCACAAAAGTGAGTACACCGTTCACATTTCTGCAGATATTTAAGTATATCTCCTCATAGGACATCACTGACCAAATAACACTTTGGCACAATGAAAAGTAGTCTGTGTGCAGCTTATATAACAGAGTTAATTTATTGTCCCCTCAAAATAACTCAAAATATAGCCATTAAAAGCTAAACCCCTGCCAACAAAAGTGAGTACACCCCTAAGAAACTACACCCCTAAATGTCCAAATTGAGTACTACTTATCATTTTACCTCCAAAATGTCATGTGACTCATTAGTGTTACTAGGCCCATGTGTGCATAGGGAGCAGGTGTGTTCAAATTTGTAGTGCAGCTCTCATACTCTCTCATGCTGATCACTGAAAGTTCCAACATGGCACCACATGGCAAAGAACTCTCTGAGGATCGTAAAAGACGTATTGCTGCGCGACATGAATATGGCCAAGACTACAAGAAGATTGCCAACACCCTGAAACTGAGCTGCAGCACAGTAGCTAAGATCATTCAGCATTTTAAAAGAGTGAGGTTCACTCAGAACCGGCCTCGGGTAGGTCGTCCAAAGAAGCTGAGTGCACGTGCTGAGCGTTATATCCAAATGCCTTCTTTGAAAGATCGGCGTGGGAGTGCTGTCAGCATTGCTGCAAAGATTGATGAGGTGGGGAGTCAGCCTGTTAGTGCTCAGATCATACGTCGCACTCTACATCAAATTGGTGTGCATGGCTGTCACCCCAGAAGGAAGACTCTTCTGAAGACGATACACAAGAAAGCCTGTAAACAGTTTGTGGAAGACATGTCAACAAAGCACATAGATTACTGGAACCATGTCCTATGATCTGATGAGATGAAGATTAATTTGTTTGATTCCAATGGCTTCAAGCATGTGTGGCGGCGACCAGGTGATGAGTACAAAGATAAGTGTGTCATGCCTACAGTCAAGCATGGTGGTGGGAATGTCATGGTCTGGGGCTGCATGAGTGCTGCTTGGGTTGGAGAGTTACATTTCACTGAGGGAAACTTGAACTCCAACATGTACTGTGAGCATGATCCCCTCTCTCCAGAAACTGGGTCGCAGTGCAGTGTTCCAGCATGACAATGACCCCGAACACACCTCCAAGACGACCACTGCTTTACTGAAGAAGCTGAGGGTAAAGGTAATGGACTGGCCAAGCATGTCTCCGGACTTGAACCCAATAGAACATCTTTGGAGAATCCTCAAGCGGAAGATGGAGGTGCGCAAAGTCTCAAATATCCGCCGTCTCCGCCACGTCGTTATGAAAGAGTGGAAGAGCATTCCAGTGGATACCTGTGAAGCTCTGGTAAACTCCATGCTCAGGAGAGTAAAGGCAGTTCTGGGTAATGAGGGTGGCCACACAAAATATTGACAGTTGACATAGTGTATGTTAATATTGACAACTTTCCCTAAGGGGTGTACTCACTTTTGTTGGCAGGGGTTTAGCTTTTAATGGTTATATCTTGAGTTATTTTGAGGGGACAATAAATTAACTCTGTTATATAAGCTGCACACAGACTTACTTTTCATTGTGTCAAAGTGTCATTTGGTCAGTTATGTCCTATGAAGAGATATACGTAAATATCTGCAGAAATGTGAGGGGTGTACTCACTTTTGTGATACAATGTATATATATATATATATATATATATATATATATATATATATATATATATATATGTATGTGTGTGTGTGTGTGTGTGTGTGAAGATAGATAGATAGATAGATAGATATGCTGCCTTAGGCATTTCCACACTGGTATAGCGAAATCTCGACAACTAGAGAAACATTTTGATCTCACGAAGAGAGCCCTGATGCTAGAAAGAACTGTCCCGGAGAAACTTTTTGATCTCAGACAAACCGCACAGATACAACAATTTGAAACAAGACATAAAGGCCGATTAATATGTATACAGTCTTATTAGGAAACAATCTATCAAGTTGTTCGGAAAATACTCTTTAATTTTTGAAGAAACTTTCATTCTTGAATTTAAACAGTGTTTTAATCAGTGAGAATATAATCCCTAAATATCTATCTCTTCTCCCATCGATTAACAAGGTTATTTATACCGGTATAATGTAACTCTGAAGAGGTTTTTAACTGCAGTTTCAACTACTGCAGTAGAACAGAATGTTTTTCGGCGTAAAAAATGTTCAGATGCTTGAAAAAGATAGCAGTCGGTGAGTGAGAGATCAGGCGAATATGGTGGATTTTAAAAAGTCTGTGAACTTCTGCAGTGTCATTTTGGCCACATGAAGCCAAACATTGTCGTGAAAGTAAAATTATGACCTATCTTGAAAAGTAAACCCATCACTTTTTCCATGTTCATGATAAGGGGCATTTAATCTTCAAAATAATATCCTAAAAGGATTGATAGAAAAGTAACAAAATAAACACTTTAATCATTAGAAATGCGAATTTTTTAAAAATACAATTACTATTAGAACAGATGTCTGAATTTTTTTAGATGAAGCTTGATGATTTTTATCATTAAGGGTTTTCGGACTATTGTCTTCATCTTTATTGTTATTGTTATTTCCACAACATTTCAGCTGACATGTCCTCCGGCCTTCTTCAGGTGTTTGTCGAACTGCGTCCTTTATTGAATCCACAGGGGTCACCTGTTCTGATTCCGTTAGCCATAACCGGGTACAAGTGTTAAGTATTACTTTATTGTTACTCGCCTGTAGTCAGGATTGAACCAGCAACTACAAGATGATTGTCTCCTTAGAAGATTAGGGAACCAACGCCTATAAGCGTTACGCTATGTCGTGCTGGACAGTTCAGGGTGTATTTTTGGGATTAATAAAACTAATGTTCTTACTTGACTAGGGTTACTACTATTATGTATAATTTTTTTTACCTATTTCATATTCATTTTTTTTTATATAACCTTTTCCCGAGTTTGACAAACACCTGAAGAAGGCCGGAGGACATGCCGAAACGTCGTGGAAATAACAATAAAAATGAATACAATCATCCGAAAACCCTTAATGATAAAAATAATAGAATAGAATTTAAATAGTTTTACTAAAATGTGATTGTATTTTTCGAACAAAGTAAAAGTTTCCGATATATTTGTGGCAATAATCGTGGGCAGAAAAGGAAGATTAATATTTTCTCTTCCTCAATTGGCTAATTTATTTGACGTTTATGGTGAGTCATGTACATATTTACAGTAAAATAAAACTTTTGTGCAGACATAATTATGGCACCTAAATTCATTGATATCTTTAGATAAAGAGAACTTCGGCAATGTTATTAATATGTAAAAACCGATATTTTTAATAGCAAACAAACATCTGAGAGGAGCCAATAAGTATATCGATCTTCAAACTACATTTATTATCCGTAATTAGATATTGATTTTAACAGTGGTCAAAAGGGTATAAGATTCAACTCGGATAAATAGAATTGAGATTGATTTCGAATATTTTTTTATCCTTTTGAAGTTTATGTTTTTTTTTTAATAAAAAAAAATCTGGGTTTGACATTGAATTATTGACATCAATATATAATCTATGTTATCACGACATCAAAAAAAAAAAAAAAAAAAAAGAAAAAAGAAAGAAAGAAAGACTGTAACAGCAACAAAACAATACTAATCATAAGATAGAAACGAGATTATTAAATTCCTTAAATTATTTGTTGTGGGTTTACTTTATACAAATAATTTTCTCATAGATCTCAGTACCTGTTGGTATGATTAAGAAATGAACTAATAGGCAAGTTATCTTAGATTGGCCTAGTGGCACAGTGTTCGCCAATGGCCAGGGAGACCGTGGTTCAATCCCAGGTCGAGTCACACCAAATACTTAAAAATGGTACTTGATGCCTCTTTGCTTAACACTCATAATTATAAGGTGCATATCAAGGGTAAAGTGGAACAATCCAGGGGAAAGAGTAGCGCCCCCCAAAACACTTTGGTGTTGTAGGTATTGAAAAGGAAGTCTTCGGGTTGCCCTCGACTATGGTCGCCAATTATATTAAATCTCCTCAAGTTCAATAGCCCAGTATACACCGACTTCATCTCTGCAGAGAGTTAAGATCACTCCCACAACGAGTGTCCTGGATATGACACTAAGAAATCTGATGGTGAGGCTTCTGTAATGCTGGAGCTTTGGGGAATGCCGAGTACCCCTTTATCGCTATCCCTCCCAGGTTTACTATTGCCCGGAGAGGTAGAACCTGATGGAGTCCTATCTACTGGTCAAATAGAAGTAAACTGTGTACTTATGCTAAAGTGAATTGTTTGAAATAGGACTGTTTTTATACCTGTGTGCAAACAAAATATGTACTTAACCGAACTGAATAGTTTTAAATTAAACTGTTTATATGTATAAAAATGGATTTGGCATTAAATAACCTACAATGGTACATATGCCACTAAACCAAACCAAAATACTGAAGATCAATAATTTTTCTCTTTCAAAATATAGAAGACAAATCTAACTTGAAAACTAATTTTTGTGAAGTGTCTTTTAATTGCCCAATTATTTAACTTTTCATTTAATTATTCATCTTCATCAGATCATTATTTGGAAAAGCGGTTACGTTTTTGGATCTGAATACTCGAAAAAGTAGACTTTTCTGCTAAAGACCGGAGTCCCGTGAACAAAAATAAAACTTTAAAAAAATTTTACAGTCAACTTCATATCCCGCCAAATCTGTCTTTCGTCAATGTGCGACTTTTAATAGATTATCAAGGTACCGTGAATATAATTGTGATTTTTATTTTACACTCAAAATATTCTCTTTCGCTAATTCTATCCTATTCTTTCATTTGAGATATTTCTCTCTCTCACTACACCCCTTTTGCCAGCTCTATATTTTGACAATGTTAATTTTTCTACTAATTTTTAGGTTCCAATGAACTGAAATGTGTCTCTCTCTCTCTTTGGCTACGACTCTTTTTTTTATCAGACTTCTAATTCACTGTCTTTTATTTTGGTAGTTCTATCTTTTATTCCATCTCTCTTTTTCTCACCTATTTGATAGGTCAATGTAAAATTTCCCCAGTATTTTACAATTCATTTTCCAAGATTTTAATTCTGTCTGTCTGTCTCTTTCTCTCTCTCTCTCTCTCTCGCTCTCCGTATATATATATATATATATATATATAATATTGATAACAGAGTTATATAGTTTGCTATATTCATAAATATACCAATATAGTTTGCTATATTTATAAGATTTTCAGCATTGGTGATAAAGCATATGAAGATCAAATGTTGACAAAGGGGTCAACGACACATGGTGACTGTCATTTATGCCCCTGGGTAAAGAAATTTGTTATAAAATCCGACGATATGAAAAAAAGAAGACAATATGGAATATTAAATTGTTATATTTTACCATAAACATAGCTTCATTTAAAATGTTATTTTATCTTGCTAAAAAGGAAATCTATGTATAGCCGTATATATATATATATATATATATATATATATATATATATATATATATACATATATATATATATATATATATATATATATATATATATATATACCAGATGAGTAATTGCAGGAAAGTAATTCCATATCTTATTTTGTTTGTTTGGGTTTTATGGCATATCAGCCTTTGTAGGTTATTTAATGCCAAATCCATTTTTATACAAATAAACAGTTTAGCATAAGTACATAGTTTAATTGTCAAAAGCATTTCTATTTCAAGCAAATCAGTTTAGTCAAACAGTTCTAATTCAAACAATTTAGTTTAGCATAAGTACGTAATTTAGTTCTATTGGACCTACAGATAGGACCCTATCAGGTGCTACCACTCCAGTCTAGAGTTGACCAGGGAGCGAGGGCAATGAAAGAGTACTATGCATTCCTCAAAGCTCCAGCATTACTGGAAGCTCACCATCATATTGTTTAGTGTCATACCCAGGAAATTCATTGGAGGGTCTTAGCCAACTGTAGAGAAGCAGTCGGCGTATTCTATTTACGATTGGGATGTATTGTAAATCATTTTTCTATAGGGATTTATTTGAGAAGTTTATACCATAAAAAGGCTTTTAGGAAGTGTTTTTACTGCAGCATATATTGAGAATGCTTTTATAGTCATATTTGATAAACATAATATTTTCATGCTGCGAAAATATTCACTATGCACTTTTGCAAGAGAGATGCATTTTAAATGATTTTACAATAGAAATATATTATATTTTTCTTTATGGATTTATTGAAAATACCATTTTGATTATGACTTGACTAGAATATTAGGTTCTGCATATTATCGCAATTGTAACAATATCGACAGTACACTGCTGCTTAAGATTAAACTTTGAAGTTTTTAAGTACATGTACGCCTTATTAGTTTTTGCCTTAATCTAGTGCAAAAAAAAAAATTAAATCATGGAGAGATTTCAAATGTTTTTTTAGTAATCATTATTTTGGTTTATTTGTAAAATAAAATAAGGTCAATTGAGAATACACCAAGTTTTAGGTTTTGACAAAATTCTATGCCGACGGATATCTTATAAAAAATCCACGAAAATTTTAACTGATATAATGTAGACTATCAAACAGAGAATTCAGACATAGAATGACTGGCTGATTATCCCTTCTCTCCAGTTATAAAAAACTAAGAAAAAAACAAACAACAAAAACTGAAAGAATGATTGTCGTAATTGGTAAACATGAAAAACAAATCAACCAAGATGTCCTCCAAATTGGTTAAATTGTTCAACAATAGTATTTCTTCTTCTAAAAAAAACCCAACAAAAACAAAAACAAGAACAAGAACAAAAAAAAAAGAAGAAAGAAAGAAAAAGAAAAAAGTCATACACAAGTTCTTTGCTAATTAAGTTAAAAGTTTCCATCATACAGTTATACATACTGGTTTACATTTGATTTTCTTGTCTGTGTAGTTTCTTCAGAGAAGAAATTTTCAGGCTGAATTCTTAGCAAACGTCGTTTTTTTTCTTTGCTCCAAGTATCTGTAGCAAAAGGAAACTTTTCTTGTATTCTTGACGTGAAAGCTCAAAATATATTTCAAAAAAGATATATTTACTCCATCATTTTCTTTTTTGCCTATATTTATCGCTAACATTTCAAAATGTAATGAGTAAAATTTGACGACGGCATATTTTGAATGCTTTTAAGGAAATCTTAGAAGCGTCTTTGAAGCGTCTATCAAACCTATATATATATATATATATAAGAAGTATGTCCACCAAGATAACACACTGTGTGACAATATTAATATACTCTTTAACCATAGTGATTTGTTCTACACCATTTTTAATGTAGGAGCTCATCTGAAAATGTTTTACAAGTTTTTATAGTCATATTTCTTCTGTTTGTCATCCAATAAGAAATAACTTGTAGTTTTACGGTTATCAATGTCAGATATGAACTCGTCTACTCGTGTTCAAATCCAGAACAAAGCTATTTGTATTTCACATGGCGCAAATATCCTCGGGAAAGTTATGAACCCAGCAATTATTCTCTCCAGTTCGGGGTAGATAGTTGAGCAGACTGGAATGTTTAACCTTCGTATAGCAAACTTATTTAAGAGAGGGAAAACTTAGAATTAAAACCAATAGCAGACCTGGAGAGGGATAGGATCTACCATGCTATTCCTACTCAAGGCAGTTGTATTTTTGGTTTGGTTTGGTTTCTTTGTTTAATAGCTTATCAACAATTGTGGGTTATTTAAAACCGAAGCCATTCTTCTAGAAGAATAGCAGAGATGCTATTAATACTACAAGAGGAGGATAAGAAGATTCATATCTTTCCAAAAAGTATTAGTCCGAAAGTCCACGTAATAACGTGACTGGAGCTCAAATTCACTCGCGGTCGGTCATTGTTCAACATTTTAGCCATTACTCAGGGTGATTCCTTCCTAATTGTATGTTAAACTCAATGTCATGAGTAGTATTTGACTTTGTGACAATATATAAATTTTGAGAGTGAGAGAGAGAGAGAGAGAGAGAGAGAGAGGGAGAGAGAGAGATGGACAAAAATGATCCGAAAAATATGAATATTTCTCTTTATTTTCATTTTAATAATTCCCAAATTATTTCGTCCTTTGGTCATCATTAAGAGAAAAGTTTGTGCGGAGCTATACAAACATGTTAATTTCATTTTTCGTTTGGTCAGTCATTTATCTCTCTCTCTCTCTCTCTCAGAATTTTTGCCCTCTCTCTCTCTCTATTTTTCTCTTTCACACACACATATGTATATGTAGACATCATATATCACACACACACACACACACACACACACACACACACACACACACATATATATATATATATATATATATATATACCTTCACTGACAAAAAGCACTTACCAGCTGAACATTAGTTGTAATAAATCATTTTACTGTAATAACCAGCGGTGATTCAATTCTTCATCTCATTCCCAGCGTAGACGCGTACTTCAACTAGTTAATAATACTTTACAATGCTTCATATAATAAATTCAAATGTAATTTAGCTGACATTTGGAAAGGAATTTTACATTGACATTCAGTTCAATTTAAAAAAATGATGAGACTAAACTACCATTTGTGCTGCTTTTACGAATAGCGGTTGCAGAGAAATGACAGTAGATTTATTGCGTTATTTTTTGAGTTGTCACATCAACTTTGCCAGTCCGAAGTGATTGGCTTGTAGGTAACAACGCTGAATTGAAAGATGACGTGCGATCTGTCACAGGATTAGAATATACTCTCGCTGAGGGGTGAATAGTGCAGGCTTTTTTTTGTTGCTTGCAACCGCATTTCTATGTGGGTGTATGCATTCTCTGTTATACGCTCTGTCATTAAATATATAGAACTGTTATTTAAAATAGATGCTATAGTATTGCATTAGATTATTTGAAGTGGGGGTTTCATCTCTCTACGCAACATTTTGGGATTTCATCAGTTACTTCTATAAATTTGGGATTTTGGAATGAATTACTGGAATGGATTTAATTGTTGATTCCTTTAGAAAGTCACTAAGTGCGACATATAAAGAAACTCCGGGAATATAGGATCGAAACGTTGGAAAAAAAAACTTGTCAGAAATAATTGTTGAAACCTGGTCGTAAATTTAGTTTCTATGACTCCTCACTTAGACAATTTTTTTAATTTTCTAAAAACTAAGAACGAGTTAATAAAAAAAATCAAAGTTGTATTTATACGCCAGGATTCGGTTACTTTAATGGCTCATCAGTCTTCGTTGATTATGTAATGCCAAGGTCATCTTAGTAGAAATACAATAGTGGTACTATTCAACCCATAACTGGGTGTAAAAAGGGAGTTCATACCTTTCCCAAAGGTATTAGTCCGAAAGTGAACGTAATTGCACGGATACTTACATACGATATCATAGTCGAGCCCGTTATTGCTTACACCATGGAGTCCACCCTCTCAGATATCGCCCATGTATCGAGAATTTGAATAATTATTCGATAACTTTTACTGAGAACGAAGACCCAACAATAATATCATTCACTTGGATATGAGACTGTAATTTGCTTTATTTATTCAAAGATTTTAAATTCATTGCCCAATAAATACCTCACTCCAATGAATTACTTTATTTTATTAGTTAGAATATTTGAAATATGTTGCTCTCATAAGAATCTTGTCATGAAGCTCCGTAGTTTGTCTAGTTTTATAACTCGTGGTAGTGTTTTTACATAACAAAAACATTCACCAATGGTTCTTTTTTCAGGGTGAAGCTTAGAATTTTTTGAACGACTCACGCATATATATATATATATATATATATATATATATATATATATATATATATGTGTGTTTGTGTGTGTGTGAGTGTACTGATCCAACCTGTGCACCATGACAATGATACTACTCAAGGTCAATTTTTAAGTGGCATTTGACAGGTTTGATTTTATAGTTTTCCTTCTCCTCGACCAGTTGCTACAGTAAAGTTAAAATATGCCATATTCCTAACTAGGAAGAATACCTAAATTCAAACCTCTCCCAAGAGCTTTAGCACAATTTTGGAATACAAATAGGCTTGTCTAGGTTTTGGATTTGTCCATTTCCTACGATAATAACCATTGACCCGTAAACCGTAAGCGTCCTTAAATATATATATATATATTTATATATATATATATATATATATATATATGTGTGTGTGTGTGTGTGTGTGTGTGTGTGTGTGTGTGTGTGCGCGCGCATATGTAGGTGTTTAATTTTAGTAACATGCACATAGAGGTAGAAAACTTTAAACTTATGTCGAAGTCAGCCTATTTGATGTGCATCTGCATTTAGCTATACTTCGGCTCGAAACAGACAGCTTCTTATTTTTGTGCTGATTCCGTATTAACTAAATGCATTATATCCTACCCCGAGGGCCAGTGATTGGCTAAATCGGTTTTCTTAGCAGAAGAAGATAAAATATTCTATTGGGCAAGTAAAAGACAAATTATATTTCTGGTGTGTGTTCTCAAACACCCTTACACATCTTAGGAAATTTTTTAAAAGCTCAGATAAGTCAAAGACACGAACGCACATACGCATATATAACTAAAAGTGAACTGATATTTTCACACACACACACACGCACACACGGCCACAGCTCTTTGGATTTTTTCGAATGCTGAGAAAATTATGAACATTATATTTATTGATACAGCTAACATAGACCTGTTTTGGATGTTGGTGTTATCCTAGCTTTGTTGTCTTATTTCTAGAACTAACTAAATACGCCTGATTTTAATAACCTGTTTGATATCAATGATAACGAAACATAATCACCATTTAGCGTTACAAATTGTTTTGTTTTGGTTTTAAATTGTCAATCTATTTTCTTTTATTCCGAACATGAAAGGATGTGAAATTCACACTTGTTTCACAACCCCAGTTTTCTCACATTAGACCCCTGAGAGTTCACGAAATTGAAAGACGTGTTAAAAGGTAAACATTTTTCTTCTGATGCTAAAGTTGAGGTTGTTGAAAAGGAACGGATTAATAAACCAGAAGTTTTCCCGTCGATGAAATTGAAAAGTTTTGTTTGGTTGGTTTTTACATCGTCTTTATATATATATATATATATATATATATATATATATATATATATATATATATATATATATAATTTATAAGCATATTGTCGATAACATTCTTAAACGAGTTGCCCAGTCGGTTAGGGCTTTAGAATACACTAACTGCACCTTTTCAGAGGGGTAAACCCTCCACTCCAACGAGTGTCCTAGATATAGCACTAAACAATCTGATGGTGAGCTTCCAGTAATGCTGGAGCGTTGGGAATGCAGAGTACCCTTTTATTGCCATCCCTCCCAGGTCCAATCTTGCCCGAAGCGGTAGCACCAGATATGTGTAAGATGAAACAAAATTCATGCTAAACTGAATTGCTTGCAATAGAACTATTTTGACATTTAAACTACTTACTTATGCTAAACTGAATTGTTTCAAATAGAACTGTTTTGACATTTATCTGTATGTAAACAAAAGCTATACTTATACTAAACATAATTATTTGAATTAGAACTGTCTATATGTATGAAAATGGATTTGGCATTAGATAATCTACAAAGGTTGATATGCCATAAAACCTAAACAATCCATCAAAAAAACTTATGCCAGAGGGAATTGTTTGAAATTGAACCGTTTAGTTTCAAATTCATATGAAGGGAATCTTCTCTCTGCAGAGATGCAGTCGGCATATTCTACACCACCAGCCGACTGGTCAATGAAAGAATAGGAGTAGAAGTGATCATTGTCTTCGAAAACGAACACCAGCAATTAATAATTTTATGACCACGAATCTAGGGTCGACCTATACACGAAATCGATTTACACACGAGAATATACAGTACACCCAAACACTTCTATTCAATGTATCAGCATTGACAAGCAAATGTTTTCGCATAACACACACACACACACACACACACACACACAAACAGTGGACTCACAAGTGGTGTACGGCGACTCGATTTCGAACCGTGGACGAGGCTGTTTGTTTTTCTCAATAGCGTTAATACGCTTGGAAAGGTATGAATTCAATTATTCTCAACCCTCAGCTATGGGAAAACAATTGGCCAGACTAGAGTTTTTAAACTTGTGGCAATCAGTATCGAAGAATTCAAACCAGTTGTACTTCGCATAAAAATTGACCTTAGATCAAACAGAATGATCTCTTGGACTTGGAACGTAAATAAAAAAAAAGGTCAAAGAGATTCTATTCAAAATTTAATTCTTTTATTAGAAAGACTAATCTCAGATGCATGCCGCTTAAAGTGAAGATGGCTCCTTCTCGTTTAAAGCATGCATAGCGAAGGCACAATCTGCTATTGACTGGTTATCGATCATATGGGAATCTAATCTCTCTGATGAAATAAAACGGGACTTCTTCCAAGTTGTGGCTGTTGTTGTACTACTGTATGGATGAATCGACAGATCGTTTACGAATCGTATGGAGAAAAAGCTAGATAGAAACTAACCAAAAATGCTACGGTTTTGAACAAATCATGAAAGCAACAACCAACAAAACACCTGCAATACAGTTCCCATCTTACACACTGTCCAAGTAAGACGAAGAACACATATGCTGAGCACTACTGGAGAAGTAAGGGCGAATTCATAAGCGACATTCTCTTATGGACTCATACATATGGACGTGCCAATATTGGCCAATCTGTAATGAATTGCATAGTTAATCTCCGTGCAGACAGGGGATGCAGTCTAAGTGACCTGTAAGGAGCTATGGCCGGTTGGGAAGGATAGCAAGGGAATCTGGAAATTTGGTGATGATGATGATAAGAAATAGCAATATTTGCTATTTATTGCCATAACTGTTTTAAAGATTATATCACCTAAATGCTAATACTTGCGAGCTATACGCTCCTAAAGCTTCACTCTAATGTTTTGTAACACTCATCAAATCATTGCTGCTTTGATTTCATGACTAATAATATCTTACAGTTCATTAGATGTCTGCAGTCTTCATTTAAGGACTTTAGGTATCCCCAGAGAAAATGTATATATATAATAAAAAAAAAAAACACCACTCCGAATAAATATAAAACTCACAGCAATAAATGATCTAACGCGACCCTTTTTTGTTTACTCGCAGTTAAATGACAAAATTGTTTTAAACAATTCAATTTAGCATAAGTACGCAGTTTAGTTCTATTTGAGCCATAGATAGGTGCTACCACTCCGGGTCTGAGTGGATCCGGGATCAATGGCAGTAAAGGAGTGCTCTGAATTCCCTAAAGCTTCAGGATTAGTGGAGCCTCACCATCAGATTGCTTTGTATCATATCCTGGACATTCGTTGTGGGGGGTGATGCACTCAGAGTATTCTCCTGCCCAAGCCGACTGGGCTAGGAGACATTAGGTTTATAAGTCCCAAAAATTCAGTCTGAATTGTCCATCAAGACATATGTCGCAGTGGATAAAGTGTTGGTCTGAAAGTACTTCAGGGTGAAACCCCACCAAGCAGGTTCAATCCTAACAACAGTTATACAACAAAGAAGACACACTGTAGCTTGATACTGTTACCCTGTCATGTTTAAAGGAATTAGAACAATCTACCCTGGTGGATTAAGAGTTCAGTTTGAAGTTCCTTTTTGGCTCCAGAGTTTGACATGTAATACCTGAAGAAGGACAAAGGACATATCGGCCGAAATGTTGTGAATAAAACAAGTCATAGATCTAGTAATCGGCCGACTACAAGATAATATCACGTTGAAATGATACTCACTATTTGGAAAAAAATATTTTGAAAAAACAAACCCATAATGTTCTGCATTCCACGCCTTAATAGCAACTAAAATGGTGTGGCTGCTATCACTCAAAAATCCACCTTGCATCTGTTCAGTACTTCTAGCGCCTGCGCGGCGGTAGCTGTAAATCCGAGAGATCATTTTGCCGAATAAAGAGAGAGTTCTCGCATGTTGCTGCTAGTGCTGTATACACGCATTGAATTTTTCCAATAATGGACTGACTTGTAATGATCTTAGAAGTTTAGCCTGCTCTTTGGCCGTGGCGCCGCAAGTGTCATTAATAATATCCTGCAAAGTCTTTGTGAAGTGACATGAAAGAAAAGAAATAAGACGCCGCTATTGTTTTAATGTTTAGAAATTACGCGTGGGGGTCACGTTCTGTTCACTAGATTCGAATATTTGAAGAGTAATGTGCTAACCCACGTCCTTATGTTGAGAATATATTGTTTTATTGACTGCCTTTTATTATCTTTTGTATCTGTAATATCAGTTTTTGCTTCAGAAATTTATATGTGAGCATGTGTATATTAAATGAATTTATCACTATATTCCCATATACAAATATAAATATATTGACGCAGGCTTGCTTGAGTGATTTCTCTTAATATACAAACTATTTTTAATATATTAACCCTTGTTTAAACTACTCTAGTTGGTTCGTTGTATTTTATGACATATCATTATTGAATATCAAATCCTGTTTGTACACACACACACACACACACACACACACACACACATATATATATATATATATAATTTGTAAGCAAATTGCTTGAAGGTAACATTATTTTTGAACGAGATAGAGTTAATTTGTTTGCACATAGTTAAATGGATTCAAGTATTCCAATCCAACTAATAATTTTATTTAACATAATTAATTCGTTTACTCACAGTTAAATGGTTTCAAGTATTGTAAATGATTAAATATTTCTATTCGACCCATAGATGGGACCCAAACAGATACTGCCAATCTGGGTCTGAGTGAACCTGGGAGTTATGGTAATGAAGGGATTCTCCACATTTCCCAAAGCTATAGAGTCTTACCATCAGATGGTTGAGTGTCATGTTCAAGACACTCATTTAGTGGGATTGTTACTCATTTACAGGCATACCGTCGGCGTATTCTACTGCTCCAACTGATTGGACGGAGATTACACTGGTCTCCAAGGATTTTACTATTGGGGTTGGAAATGTATTAGAGACAGAACTGTGAATGCTGGTTACAAATCTATAGTACAAAAAGTTCCCAGCAAGTCAGGATGTTATTGATT
The DNA here is from genome assembly GCA_963585895.1 of Sepioteuthis lessoniana. Lineage (NCBI taxonomy): Eukaryota > Metazoa > Mollusca > Cephalopoda > Myopsida > Loliginidae > Sepioteuthis > Sepioteuthis lessoniana. The sequence goes on from OY757904.1 coordinate 105,057,658, forward strand.
GATTGCTTTTAACCATATTTACCTACCCCTCCGTTCGATCAGGATATGACACAAGGTCAATTTTTAAGCGGAGTTTAACAGGTTTGAATTCAGAGTTTTCATTCTCCTGGATTAGTTGCCTTCACCAAGGCTGAAGAACCTAGTCTGCCCTACTTTTTACCTATAGCTGGAGGGAGAATAATTGGATTCATACCTTTCCCAAGGGTATTAGTGCTATGTGATATGCAATCAATCACGTTCAGGATTTGAACATGTGTCGCAGTGTATATTTCCTACGACGATAACCATAACACCACGATTGATTGCTTTTAACGGCATGTCAACCTGTCCAGAAGTTAGGATATCGCATTCATTGAACGTTCATATTTACACTTCTTGTGTAGTTTTTATTGCGCATAGTCCGATCGAATATTAAACATTTTTAAACTGATCTATTTTACTCATTAGTGCAGCCCTAACTGGTACTACCACTCTGGGTCAGAGTGGACCTTAGAGTACAGATGATGAAGGAGCACTCCTCACTTCCCAGATCACCAGAAATGAAGCCTCACTATTAGATGCACGTTAGTATCATACCCAGGAGATTCTTTTTTTGAGGAGAGGTCTTATTTCTCGGCATTTGATACAATAATTGTATTTGCCCTCGATACAAATGACAAATTATGAATGTCAGATTTGAATGTATCATTAAAACCAACTCCTCAACTGAGGTCCTCCTTTATTCCCCTGTTGCTTAATTTAGATTCAACTTCAGTGCTACTAAAACTCACCAGAGCCCACAAGAAAAAATATTGCTAATGAAAATGTTTCTGTTATACGAAAAACCTCTGTGATATATATATATATATATATATATATATATATATATATATATATATATATATATATATATATATGTGAATATATATATATATATATATATATATATATATATAAACCAACCCATCCGCTCGAGCAGGATATGACACAAGGTCAATTTTTAAGCGGAGTTTAACAGGTTTGAATTCAGAGTTTTCTTTCTCCTTGACTAGTTGCCTTACCAAGGCTAAAGAAACCAGTCTGCCCTACTATTTACCCATAGCTGGAGGGAGAATAATTGGATTCATACCTTTCCCAAGGGTATTAGTGCTATGTGAAATGCAATCAGCCTCGTCCAGGTATTGAACTCGTATCGCCGTTTCCATTTCCTACCACGATAACTATTACACCACGTGCACCTATATATTCTTAAATTAAAAACCATCTAATTGTTTCATTATGAAACAAGTTTTTCAACATATGGTGAGTGCTCTCACATGAAGATGATGTTCATGCCGTTCCCAAGATTTGAACTTGGATCTATTATGGAGTCGTAATTTACTAAGCTTTTTGCATAGATGTGGCATAAGGCCATATGAATGGGGCATCCAGTGAGACTTTAACTTATTCGTGAAGGTTCGTTAATCTAAGTTGATTACCATTACATTTTTCTACATTAAATTTTAATTTCTAAATATCTTCCCAATAAGACAATTTTTTAGGTCTATCTGTGTTAATTTCATCCAGTGTTTGGTCATAAAGTATTTAATTTCATCTGTTTTAAGTATGTAACATTGTAGTAGAAAAAAATTCCTGATATGTTTTAGAAAAATAACTTTGCAGAAAAGTGGTAGAATCTAATCATTTATTTGCAATACTCTACCAGTTATGTTTTTATATTATCTTATGGAGTTAATATTGTTCTGTAAAATTAAGAGACAGAGTTAAAGAAGACTTCTATTGAAGACGTTTTCTTATTTTTCCGGTATGATCATCAACTGGGAGAAATAAAAAAAAATATTAAAAAAAAAAACTCTGAAAACTTGACAAACAGGAAAAGCCATAAAAAAAAAAACATTATACAAAAAAATTAAAAAGATAAACTTTAAAATATTGCTGTTTGGCTGAAAAGTTTGCAACAAGCGTCTTTTATAATTTCCAATAAAAAATAACGCCGCCATTTTTTCGCGATCAAATACTTTGAAGAAAATGAATCGACAGCCAACAGGCTTCCCAAAAAGATGAAAGAAAGTGAAACCAGAGAAATGAATTTGCTACACGGCTCCTGCTTCAATCTGCAGAGACAGTCATCAGTCTATTATGAATGGTTTCATCAAGGAGACAAAAAAACAAAAAAACAAAAACAAACAAACAAAAACGAAAAAACAAAAAAACAACGCTTGAAACAAGAAACAAGCTTCTCCCTAGAACTACTATGAATAAATCTATTTCACTTCCTTTTTTTTTTCCAATACTGTTGTTTATAATTTAGTTCTGGTCATTTTTCCTATATTTTTAGGTATTTTAAAAATATTCTATTCTTTGCGTTTTTTTTCCTCTTCCGTTTGTTTGCGATTTTGTTTCTGTTTGAAAGTCGAATTCATCTCATTCTCAATTCACCTCCACCCGTCATTTTCATCCTTCGAATCTTAATCTTTTTCCTCTTCATCTCCCATACCTTCTTTTTTTTCACACCTTCCTTTGTTACACACCTTCATTTCTTCATCTGTAGATTCTTTCGTGTTAATTCTCTCGTCTTTTCTTTCGGTTATTTTTCATCTTTCACGCCTTTCTTTCAGAACATCTTCATCTTTTAAATCTTTCCTTCATTCTTCTTCCTTTGTAGACTCTTTCGATTATTCATCTTTCACATCTATCTTTCTTTCCTCTTCATCTTTCATATCTTTCATTCTTTCTTCTTTATCTTTCATTTCTTTCTTTCATTTTTTCACATCTTCCTTTCATTCCTGTTCATTTGTCGATACTTTTGTGTTAATTCTCACTCTTTTCCTTATCTCAAATTACTTTTCGGGTTATTAGTTATCTTTCTTTCTCCTCTTTCTTTCTCTCTTTCTTTCTTTCTTTCTTTCTTTCTTTCTTTTCCTCAGCAGATACATTTGTGTTAATTCTCACAATTTTTCGATTTCTTATTTCTTTTCTCTCAGTTATTCTTCGTCTTTCACATCTCCCTCGTTTCATCTTCGTCTTGTTCTTCCCATCTCCTGACTTTCATCTACGTCTGCATCTTCTGATTATTATTGGTCTTCTAAAATCTTCTTTTTTAAAAAATTGTCTTTCTCTTTCCTTCTGTCTCTCTCTTTCTCTCTCCTCGTCTCTCTTTTTTTTTTTTCTTCCATCTTTTTTCTCTTTACTGATTTTCATCATGCTCTTCAACATTAAGACATTACTGAATCGAAAATCCCACAAGGTTTTATGAGAAATAGAAAATTAAACGAATACTTTGTGTTCTCGCTTTGGAAGTTTAGCGTTAAGATCCATGCTGTTTGAAATTGCTTCGTCACTAGCTTAGTGCTTTGACAAAAAAATTTCTTGGCCTTGCTTGATTCAAGAAATGAATAAATCTCTTTCATATCAACCGAAACTGACCTACTCATTTGACATCAGCTATACACCGAACAATTTTTAATCCTTGTTCGAGAGAGTCGAAGGTATTAACTTCTCTCTCCCTCTCCCTCTCTCTCTCTCTCTTTCTTTCTTTCTTTCTTTCTCCCCCCTCTCTCTCTTTCTTTCTTTCTTTCTTTCTTTCTCCCCCTCTCTATCTTTCTTTCTTTCTTTCTTTCTCCCCCTCTCTCTTTCTTTCTTTCTTTCTTTCTCCCCCCTCTCTCTTTCTTTCTTTCTTTCTCCCCCCTCTCTCTCTTTCTTTCTTTCTTTCTCCCCCCTCTCTCTCTTTCTCTCTTTCTTTCTTTCTTTCCCTGTCTCTTTCATTTCAATTATCTCTCTGCTTGCAAGCTTAAGCTAGCGCATTATTAAAGGCATGAATACAGAATTCAAACTCGCAACTTACACATACAAACTGATAAATACTTGAACAGAAATACTTGCTCACATATCAATACATATAGTGAAATAAGACGATGTGCGCTAAGCTTAACGGTGGGAAACGCAATCGACAGCTTGAGTTCAAATGCTGGGTACGTCGTCAACTTCATCTGCATGTGAAAGAACTCAGCATATGTAGAAGAAACTGTTGAGTAATGGAGCAATTGGATGGATTTTGGTTTAAGAAATATATATATATTGGAGGTGCTTTGTTTAAAAAAAAAATTAGTATTATTATTATTATTAAATTTATTAGTATTATTATTTTTCTGGACTTTGGTGAGTTATTTTAGCAACCATATGGATCCCTTTGTTATTTACCCTACTCCCCCCAAATCAAAGAAGTATTCGATGAATTGTATCATGGTCAAACCATGTTGACGTCGGTTTTAACGATTAAACGAAACGACCCCATGTGTCTACGTAAGCGTGAGACAACTAGCGAAAAAGGGACCAAAGAAACAAAAAATGACCATGCAATTCCTGTTTCTCGAAAGCTGTGGAATGGTCGAGAAGAATTCTACCGACCCGCGTGGATATAAAAGCCGGTCCCGTCATAGAAGAAGAAGAGAGTCGCTTCCGGTCAGCAGAGTAGAGCAATTCCTGGCCCGAGGGTCAGTGTCTGGATTTTTACCTGATCAAGTCGAAAAGAGACACACCAGTTTCTAGGAAGAATAAAAAAATCACCTTGGCGCCTCTGAATGTTCTAGCACCCCTTCTCTGCAGTAGTGACGTCACGGAACTCATTTGTATTTGGAAGAACTCACCATACGTGGAATCAATCGTGTGTAATAAAATTTTGTCGATGTATCCACTAAATATAGAAAAAAAAAATGTTTCTGGTCGATCCCTTTCAGGATTTTGATTGCGATAATCAATAATTTTTTATGGCCATTTTGTTAAAATAACTTTATTATTTGTCCCTCTTTAACCACATTCGCTTGAGTCTCATAGTTTAACGCGTGCGCATGGGTTTAACCACAAAACTTAAGTTCCCATAACTAATGTTACACAAAAATTAAATTACTCAGACCCACCCTCACGATAACTGTAACTGCCATAGAGTGGTAGGACGCCCCCAAACTAAGAGTCCTTAATATGACACTAAACTGCACAAGGCTTTATTTCTTGAAATCTGGGGAGTGTTAGGTACACCTTCATGGCCCTCCATCCCAGATCAATTCTGAACCTGAGTGGTAGAAGTTCTAATCCAATCTATGAGCCAAATAGAGCTGTTTGAAAATTATTCGTATTTGATTGGAATTCTTGATGCTACATAACTGTAAATTATTTGCATGAATAGAGTTACTAAAAACTATAATGGTTTAGTAAGCGTTTTAATTAATTACTTAAAACTATACATCTATGTGCAAACAAATGCCAATTATCAAATAGAACTGATTACTTGAAACCATATAATTATTAATGTTAGAAAGGAATACATGAAATTATACATATGTGCGCTAATAGTTTGTATTAAGTCGGAATACTTGATATCAAATAAGTATGTGCAAAAATTCTTAAGAAAGGCACAATACAAAAATGTAAATATAAATCTAAAATGAACGGAATTCTCTAACCTCTTGGCATAGAATAAGCCAAGATCGGTCGACATAACGGTAAAATCAATCAAACAATCTGACCCGCCTATTTGTAATTATGAAAGAAGTATTGCTGCAGGGTAGGAATCTCCGAGACAAAAGTCATCTCGTTTTTATTTATATTGCTGCGTTCTTTTCAAAGCCAAGAACATTACTGGTACATAACTCTTTTCACTATTCGAAGGCCCGACAAATAAGAATTTGTTTACATGCTGAACAGCATTCATTCGTTTGTGAACCAGTGAGCCTTAAGGCATGAACACACGGGGCAGTGGACATAGACCTTACGAATAAAGTGGCTCCAGGCTACCATATTGTTTATGAGATATCTCTCAGCAGATTGGAGACTGAAAGGTAGAGTCAGTCCTTGCGACTAATGTGCTGGACTGCAATCTCGAAGTAAGGGAGTTCGAACTTCAGTCGTACTGTTGCCTACACATTCGAACTAATAAACTTGAGAATGATTTGAAATCCTTAATACCCCAGCAACGAATTAAATAGTATCACTACTGTTTTCTTTGAAGGATAGATTTGACATTAAATAATCCATGAAGGTTGATATAATATTGTTGCATATTGACCTTTGATCGAGCCGTCAATTAGGGATTCTCTGCACAGAACGCACCGGTGAAAATAAGCGGAATCAGTCACGTGGTTGAACGGAAATGTGTTGATGTTATGAAATGATTTATGCAGACACTGGGAGTGTTAGTCTTGGAGTCTCAGCTTGGGGTCAGAAGAGGTTCGGCCAGTCACAGAGAGCGGTAGCGAGTGGTTGGGCGCCGAGCTTGAGCAGTAGCCCACAGCAGGTCTCCGGTTGAGTACCCCCGGACAAGAAGCAGGAGAAGTGCTAATTGGTGACTTGAAGATAACATAGTGAGGTATGGTCAAGAGAAGAAGTTATGGGTCAATATGGCAGTCTATATTCGTTTCCCTCCGTCCGTCTGTCTCTCTTACACCACAGAAGTTTTGATTCTAAGAAGAGTTATATTTTTATAACCAAGTGTTGTGGTTTTTTCTTTCATTACGGCCATAAAACACTATTAAACAAAGAAACTAAGCCAAATTGGAGACCACTCACTGAGTTGATTAAAAACTGATAAGTCATAATACATCTATCTGCAAAGTGTACTAATAAATTAAAATTCATATGTTGGATTTTCTCTGCTTTATACACCGCTGATATACACTTTCAACTTTAGAATTGAAGGACTGTGTACAATTCTACGGTTGAAAGTGTATATCAGTTGATATACACTGTACTGCGTATATCAGTTGATATGAGTTGATACACACAGTACTGCGTATATCAGTCGACATCAGTTGATATACACTGTACTGCGTATATCAGTTGATATGAGTTGATACACACAGTACTGCGTATATCAGTCGATATCAGTTGATATACACTGTACTGCGTATATCAGTTGATATGAGTTGATACACACAGTACTGCGTATATCAGTCGATATCAGTTGATATACACTGTACTGCGTATATCAGTTGATATGAGTTGATACACACAGTACTGCGTATATCAGTCGATATCAGTTGATATACACTGTACTGCGTATATCAGTTGATATGAGTTGATACACACAGTACTGCGTATATCAGTCGATATCAGTTGATATACACTGTACTGCGTATATCAGTTGATATGAGTTGATACACACAGTACTGCGTATATCAGTCGACATCAGTTGATATACACTGTACTGCGTATATCAGTTGATATGAGTTGATACACACAGTACTGCGTATATCAGTCGATATCAGTTGATATACACTGTACTGCGTATATCAGTTGATATGAGTTGATACACACAGTACTGCGTATATCAGTCGATATCAGTTGATATACACTGTACTGATATACGCCGAACTGCGTTGAAAAAGCAGTATAGCGACTATTTGTCTAGGAAGTTTGTGGATATCCCCAATACAAATTGCTGTTTGAATAAAACAATGTGTATAGTAAAACAACAAATACTGCATAACATCTCACACACCAAAACTACTGAGAGGAACAAGTTCTGATAGCCTCTTTATCGAACATAGGTTATATCAATCGTGGCAGTTCTTCAGAAACCAGTGGCACCCAGCACCTGTAGATACGTTTGCAATACTATGAATTATTCTTTTAAGAAATAAAGTTTGGTTTGTTCTTGAGCTATTTCTAACAGTAAAGGTGTTTATGCCAACATAAATTTACCTGGTGAGATAGTTTCTGAGTTAATAACAATGTACGTAAGTTACGCCAGTTGTAAAATGTTAAAAGTGTGAAAGCTTACAAACTGGGAAAATTATTTTGTTTTTCTCAATCAGTGGATTTGATTGAATTATTTGTGTTTTATGAATGTTTTTTATGCAATAAAAAAAACAAACTTCATATGTTTAAAAAAAGGTATGATTTTACAATTTGTTACCAGCCCTATCGACTGGGGGTGTAGAATACGCAGACTGTATCTCTGCAGAGGGGTAAAGCCTCCCAACGCGTGTCCTGATCTGACAATAAACAATCTGATTGTGAGGCTCCAGTAATGCTGGAGCTTTGGGGAATACAAAGTACTTTTCATTGCAACGCTTCTAGGTCAACTCTGGCCTGGAGTGGTGGGTCCTATCTATGGGTCAAATAGAACTGCTTGACATTTAAACTGAGAGCAAAAAAATGACTTATACTAAATTGAATTACTTGAAATATAACTGTTTGATTATTTTACTGTGTATAAACAAATGACAGATGTTTAATAACAGATATTTAATTGTTAAGGATACATAGCAATACTTGGAACCACTTAACTTTGTTGACTTATGTTTCCAAATCATATATATCTTGCATAAATATATAAACCGGATTTGGCCTTAAATATCCTACAATGGTTGATATGCAATAAAACCAAACCAAATCAAATTATTTGTGTCACTAGAAGCGTTGTCGAGTGAATACAAAAATCAATAAAATATCTACATATATTTCAAGTTCAGCGGGTTATTTGAACCTGTTCCAAAAAAAAAAAAACAAAACAAAAAAAAAACAAACAAAAAAAAAAAAAACTTTTGTAAACTTTTGATTGGTTACACCGTACGTGTTGGCCGATCAAACATATTGTTTTATTTCTGTTGCAAATTTATCTATGTATTTTTCGCAGATTATCCGGACTAAGTTTGTTCAAATCTAGAGAGGCTGATTATCATTATGACTACAAGCAGAAGGATAAAAAAGAAAGTATTGATTTGATAAAAAAAAAAACTTCTTTTACAGAGGTGTGCTTATTTTTAGACGGGTACATTTTCATATCTTGAGTTACGGAGGCGCTCATAGCGTTACAGTTATCGTCGCAGGAAAAGGATGCTTGACTTTTATTTCGCGTCAATACTCCCGGAAACAAATGAATCTATCTATAGATAAATGGAAGGGCAGACTTGGCTTTTTTTTTTTTTTACCTTGGTTAGGCAACCAGTGAAGAAGAAGAAAGACAATGAATTGAAACCGGCTTTATTCCGCTTTAAAATTGATCTTGTATCACATCCTGCATGTAGTATTGAAGTTTGGTAAATAAATGCAGTGTTTCCATTTCTGACCAACTAGAAGCGATGGACGATAGAGAAGGGTGGCAGGAGAGAATCAGTGAGATTTGCGCAGGTATCGCGAGATGATGATGATGATGAATAACTGCTTTAATTGCATAATGCTGCTCTAGAAATAATAAAATCCTTGTATCATTTTTAGAAGAACATTAGCATAAAAAATGTCAGGAGTGTACTTATCTAGGGGTTAGATCTATTTCCAAATGCTTACGTTAGTTAATCCTATAAAACAGTTTTTTTCTCTTTAAAAATTGGTTTTGTTGAAAATATCAATTGACAAGTTATCGACCTCGTGGAAATGTGATCTCTCTCTATCTCTCTCTCTGAGTCTCTCTGTCTGTCTGTCTCGGTCTGTCTCTGTCTCTGTCTCTCAGATAAAATGAATCGGGTATTCTTTTAAACTGTAGCTTTGTTAGTACTTTAGTATGGTTGCATCATTTGACCTCAAACGAAACGATTGGAGAAAAAGCAAAACAAATCCTGGAAGGAACAGCCCAATAAAATTATTGCTTTACTGCAATTTACCTTCCAAACAACCCAAGAAAAGCTAGCAAACAAATGCTGGGCACTGCTGGAGAAATAAGGATGGCCTGATGACCGACGTTTTCGTATGGATGTTGTATATTGACATACGGCCCGGCCGAGCAGTCAAAATAGGAAATGCACCCGTATAAATAACAGGTGCATTCGGTCGAGGAATAGCAGAGTATAACCTTGACCATGGATGGGTTGAATGAGTGCAATTTGTGACGTCCACAAGAAGAATGTGGACGTTGAACTATTATATAACTTAGAGTACAGGAAATTCAATCAGTTGGAGACAAGATGCTGTAGAGAAAGCCAGCACACAGCAGAGGGAGCCCTCAGGCCTCCGATTAATCAGTTGGGGATCAGACGAGCTGGAGAATAGATGCGGTAGAGAAAACCAGTAACCAGAGAGGCTGGACCCCAGGCCCCCGCTTGAGCAGCCCAGGAGAACGGGAAAGAAATGCTGATGGCCATAAGAGTGGGGGTTAATATGTTGCAGTTCTGTTCGGTCTCCAACTCCCTATCACACACAACCCTTTCAAATAAAGGGAGAGGTATATTTTTCCAAAGAACTGTGTCGCTCGTCTTTATTGTGTCGTCGTTATGTTTATGCATGCATTTGCATGTGAGTATACAACATGGAGTCCTACACATGGATACATCAGTTTTGGCTGAACAGTAAAAACATTAATTCATAAGCTCTGTGTAGACACTGGGTGTCATCTAGAGAACTTGTAAAGTGCAGCGGTTGATAGGGACGGATGAAGAGAGAGATAGAGAGAGAGAGAGAGAGAGAGAGAGGGAATCTGCGCTTTTGACATGTCTTGATGATGATAGGGATTCCAGTGAAGCGTAGTTGTGTACTGATTTGCCCAGAGCCTCCAATTCTAGTATGAAGTCCCAGCACGTGGAACTCATTTTTCTAGCTTCTCATTCTTTTCCCTTAGGGCTGCAAACAACTTATATGACAGTTGCTTGATTTCACAAGCCACAAAAATCTAAGTAAACTTAAACATTTTATAAGATTTCCATTACATTGTTCTACTCATGCCAATGGGAACCTTATGTATCAACCTGATAATTTGCTACTTTATTCGTTCGTATTTACATCATTTGTTTTCTTTTAATTATGTCACAGCCATTGCCCTCCTGCTCTCGGGAAAGTAAGAATCCATTTCCTCATCTCCCAGCTGTGGGTAAATAAAAAAAACAAGCTTAACTCATTAGCTGTGCTACAGTTGGGGTTTGGTTTAATTTCTTTGTTTAATGCCATATCATCCTTCCAGTGTTATTCAGTACCAAAGCCATGTGTGTAGAATGACATTAGTGGTTCTAGTTAAACCATAACTTGGAGATAAGAAGGTTCATACCGTTTTCAAGAGTGTTAGTCTGAAAGTGAACATAATAGCGCGATTGGAGTTCGAACTCGCTTACTGCGATTACGCAGTTTAGCATGTTAGCTTCTACGCCGAAGGGATTCTCACGTAACCGGTCTCAGAGAAGAAAAAATCTTAATTCAAATCAGTTTCACTCTGTTTAAAATGTGACCCTGTGTCACATAGCTTTCTTAAAAGGAAATGCCTAAATAAAATAAAATTTAAAGAACCAACTGAAGCACATATTTACGTTAGGGAAGAGATCAATATTTGGTTGATTGGTTTGGCTGTGTTTTATAGCATAAAAACACTTGCAGATTATTAAATGACAAAAATCTGATCTAATGTAAACCTAATTATATCTAATAATTATCAACTCTCGGTACACAGTTAAATGATTTCAAATATTGATATATAACATTAGTACATTCTATTTATCAACTATTCCTATTTAATACAAACGATTTTCACATAGCTATACAGTTTCAAATATTGAACAGTACTGATTGATCCATAGATGGGACTCTAGCAGGTATTACCACTCCGAATCAAATTTAACTTAGGAGTAATGGCAATGAAGGGTTACGCCACTTTGTTCAATCATCCAGGACTGTAGACTTACCATCAGATGGTTTAGCGTCATACCCAGGATACACGTTAGCGGGTTGTCTCAATGAAGAGGTTCATTCAGTGTATTCTACAGCCCCAGTCAACAGGACGATTAATAAATAGATCCTAGCTGATTATAATGACAATAAAACAGCTACTTAGTACTGACAGTAAGCCTGTAAGTATTGTTTTCGTCAGAGTTAAATAATAGGAAACTACTGGATGTATACTGTCTTTGAATTTTTGAAAAAAAAATACCCAAACAAACTTTTCAGACACTTTGGAGGCGTTTTTAAACGATACAATTTTTGTTAAATTTAATAATTGTTCAACAAATCTGGCTAATTGTACTGAATTCAAATTTCTAAACATGAAACGAAAAACAAATTATTTCTACCATAATTAATCAAATTAAATTAAACATTACTAATTAGATTGATATATAATTTTTCAAACATAAGATGTAAAAGGATTGCATGACATGATTACTTAATCAAAACTAAAGATCTGGACAAAAAAGAAGAATATTTAAATCAATGATCTTTTAAGCGGCAAATTATAAATATCTATCTACAGAATTCAGTGAAGTTTTTTTTTGTACAGAACTATGTTAATTTCATAAGATTATTCACAATATATATTTAGTAAATCTGTTTTGTTTGATACAAAATGAAACCAAAAACATTTTAAGGACCTGCCGGAAGCGATGAACGATAGGGAGGGGTGGCGAGAGAGGGTCAGGGATATCCGTGCTGATGGCATGACAAGATAATGATGATGAGATGGTGAAGTTTTGCTTAATGACATATCATCTTCGTGGGGTTTTTAAATGCTAACGATATCCTTGCAGAAAGAAAAGTAGTGGTACTATTCAAACTCTAGCCGATGTTATAAGGGAGTTTATACTTTTCTTAAGGGCAATAACACAAAAGTGAACCTAATAACATCACCGGAGATCGAACTCGCTCACTTAGATATCACCAGCCAACACGTTAGCCACGAAACCACTTCTTTTCTTTAATAAATATATATGACTTTGACGTATCTCCTGTAAATATGATTGTTCGATAAGTATTGAGGAGATATAACCAGAAGAAATATTAACACCGATGTCTGGTCAAATCTCTGATGAAACCTGATACACTTGAGGGTTCCTTGCCTTGACCACCCAGCCAAATGGTCGCAGTCAAAATCAATAACCCCTACCACCATCACACAAACCTACTCATGTTTTCGTCGCTTTTCTTTTCTTATCTGTTTCATGTCTTTTGACCTTTTCCATTCCTTTACATATTTTACGTTTTCACCATTATTTTATCTAATTCCTCAATTTCTAAAATGTAAATTTTTAATTTGAAGAAGTCCTTCCTTGAATAAAGGACGAAATAATAGTACTAAACCTGTTATAAATATTTGGTTTATTTATTTTCCCACTTGTTTTTATCTTAACCAGAAGTGTACAGCACCTCCTAGTTTATAGTTACCGTTATTATTTGAAAGATTTTAGTGTAAATTTTTAATCGATAAAAATTGCGAAATAGCATTTTAAAAAATTAAGAAATGAATTTTTTGATATGTGACAGTTCGTCTGGCCATGTCTGCGATTCTTGGCTTTGATCTCATACCCGTCAGAAACGAGTACTTCATTTAATGTTAGATTAAGTAGTATAGAGTAAGATTGATTGATTTTAACGGCATGCTAACTCGTCTAGGGTTATTTCATATCAAGATGTTAAGAAATAGCATTTATTGTGCGTTAATATTTACATTTTTTGTGTAGTTGTTTCTGAAGTGGATTTTATACAAGCCCCAACTGAATACGAATAGTTTAAAAATAGATCTACAAGGGTCAGTTGAAAAGTTCATGACTAAGTTACTCTCCTGGAATGCGACCAAACGAGGTTTAGTTTTCAACATAGTCCACCGGCCAGTTCACGCTCTTCTTCCATTCGTGTCGATCTACATTAATATGACCAGCCCAGATGGCTGGGGCGGTTGAATACAGCAATTGCATCTCTACAGAGGGGCAAGGGTCCCGGATATGACATCAAATAATTAATGGCAAGGCTCCAGTCAGTGGAGCTCAGAGGAATATGGAGTACCATTTTATAGCCATTGCTCCCAGGTCCACTCTGGCGTAGAGTGGTACAACCTGTAAGGTAAAATAGTACAGTTTGACAATTAAACTGAGTGCAAAGAAATAACTTATTCCGAATTGAATTGTTTGAAATAGAACTGTTTGATCATTTAATTCTGTAAACAAATGGCTATTTCATTGAATTGTCTGTGATACATAGCAATACTTGAAACCATTTGACACAGCAAAAAATGATGAATAGTAAATAGAAATATTCGTGTTAGATAGAAAGAAATACCTGAAACCATTTAACTGTGTACTACAGAATGAGTTCAGGCTCGTTTAAAAATGTATCTACAAAGTCAGTTTACATTTGCATTTATTATATGTCAAAACGGCATTTAATAACCAACAGTGGATGATATGCCATAAAACTCAACCAAACCTCAGAACTTTAATATAACATCATTATATTAACTCTTCAACCAATAAGCTTTTTAGCTCAAGCTCAAATTTGATCTGTTAATGAGAACTTAACCGGAACTTCCACTTTGTGCCAAAGTGATTCTGGGACTAATGTCAATGACTCCACACGCTCCAGATCTGTAGAATCACATACTAACAGATGCAGCTTTGTGTCATATCCAGAATATCCAGTTTTGGGAAAGAGATGGTCTTATTTCCTGCAGGAGTTCAGTGAGTGTATTCTAAGGCTCGCTATCAAGTTTCAATCAGGATTGTCAACCTGAAAAATAAAATCAAGTCAATCTCCTTCACTTTCTTAACCAGCCTGCCTCGTATAGTAAATCCGCGCAAGAACATGAAGTTCCTTTCTCATATCGGCACACACGCAAATTTATTCCTTGTACAAGATTTTAATTTGTTTCAGCTCAAATCGTATAAAAATGACTGGCGATGTTGTGATCGATATCCCATTGATGTCACGTGCTGATCTAAATTTGGAAATGCGAGTTTCTCAGACATCAATTTCCTTTCTCTTCGAATCAACCAGCCAGTTAATGTTGACTATGCATCAGCCTTACACTTGCACCATCCTCCAGCAAACGAAACAAACAAGAAACTAATTTATTCTTTTTTGGCTTTCTTTCTTTTTGTAAATTCAATTGATTTGTTAAAATCACACTTGTAACATAATCTTTGATAAAATCTATATGACTTCATTGGGTTCTTAATATTTAATCTATGGGTAAATCATGGTTTCTAATAATGTCACTCGTGAGAGAAAAAAACTTTAAGAATTGCAATGAGTTAAGATAAATCTTAATGTGTTAATATATAATTTTTACAAGGAATTTAATTATCTACTCTTCTCATTACAATATCGATTTCTATCTATCACGATCATTATTGTCATCATCATCTTCAAGGCGTGGTGACTGCAACGGATTCCCTCGACTCTCTCACACCATCTGTCCCTATTAGCCATCGCTCGAGGTAAGTCCTCTTGACGACATTCAGTGTCCACACAGAGCGGTTCAATGTAAATTTTTGCTAGTCGGCTAACACTTGTATGTCCATGTGTAGTAGTCCAAAAAAAAAGAATGTCGCTTATGAGTTCGTCTTTACTTCTCCAAAAGTATCCAGCGTTTTTTGCACATCTTTCTTGAATCTTCGCAAGATGGGAGGTAAATGGCTGTACAGCTGCTGATTTGTAGATTGCTGCTTCCACGAACTGGTTAAAACTGGACGAAGCACGCTTGTTTAATTCTCATCAACCCTTTTCTCCTTGCGTTTTATTAGATTTTAAATGGTGCAACTATACAGTCCTACTGACAGCTTCAAAGTAAAGATAAAGCAAATAATTCAAGCAAAGAAACTGTTTATATTATTATGATGTTTAAGAAACGCGAAACCAATTGTTTGCTCATCCAGTGGTGTAATTAATTTTTTGATATTGTCGCCGGAGTCTTCGAGGGCGACACAATGGTACCATTTATTATCTATACTAATATATTGAAGTTTATAGGGGGTGTCCTTGTAGTGTAATGGTTAAAGCGATGGACTGCGGAATCGTAGTAAACGAGTTCGTACTCCAGTCGCGTTCACTTTCGGGCAAATACTCTTGGGAAAGGTATGAACCCCCTTATCCTCCCAGCTATGGGTTATATAGTACCACTACTGTTCTTCTAGGAGAATGGATTTGGCATTAAATGACCTACTGAGGTTGATATGCCATTAAACGAAGAAACCAAACCAAACATTAAGTTTATATGTATATCTGTAAGAGGATCATTGTTAAACGAAAAATTGAATGTGTAGCGCTGTCACCGATGACTGTAATGTCGGTGAAGTCATTTAGGGAGGAAGTAATTTAGGGAGGAAAAATGCAACTAGATTTAACGTTAGGTACTTTGTTGTATGATCTTTTTTCTCTCTCTGAGGACGTGGAGGCCGAACGAAATGGATAACAGACATCACTGGCTTCTTTATTCTTTAAAGGAAGATTATTTTCTTGTATCCTTGATTCGTTCATAGTTTTCTGTTTCTAGTTTTCCGTTCGTCTCCTCACATTCACCAAAAAAGGAAAAAGAGACTTAATCTAGCGATCCGTATACATATATATATATATATATGGAATTCTATAAATATTGCCAGTAGCTAAAGACATTTAAGTACTTTAGCACTGGTTTGAAAATTAATTCTATTAAGTGTTGGTTGCATGTTTCTAATATGGAGTGCTTCAACACTTTTTCATCGGATCTATAATTGTAGTGCATTTAGTTACGATAAAAAAAGTTTGATATATGTTTGTTGACTGGATGGAGTAGTCAAAGTGCTGTTATATTTATGAGCTGCTGGATCATAGAGTTTAAAATATGTATATTTAGGCAGCATTTCTTCGTTAATGAAAATTTCATTAAACATAATAGACATTTTATGTCTACATGTTTTCTTCTGGATCCGTTCGAATACTTTCATCGTATTCGGGGGGAATTGATTAATGTATTGTCCATAGTAGTATGTATCCCTAGTACTTTCAGGGGAGGATCTATTACAAAAGTGATGTAACTTTTGTTTTAGCATATTACTACTGTGTAAGGGCGTCTTTGCCGTTGAAGATTAATGGCGTTTTAAATCGAATTCTATAACAGCACTTTGACTACTCCATCCAGTCAACAAACATATATCAAACTTTTTTTATCGTAACCAAATGCACTACAATTAAAGATCCGATGAAAAAGTGTTGAAGCACTACATATTAGAAACATGCAACCAACACTTAATAGAATCAATTTTCAAACCAGTGCTAATGTACTTAAATGTTATTATCTACTGGCACTAATTATAGAATTCGATTTAAAAGCAAACGCCATTAATCTTCAAAGGCGGTGCTTGTGGTGTAATGGTTATCGTCGTAGGAAATGGACACGAGTTCAAATCCTGGACGAGACTGATTGCATTTCACATAGCACTAATACCCTTGGGAAAGGTATGAATCCAATTATTCTCCCTCCAGCTATGGGTAAATAGACTACATTCTACAGCCTTGGTAAGGCAACTAGTCTACGATAAGGGAAACTCTGAATTCAAACCTATTAAACTCTGCTTAAAAATTGACTTTGTGTCACATCCTGTCCGAGCGGAGGGTTTGGTAAATATGGGAAGACATCAGTCTTTCAAAGATTGCAACTATTATGCACCGACCTTTCGCAATATTTGACTGGGATTTTTTTTGCAATTGTTGTTTACTCCACAAGATAAGCGTAAGTAGAATTTTATGGGCGTCGTTACTTTTTCCATATCTTACAATGAAAGCTGTTACGTCATCAGCGCGTCGAGGTCA
The DNA here is from genome assembly GCA_963585895.1 of Sepioteuthis lessoniana. Classification (NCBI taxonomy): domain Eukaryota; kingdom Metazoa; phylum Mollusca; class Cephalopoda; order Myopsida; family Loliginidae; genus Sepioteuthis; species Sepioteuthis lessoniana. The sequence goes on from OY757904.1 coordinate 105,075,103, forward strand.
TTTGAGGTCAGCGGAAGTGATCAAATTAGAAAATATGTCACCCTTTCAGTCCGAAACAGAGTAATACAGAATTTTTTTATTTGATTAGTTTTATAATTCTAACGCCATATCAAGACCTAATGAATTATTTTCATGACAAAATTTGATTTATTTGTACATATTTAATTGTAATCATTACTATATTTTCAATGTTGGTTTGCCTGCGCTGTAAGCTGTGGCTGTTTAATACGCCAATTGCACCACTGAAGAGAGTAAGAACCCCTCATCACGAACAATTGTCCTGGATAAGACACGAAACCTTCTGATGTTGAGGTTACAGTCCTATAGCTTTGTGTAATGTGGACTAACTCTTCATTTCCCAGTTCCACTCTGACTCCAGGGAGTAGTACCTGTTTGTGTCCCATCTATAAGTCATATAGTATTATTCAATGTGCCCGAACAAGTGATTTATGTTGAATATAGTTCTTAGTATTAGATCGCAACACTTGGATCCATCTAAACTGTGTGCAAACAAGTGATTAATATTTAATAAACTTATTCGTATTTGCAGTTCTTGGAAACTTTTAACTGTGCGAACGAATGAATTATGTTGAATAGAATTATTAGTTTTAGATAGTAATACTTGAAACCATTTAGTGTTCGGGTTATGATATTAAACTGCCTCTGATGGTGAGGCTCCAGTTTCGTAGTTTAGGGAATGTGAAGTGACCCGTCATTACCATTACTATCAGGTCCACTCGGTTGTACTTGTTAGGGTCCTATCTATGGGTCTAATAGAACTGCTTCAATCTTTTTTAGGGATAATCATTTATTATTGGGATTCATATAGATGTGTGTAAGTTGTTCGTATTAAATAGCAACACTTGATAAATACGATTACTAAAGTTAAGTAGCAATACTTGAAACCATTTAACTATAGGCAAACAAAGTATTAATATTATATAGAATTATTAGTATTAGATAGCAATAATTGAAACAATTTAAAATTATCAATGTTAACAATACTTGAAACCATTTAACTGAAGGCAAACAAATAAGTTCTGGCTTGTTTGAAAACAAACTTAGCCAGAAAACATTCTCTTACAAATCATATGTATAAACAGGGTTTGTCAGTAAATAATTATAAAAGGTTGATATGCCATTAAACCAAATAACGTTATCAGTTCCTGTAATAAACTAACAAAAGGGAAATAACCTCTGATGCCACTGGGGTTACGGCCCCTACCACATCCGGGGGATTTGGTCAATAAAGGAATGTACCAGGCATCGCAGCATATGTTCATTTTCCCTCTGTCTTTAATCACCATCCATCTTATCGATTCATCTTGGTAATAGTCCATACCTAGTAAGTATCCATTACCTCAGATATAAAGATTTTACAGTTCCATTGGATTTTTTTGAAACCTACACTCATCTTATTTGTATATAATCATTTTTGCACACAATTATATGGTTTCATGAATTTATATCTAATACTAAAATTCAAGATTTCAAGCAATTATTCTCTATCTATTTTCATGCCCTTTTGTGATCGTTGGCATATAGATTTCCTCCAAGTGGCTAGACATCCGGTATAAGTAGAGAGCCTCAAAGAGCGTATTGAGAACCATGAAGAATGGGTAAGAGTTTAGAGAAAGACAACGTTTTTGAGTGAGGGGACAGTAAGACACAGAGGGTGAGACAGATCGCAGCTTAAAAAATGAACTAGATCTCTTTGTATAGTTGAAAGTTCATTCAAGAATGATTGAAAAGTTTCTGCAAGTTTTATTAATGCCAAGCTCAAATTTGTGGAGCCTTAGATGCACGGGCCGACGGACGGACATTTACTGAATTATTATCATTTTTTGCACTGCCATTCTGAATCTATGCTGAACGTTCATATGATTTAAAAAAATATATTTCTTCCATTTCGGTCAATTCGTCAGCGAAAACTTAGCTGTTCACTTCGCAATTTTAAACCCTACTCACACATATATAGTCCTTTATTGTGCCCGGAAATATCCGTTTATCTGTCCCCTGATCAAAGTCTGATGCTAGATGTCGGAAGAAGTTTACGAGAAAGGCTCGTTGCCAATGGGAATAAAAAAGACGTAAAAGGCTAGCGCGATGAATTTCTCTTCTATTTTGCCAAAAAAATGTATCCGATGGTGAAGCTTCAGTTTAGGAGATCGGAGAACCGTGGATAAACTTTGATTTCCATTACTCCCAGGGAAACTGTGAGTATTTGTACTTATTAGGGTCCAATATTATGGTCGAATAAAATACACAAAAATATTTATATGAATGTACATCGAACTCTATTCCCTAAACTATGGGCATAAAAATAACCTTAGATAGGTTAACGTGCCATTAAAATCAATCAAAATCATCAGTATTTTACCTTGTAAGTAAAGTAAATTTGGCGACCTTGATCGAGGGTGACCCGAAAGCTCCCTTTTTAATAGCTACTACAACGAGGTGAGGGGAAGGCGTTACTATATTCCCAGGATTGCTCCACTTTACCCTTGATCCTAACATTATAGTGCTGAGCAAGGTGGTATTAAGTACCATCTTTTGAGTCTTTGATATGATTCGACCTGGGATTGAAACCCTATCTCCTGGACCATTGGTGAACACTCTACTCATTAGGCCAATGACTTTCATATTATTTCATTTGAAATCATTGCAACATAATCTTTAGTATATATAGAAATCAAAGAAAGAAGTTGCTTCTTTTATAAGCTATTTCGTATTCTGTTAGTATGAATAACAAAGTAATATATAATGATTACGCTAAACTTTGATAAAAATGAAGTCCTTTATTTTTATTTTTTTTACTAACGATCACCTAAAGATCATATGTTATATTTGTAAGTGCTGCTAGTTGAGATAAATTACGAACAATCATTTAGCAATAATACTATCGTATTATATTAACCGTAAGGTAACTTACAATTACTTGTATTATATTAGTATGCAGAACATACAAGAATAACTAAATAATAATGACCTACAAGATCAGTACAAAGCCAGAACTCTCTAGTCACCAGTGATAACTGAATTCACTAACAATAAACCATTTGTCTGGCTCGTTAAACATTACGCCATACGAAGTGCGTAAGTAATTAAGCTTAAATTTTCCCACATATATTTCCTGGATATATACTAAAAATACGACTAACATCTCAATAACTGTCAAAAATATACCCTTAAAATGTTAACCTTAGTCTCTCATGTGCGAGACGTGGTATTTTTTTACCCTGAGGTACTACTCATATACCCTCGGGTAAGACTGAAAATAGCCCTTGATCACAGCAGTGACTGTTAGGTGGGCAGCCAGATACTCTGATCTATAACTGGTGCAATGACCGAAGAGTTGTTACTGGACTGAAATCCTCCAACTAGTCCCCGCCTCGTTCGTTCCTTGCCATATTCAGTTTGACGACAAGAACAGAATTTCCAATCTAAAGATGTGAACCCGACTGAGAGAGAAGAATATATAATACTTTCTGTGTTGGGAAGCCTATACTGTTTAATGGCCGAATTGAAACTTATTGTCAAAGAACTAAAGACACATTTAAGAAAACTTTGTTTACAAGAAAATCTGACATTTAAACTATGAACAACTTTGTACAAATTTGCCAAATGAATCGTTGTTTAATGGTTATCGTCTTGGCTATGAAAGTTTAAATCTTCGACGAGGTTTTTGCTTTTCACTTCATATTAATATCCTTGAGAAAATCTATGCTCTTCCCTCTAACCAGCGATGGATGAATATTCAAGCATTGGAAAAACAACTGGTCAATGGTAATTTAAACCAGCTTAACTTCGCTCAAAATTTGACTTTGTGTCATGCCCTGCTTATGGCAGTGGGATTGAATAAGGAAAAAAAATTCTCTGGAGGAAAAAAAGCATAATGGTTATTATCTTCGAACCTTGATTTGGCTATCTGAGTTCAAAAACAATTGCGTTTCAATTCGCAATTTTATCCTTGGAAAATAAAATAATCAGTTCTCGTCTGGCAGCTTTGGGTAAAGAGTAGAATAGAGTGGATTTTTTAGGTTTGGTATAGCAACTGCTCATGTAGAATTCAACCCATGATAACTCCCTTTAAGAATTGACCGTGTGTCATATCCTATTTGATGGATACAAATTTAGTTAAAATCTAATTAATATATATCTAATTAATTAATACATATTCAATTAATAAAAATAATATATATCTAATTAGTATATATATATATATATATATATATATATATATATATATATATATATATATGTACAAGATATGTAAATATAAAATATACATCTACAAAAATATAAAATATGTAAATATATATATAAAATAATATATATTATTGATAATAATAATAATAATAATTTACTCAATCAAATAATTAATTAATTAATTAAATAAAATAAGAACCAATAATTTAATCAATCAATATATATCAAATCAATATATATATATATATATATATATATATATATATATATATATATATATATTGTAGTTAATTAATATATATCTAATTAATAATAATTAAAGAAATGAAAAACTTAACTTTTTTTAGATTGCTTTTATTAAAGATTGCATTGTGATATAAAATTCTGAAATCGAAGTTAGCGATAGTAATTGATCATTCAACAAGGTCTTGAAAGACCACTGTTGATGGTTTAAGGTCGCAGGTTCCCTACTCCTGCTCTGATCCAATCTAGGAGGCTGAGTGAAAATGGTATAATCTTATAATGAATTTGCTCGGTATGCTTTTATAAAAAATGTTTTTCAGGGGACACAGGCGATTCATTTTCTTGTAACAAATCGAAATCGTTATTTTTCAGAAAGCATTTTGCCGTCCCATATTTGAGAACAGTTAATCTCTGTTTCTGTGTTCAACGAAAGTCTGTCGGATAAAAAAAAAAAAAAAGAAAAGAAAAGAAAAAAAACGTAGCAACACTTGTCTGATAAAATTGCTTTTAGAGTGTCAGGAACTGAAACTATTTTAAAAGGGTAAAGAATAGCAAATAAAAACACAGCAAAATCTAGGGAATGAAAAACTGAGGCCGTGACCAAATTCAATTCACCAGTACATATTGATTCATAGAAACACCAGGGTGTAATAAAGGACATCGGAGAAGTCATTTTATTTTTCATTGCTTCCCTATCTCATTTTATCTATTTGTTTTTTTTTTTCTTAACTATTTGCTTATTTTTTATAGGTCTACTTTTTTCTTTATCTATGCGGAGGTCTGTAATAAAAAAAGCTTCAACGTGATTCTTTTAATTTAAGACGACCCGTCACCTCAGTGGGTTCCTTCTTAGTAGCGGTCCATAATGATATTAATTATTCGATTTTGGAGTGGGTGAAGGATTCAGATTAAAACTTTCTAGTTATCTCTGTAATATTGGGAATTTCAATGATTAAAATATGGTATTAAGCGCAATGGCTCGGGAGACCGGAGTTCAATCTTAGGTCGAGCCATACCAAAGACTCGAAAAGTGGTACTTGATACTTCCTTGCTTCGCACTCAGTATTATTAGGTACGGTTCAATCGTAAGGTGGAGCAATCCAGGGAAAAGAGTAGTGCCCTCTCCTACACCTCGGTGTAGTCGCTTTTGGAAAGAGAGCCTTCGGGTAGCCCTCGACTACGGTCGCCAACTTTACTTACAAAGCACAAACGTAGATCCTCGTAGAATTATAATCGGCCTTTGAAAGGAAAATTGCTTCTTTCTCTTACGTGTATTGAACTAATATAAATCCCTTTATGATAACTAGGTTGCGGTTACATATATGAATAAAGCAAGATTTTGTAATATAAGCAATATCAATCATTATAAAGACATTCCAGACAACTTTTTAAAGAAAAGTTAATTTTCATTTAAACTACCGATGTCAAATTCTATTATTTCCAGTGGAAAATAATATGATCAGAGGAATGTAATTATGATTCTTTTTATTATGAAAACACTAAATAATTGAAAAATTTTATTTGGTTTGGGTTTAATGGTCTTCTTTGTTTAATAGTATTTCAACCTTCGTGGATTATTCAATGCCAAATCTATCCTGGTTGAAGAACAGTAGTGGTAATATCTAATTCATAGCTGGAGGGTTTCAATATTTTCCCAAGGGTATTAGTCCGAAAGTGAACGTAACCACCCGACTGGAGTTCAATCTTTATACAATTTTGCAGTTAAGATGTTAAGCACATTACACACTTCGCAATGGGAACTTCTTGAAAAATGTTTTTGCTGTCTGCACCCCCACACACACACGCGTGCGCAAACGCACTCACACACAAGCGTATATAAATACTGAGAGAGAGGGATAGAGAGAGAGAGAGAGAGAGAGAGAGAGAGAGTGTGTGTGTGAGTGTGGATGTGTGTGTGTGTGTGTGTGTGTGTGAAAATACATATAAATTGTTTAAACGAGTTGATTAAAGATCTCTGAATTTTCTTTTTTATGATCTTATGATTTTTTCTCGAGATTTATGATCGAAAGCGCCTGGGAACAGAACCTAGAGTAATTCCTCTATCAAGGGGATTCTGATACAAAGAGACAAATGAGAGAGAGAGAGAGAGAGAGAGAGAGAGAGAGAGAGAGAGAGAGGGAGAGCATAATGACATCATTGATAAAGAAAGTTCCATGGCTTTTAACCAAAGCCGATCGAAGCAATAACTTGCTGACAAGATATAAATTATATATATATATATATATATATATATATATATATATATATATATATAAGTATTATTCGGTCTAGTTAAACTGGAGTTGGGAGTAATTCCATCAGGACAAAAAAACTATTCAACAGTGAACATTTAAATTTTCCTGGTAAAAAGCTCGATGTAACTGGCATTATATATCTATATATATATATATATATATATATATATATATATAGGTTTGGTTTGGTTGGTTTTATGGCATATCAACCTTTGTAGGTTATTTAACGCCAAATCCATTTTATGTAAATAATCTGTTCTATTGAAAATAGTTCAGTTTAGCATAAGTACACAGTTTAATTGTCAAAAACATTTCTATTTCAAACTATTCAAGCAGTTATATGTAACAATTCAGTTAAGTGTAAATACAGTTTTAATGTCGAAAAACAGTTCTATTTCAAATAATCCAGTTAAGCATAAGCACGCAGTTCAAGTGTAAGTACGGTTTAATTGTCAAAAACGTTTCTATTTCAAGCTATTCAGTTTACTCAAACAATTCATTTTAGCATAAGTATGCTGTTATTTCTATTTAACCCATAGATAGTGCTACCACTCCGGGCCAGAGTGGACCTGGGAGCGATGACAATGAAGGGGTAATCCGCATTCTCCAACGCTCCAGCATTGCTGGAACCTCACCATCAGATTGTTTAGTATCATATCCAGGACACTCGGTAGGGGTGTCTTACCCCACTGCAGAGGTGCAGTCAGTGTATTCTACAGCCCCAGCCGACTGGGCAATACACAGATTTAAATGTCAGACAGTTTTATTTCAGATAATTCAGTTCAGCATAAGTGCACAGTTTAGACGTCAAAAACAGTTCTATTTCGAGCAATTCAGTTCAGCACTAGTACGCAGTTCCAATGTCAAAACAGTTCTATTTTAAACAATTCAGTTTAGCATAAATACACAGTTTAAATGCAAAAATCAGTATAGTGATAGAAGCACGGTTTTGTTCTATTTAACCCATAGATAGGACCCTTATCAGGTGCTACCACTCCGGGCCAGAGTGGACCTGAGAGCGATGGCAATGAAGGGGTACTCTGCATTCCCCAAAGCTCCAGCATTGCTGAAACCTCACCATCAGATTGTTTAGTGTCATATCCAGGACACTCGTTGGGGGGGGTCTTACCCCTCTGCAGAGAAGCAATCGGTGTATTCTACAGCCCCAGCCGACTGGGCAAATATATATATATACATACATATATATATATATATATATATATATATATATATATATATATATATATATATAATGTTATTTTTAGTTTAAGAATAGTTGCAATTCTGTTTCTGGTGAAATAGTACTGAGCTCCACTCATATTCCTCACGCTTTACCTGTTTTTTTTCTTATTTCTTGAACTGGAGAGTCATCTCATGAGTATGGTATCATATGAACGATATTTAGGGAATATGGTGGCCGAGCTTCATAACGTATCAAAATAATGAGTTTTATAGACGCTTCGATCAATGGAAAACTCACTGGAATAAAGTATTAAATTCTAAGGGACACTTTCTAGAAGGAAGTTGGTGTGTTATTCATTGTATAGCTTCAGAGTTGTTACTGCTGAAAATTCTTCGTATTCACAAGATTCTTCAGAATGCTTTCATAGCGACCAATCTGTTGCCTTATTCATATTTGCCATATTTAAAAAATATATACGCTCATTTAGATTGTTCTTCATCTTTACTTTATCATCTACCAAGATGGCGACATTCATTCTCCGACAATTATTTTTCTTCACTTGCCTTATGAGTTGAGTGTTCGCCAATGGTCCGAATCTGAACCAATAAATTTGATGTTAATTACCAACTGGTCCGATTAACCAAACCAAGAATATAAAACCGATATTTAGCTAAAAGAAAGAAAGAAAGAAAATTTTCTAGAGTTCTAGAGTCTTCTGAAATTTCGATTACTCCTTCATTGCCATTAGTCCCATTTATACTCTGCCTCGGAATGGTAGTATTTGTTTGGGACCATTCAATGGATCAAATAGAACTATTCAATCATTTACTAAAATATTCAACTGGATGAAAACAAATTATTGTTAAATTGAATCATCAAGATTAAATAGGACTACTTGAAAACATTTGGCTGTCTGAGAGCGTATAGATAATGTTAAACAGAATTATTAGGATTAGATAGGAATACTTGAAACAATTTAGTGTCCTGGGTAGGAAATTAAAGTGCATCTGATGGTGAGGCTCCACTGTAGGAGTTTAGGGAATATGGAGTACTCCTTTATTATTATTATTTTAAGGTCTACTCTAACTTGGAGGTGTAGGAACTGTTTGGGTCCCATCTATGGATCAAATAGAACAGTTCAATCTTTTACAAGGGATTATCATTAATATTAGATAAAATTATTAGTGTTAAATAGCAATAGTTGAAACCATTTAAACGTAGAAGCAATAAATAGTATTTAATTGATTGTAAACAAATAGTTAATATTAAATGAAATAGGAATACTTGATAAATAGAATTACCATTGTTAAAAAGTAATACTTGAAATCATTTAACTATTTGTAAACAAATAATCAATACTGAATAGAATTATTGATGTTAGATTGTAATACTTAAAACCATTTAACAGTATGCAAACAATAAATAATAATACTTAAAACCATTTAACTGTGCGCAAAAAAATGACCACCAACTCGTATAAAAATAAGGTTAACGGCAAACTATTCATTTAAAATTATATGCTTAATATATATTTACGTATAAACAGGATTTGGTATTAAGTAACCATTAAGAGTTGATATGCCTTTAAAACAAATAACCTAACCTAACTTAACCTTAATTTTAATTTTGAAGTGTTAGACTTGAAATACGACATTTTTTTTTATTTTGAATAATTTCTGAATTTAAAGACTTCAAGTTTCTTTAAACTGAATATATAATTTTTTCGGTCTTTTTTGTATTTGGAGAAATGCTTCTTATATTTTTCACACTGAAATGAAAATCTTTTTTTCCCAACACATAGTGCGGGAAAAATACAGTACCCTACATTCTTTTTACACAAAGATAATATCAGCGTCGATTAAACGTAACCTACTTCATTAACTGAACTTTTAGAAAATCGATAAAGATAAGAGTAAAAAGTTAAAAGTCGGAGAATTTGAAAAGTGTGTATGAGTCAAATGTTGTACGGACTTTTGCTGCGATCCTTTGTGGGAAGCACAATAAGACAAAGTCTAAAAAGATGGTTGAAGCAAGCGATTAAATTAAGGAATTTTCTTTCCATGTTAAAATTCCCCGAAATTTGAGGTCGGACCTTATGTACGAAGAATGATAATGATAAAAAAAATCTATCGAAATGGAAGATGTTTTAACAAAACAGAAATGAACAATACATGTAGCGTTACTTTTTTTAAAGAACCAATCCCTTTCTCAGTGAGTTTTCCTCTGGTCGAATGGTCTGAAACGATACTTTTGATATCTTATAAAGCAGCATCGTCGTATTTCTAGTAATTTTTCTTATGTACTCAAAGCTTACCAGCCCAGTTCGCTAGGGTTATAGAATACACTGACTGCATCTTAAGAGAGAGTTAAGACTCCCTCAAACAAGTGTCCTGGATATAACATCAAACAATCTAATGGCTTCAAAACGGTTTATGCATAAACCCAAATGACTTTTGTATTTTGGTGCTCTGTCGTTTTTTTATTAGTTAGGAGAAAGACGAGTGAGATATTTTCATATCCCTATTATATACTCTTAAAAGATTAAAGAAAACAGTATGAAAGTGAACAGAAGAAGAAAGACTGTCAACTCGTTTACCTTCTAGACTTCATAACTCGACACACCTTTCACTGTTTCTTTATTTCTTATCTTAGACTTTACTCTCTTGCCCCGGACTGCCAACGCACTTATTTTACAAATTGTTTTGGTTTCTTTATTTAAATGAATATCAATCTTGGTGTGGTATTTTATGCTAAAGTTATCTTTATTGAAGAACAACAGAGGGACTTTTAACCCAAACTTGGGAGATGAAGCAATTCCTGCCTTTCCTAAGGTTATTAGTCCGAAAGTAAACGCAATAGGGCGCCTGGTGTTCGAACTGGCTTACTAGAGTACTGCAGTTCAGCACGTTAGCCACTACACCCTTGGGACTCCCCCGTTAAATTTACAGATTTTTCCGTTGGAGCAATGAACATATTTGAAAGCACAAGTCTGCATCTATCTTGGGAGCTTGACTCATATTTTGCCACATTTTCGTCTGAATTTAAAATTCAAATTAAAGTTTAAATAAATTCGAGTTAGAATAAAACTTAATTTTAATTTGTATTTAGCGCAAAACTTTATGCCGGAAGACTCAGTTTTTGTGTAATTTTTAGTATGTTAACAATTCACACAATTGTTCTTATTCTTTAACAATCAAAAATAATTTTACAACCAATTTTGATCCTGATTTTTTATATTAAATTTATTGCTTCATACACCACGAAATGCTGCAAAGATTTTCGTGATAGTTGTGTTTTTTTTTTTCATTTTAGTTTCTATGGTTCGACAGTTTTAGAAGTGGCATGGATAAAGAAGGATGAATTATTCGGACAGCCTAATATGGCCTGAACAGCCTTCGGCCTTATAGAAACGGACAGGAATCTGATGAGTTGAGCGCCATCACTGATCAGCATCTCCTTTATTGTGTTATCTGCAGTAGCGCTGGCAGAGGAGGTAAGGCGTGTAACAGAAGAGTTGCTACTGTCCTTCTTAACAAATAAAATGCTCACTCAGCGTAAGACAGGAAATGGGGCTTTGTGCTGTCTTTCGAAAGCATGTGTCAAGACAAGAACAAAGCTCAAAAGGTCGAGTGAAAAAGAAGTATAAGATAAAAATGAGAGAGAGAGGGAGAGAGAGAGAGAGAGGGAAGCGGTAAAAAAGTATGATAGGTTGATGATGAAGAGAAAAAAACAAGGAAAAAGAGAGAGTGTGTGAGTGTGTGTGAGAGAGAGAGAGTGGAGGGGGAGAGAGAGAGGGGGGGTGAAAAGTAGAGTAGTTTGATGATGAAAACCTAAAAAGAGAGAAAGGAACAAAGAAAAATGAGAGAGAGAGAAAGAGAGAGAGAGAGATAGAGAGAGAAGGAGAGGAGCGGTGAAAAAGTATGATAGGTTGATGAAGAACTTAGAGGAGAGAAAGAAACAAGGAGTAGTGTGTGTGTGTGTGTGTGTGTGTGTGTGTGTGTGTAAGAGGAAGAGAGAGAGAGAAAGAGGGAGAGAGAGAGGGGAAAAGTGGAGTAGGTTGATGATTAAAACCTTAAAAGAGAGAAAGAAGCAAAGAAAAATGAGAGAGAGAGAGAGAGAGGGAGAGAGAGAGGGAGAGAGAGATGTGTTGAAAAAGTATAATAGGTTGATGAAGAAGGCCTAAGTAAGAGGACAGTAAGAAATAAGGAAAATTGTGTGTGAGTGAGAGAGAGAGAGAGGGGGGGGAAAGGAGTAGGTTAATGATGAAAACCTTAAAAGAGAGAAAGAAGCAAAGAAAAACGAAACAAACAGAGAGAGAGAGAGAGAGATGGAGAGAGGAGTGATGCAAAAGTGGGTTAGGTTGATAATGAAAACCTTAAAGAGAGTAAGAAACAAGGAAAAAACCACATGATTCTAAATCTGTGGTAATAATTGATTGGTTGGTTTGTTGGTTGGTTTTTTATGGCATATCAAACCCTTGTAGGTTATTCGGTACTAAATCCTGTCTATGCATATATCAAATATGTTTATACATATAGTAAATATTAACATGATTTATGAACAAATAGTTGGCTGTTAACTTTTTTTAAACGAGACATAGCTCCTTTGTTTGAACACAGTTACATGGTTTCAAGTATTGCCATCAAACACTAACAATTTGATTTAACATGATTCATTTGTTTTCACACAGTTAAATAGTTAAATGATTATACATTAATGATTTGTAAGTGAATACTTTGTAGGTAATCTTAATCTTAAATAAATTCGAGCTAATTTGTTGGTATACAAGTAGTGCTATTTTTTGCATACAGATGGTTTAAAGTATTGCTATATAACGCTAATAATTCGATTTAACATAAATTATTTGTTTGCGTTCAGTGAAGTGGTTTTAAGTATTGCTAACACTAATAGTTTTATTTGCATAAAGTTAAAGGGTTTCACGTATTGCTATTAAACACTAATGATTGTATTTAGTACATTCATTTGCACACGGTTAAATGGTCCCAAGTATCACACATCAATAATTCTATTTAGTATTAATGACTGTTTGAACACGGTTAAATGCTTCCAGTATTGCTATCTAACAACAACAGTTTTATTTGCACGTAGTTAAATGGTTACATTGATATGTAGCACAATTCAGTTTAATAAGAGTCATTAGTTTGGATAGTTAAATGGTCAAACAATTCTGTTTGACTCAGAGATAAGATCCTACCAGGTATTGCCATTCTTGGTGAGTGTGGACCTGGGATTAGTAGCAATAAAGGGATACTCTACATTCCCCAAAGCTCCTGGATTGAAGCCTCCCCATAAGATGTTTTCGTGTTATATGCAGAACACTCGTTGGGTAGGGGTCTTCAAGTGGTTGTAATGATTTCTCACTACTAATTTTCTTAGCATAAATTTAATGTTCTCAAGTATTACTATTTAGCAATAGATTATTTGCACTCGGTTGATTGGTTGGTTGTGTTTTGGGAATTGTGCCCAAGTTTATATTTTTTCGTATAATCATGTCTCTTTCAAGAAAGATAGAACGACATCCATATGGATGTTCTCAAACCCAGCCACCTGGGATCGTTATAATTGAAATAGCATATAAAGACGTTGTAAAATGTATATTACATACCACCGGTAAATGCGTAAATAGTCCCTTTTCTATGTTTTTATATCGAAATCGGTCCTTAAAATACGTTGGCTTTATCCCTTGAAAAGGGACAAGAGCCCCCTCCACAAGAAAGAGTATCCTGGCTATGACACTAAACTACATCTGATGGTGAGGCTCCAGTTCAGAAAAGAGTGGAATTATCCCTTCATTGCCATTACTTCCATTACTCTCCGCTCCTCCTCTAACTCAGAGTGTTAGTATTTTTCAGGGTCCAATCTAATAGATCTGATGAAATATTCGTATACGATTGGAATACTTGATAACAATTATTTATCAGGGATTATTATTATTTACTTGAAACTATATAGCTGAGTGAAAAATATGCTTATTATCAAATAGAAATAATTACTTGAACCCATATGGTTATTTGTATTAGAATATTGAAATGATAACTATTCGAACTATTTTTAATTGGTTGAGGTACTTGATAGCAAGTCAAAAAACGTAAGTATAAATGTACAATGAACTCAGTTACCTTACTTCTAGGCATAATATAACCCTAGACAGGTTGACATGTCGGTAAAATCAATAAATCATTGAATCATTCAATCAAACTTGGCCTCCTCTGGAACTTCGTAAATACAATGATATTTGACGTTGAAATGAAAGACGAACAAGGTAAATACTTTACTTAAGTTTTATTCAGTATAATTTAACTGTGATCCAGTTAGGGTGAAGATTCTTTTGTTTTTATTGTGAACTGATCTGGCTGGGGGCGGAGAGAACTATGTTTGACTTCACCACACGCCTAAAAATAAAATTTGGCGATAAGTGAAACAAAACTGAAAACAAGCACATTCACTGGAGTCGATATCAGAGAATTGATGGATGTCAGCGAGTTTCGAAGTAAATTTAATCCCCTTGAGCTGACGGCATAGGATTCTTTCCTATGAATTGTACAGACGATTCTTGATTTTCATCTCGCTGAAAACAACGCTGATATAAACAACAAACTAACAAACATAAAGAATTGAATGGCATTTCATTCTCATGGAGTTAGTTCCTATCCAGAGAGAAAAAACAACAACAAACAAACTAACCCTTACACCAACCGAGGCACCCAATAATATATACATGTAGAAATTCTATGAAATATATTCATAATGACTGGACGAATATAAACTAAATATAAAATTCAGAGTGAAATCAGAGGGGATTTTGATTTATATTTGTTAATTCTATAAATTTATATCACATAATATTAAAAATCAATTAAATACAATCTTAAGAGTAAACAAAAATAAACAATAAATGAAAATTACATAGAAAATATTGAAGATTATGTTTTGTGAAGTAAGTATCTCAATTTTGCAGTTAAACATATTTAAATTATTTTTCAGCAAACATTGTTAACTTTTTTCGTCGGTTAACTTGGTTCACTTTTAGGCTAACGTTGTCAGTTTGCGAAAGAGTAAAAGTACATAACAACTGTATCGCTGCCGAGAATAATCATAAAATCAATCGACAAAAGAATCAGCAATTAAAAAAAAGTAGAAAAGTTTCACACCCTTCAAAAAACATGGTATTAAAAATAAGACTGAAAAAAAAACAACTTGAAATAAAAATAGTAAGTAGCTAATCCTATAAAGAAGAAATCGTTATATTTGGCAAATTACGTAATAAACTACTGAAATACTTGATTAAAGCAGATGAAACGGTTGTTTTGACATCACCATTTTGTGTAAGGCCTTGACTTAGGCAAAAAAAGAAAGAAAAAAACAATAACTAAAACAAAACAAATATACATACCAGCTTTATATATATATATATATATACATGTATATATGTATATATACATATATATATATATGTACTATTTAGTGTGGACACGTAGCCTCTTGGATTAAAGTACGTGTATTCCGTATTGTCTGCGTTGACATGGAGGCCTATGCCAGCAGCTGCTCGTTCCAGAACTCGGGCGTGTGTATTTGCTAGAAGCGCTATGTCCTCGGTCTAGTCCGCGTTTGTAATTGTTCGTGCGGGGTATCTTCTGCTTCTTTCCTTTGCCAGCCTGAAACTGTTATCTTTCATTATATCTATAGACGCTCTAAGCACGTAGATTAGGCAGATGATAAACAGGT